>JAPSGF010000034.1:458353-627210 GCA_035772895.1 Perdix hodgsoniae
TTATTTTATTTTATTTTATTTTATTTTATTTTATTTTATTTTATTTTTTTAAGGGCAAGCTGAGCTGGAATAAGTACTATGTCTCCTACTGAAACATCTGAAGTGCAAAAGCCCATCTAGAAGCTAGGAGCAAGGGTTGGGCTGTGGAAAATTAGAAATCAGCATTCCTTGGACGGGGAAACAGATGTAATCATGAAATAATGTCAGGCTAAAGAAGCATGATTTCTCTGCAAGCATATGTCCCTTCATTCACCTGAAAGATTTTTATCTGTTTTCCCTCCTAATGTGTGTGTATATATGTAGATTACTCATACAGATTATTTTGCTTCCTTTCATGCATCAGAATGCTTTGCTATTGTAAGGAGACTTTTGACTCGTGCTTGCAAACTGCTGCGCAGTAACCTTCTGCTGATTCTGGGCTGGATTTCGGGCATGGAGATACTGGAGACACAGACCCAAGCTGATGATAGTCACTGGCTCTCCTCTGTTATAGGGGACTTATTGCACTGGGGCTAACATGTGATACCTTTGCAGCACTGGCTAAAGCCTTTCTACTGTTTTGTCTACGGGAGGAAGAGAGGGAAGGCAGCAAGATTTTGTGAATGTGATGTTCTAGTCCTAAGGGTTAACAGCTCCTTTACCAGCTCAGTCACACTGCTAGTGTGAGAAATGTTGCCAGTTCCCTCATACCTGACATTTTAATGGCCCAATTTTCACTCTGCTTTGGACATCATTGCCTGAAATCCCAACTGTATTCCTCTAAAGCACATCTTCTGAATCCATCCCATAGAGCTGGCTCTACCATCGTCTGAAGCTGGAGGTTGAAAAGGAACAAAGGTGCCAGGAACCTGGATGGCTTTAACCCTCTTTGCAAGAGATGCTGGCTGACTGCCCCTTTATCAGATCCTGGAAGATGTTAAAGCCAGTAGTTTGGCAAATATGCAGAAAATCTTTGACGATTACAAGAGTTAGTTTTAAGTCATGCAAAGTGAAATGCTGAGAAGGTATTTGAGCCTGATAATCTGAATAAGTAGCAAACCTATCAGAGGTGGTGCAGCAATGCACCCTGCTGCCAGGGGGCCTTGTAGACACCTACCCTGCTTCCCTGGCAGGCAGTGAACACACTGGTACCTTTCATCCTGGTCTTCCATTTTCCCTTTTGGACCTAACTCAAAGGGGCAAGCTCCCCTTCCCCTCAAAAATGCTTACACTGCTGATAGACCTGGGGAAGAACACAAAAGAGAAATCTTCTGTGGACTTCGTCTGTCCAAAGGCTAAGAGTAGTTGTTCTTAAGCAACAGCTTTACTAAAAAAGTGTAAGAGCAGCCTTAAGAACAACTTCACTAAATAAATGGTGGAAAAAATACACCTTTCATTCCTTTGATACAAGCAGTTTGGACCCTCAGCAGCCACTTCCCTGTGACAGTACTGTGTGATACAATGTGAGCTTCAGTTACCAACCTTTTCCCTCTATTTTTTCATGTCTCTAAAGCAATTTCCAGTGTGCCTGTGAAGAGTCCAAAAATATTAATACAAATAACATTAAAAGATGTTTCTAGTGCTCCTATTCAGGCTGTTCTTGGCAAAAGGCTGGGGAGTTCAGCAAGAGCTGCCCAGTTTTGCCAAAGCCAGCTGAGCAGCAGGTTCCCCTCCTCCTCTAAGAAGGAAAAAAAAGTTTGTCAAGGCCTAGATAAACTTCAGAAATGTTAACAGAGAGAAACGGGGAATGGTCTAGAAGCCAAATGTAGTGGGGAATAGGGGAAAAGATCTGGGCAGCTGTGAAATGGTCGAGGGGAAAGGATTTGCCATGAGGTGGTAGGAAGGGCTGCAGAGGGGATTAAAAACAGGCAAGTGAGCATTACTGGAGGCTGATGATATTACAAGGGAAATAGCTGCTTGCTGCTGGCTGTGTAGGAGGCTTGTCAGACTTGGGGAAGTAAAAGCATAGTGCTTGCATCAACAGGAATTTTTTTTTTCTTTTTTTTTATGGCATCTGGTCCTGTGTTGCATTTGGGCATGATATTCAGTGACCTACCTACATGTGACACATTTGTTGTAGGCAATGTTGGTTGTTGCGGCTGGCAGGGAGTGGAAAGTTGACAGAGGGGAGCACGTATGCCCAGGACTGTCCAAGCTCTCCACAGGCTCAAGCTGGATACATTAGCAGCAGTACCAAAGGTGTCCCACCAATAATTTAAGCCAGGCAAGTTCAAATGCTCCAGCTTGAGCTTTGGCTCTTGGAAGCCACTGCACTGTAAAGAAAATGTGTATTTGGTTGCCAGCCAAAAGAAGTGCTTGAGCCATCTTCAGGTATTTGAAAAAGCAAGGATTGGATCTGACCTTCTTGTTGCACATTAAAATGGGGCATGAAGTGGAGCCCTCCACAGCTCCTCCCATACCTGGGTATAACTTGCATTTCCTGTGCTCTCACAAATGCCGTGGCTTGAGCCTGGGCTTGGCCAACTGCTGATTGTTCTCTGCATACAAGAGCCCTATGACACATCACGATTGAGGTCAAAGATGTGCACTGTGCCTGTCTGGCTTAGAGGCAGCGTGCAGAACTGGACTGGGATTTAACTGGCATCTAGCAAAGCCCTGTCTGTCCAGTATTTGAGACTGTGCAGGTCCTCTTTCCATTGCAGATGTTTTTTGGAGATTGAGTGTCATTTTCTTGGTAGTGGTACTGTGTCCTTTGAATCCTAGCAGGTATTTACTTGATGTGCACAGAGCTGAGGAAGCTATCCAAGTCAATTTCAGAACAGTAGATGTCCATAAAGGTTTAAAAGTGCTTATCAGTCTGTGGCTTTACAAGAACATTTCAAACATGCTACAGAACTAACAGGTCAAAAAAATGACGAATGGATTTTTTTTGCTGTTATGGATCACAGACTCCTTTCTGTTTCATTGGGCCTGTAGTGTTATTGCATGAAAAAGGGTTGGAATGGATAAACCAGGAGTCTTTCCTGAGAACCTAGTACTGAGAGATAATCACACAGTATTGTAGGGAACAGAGAGAATAGGAGCAATTGTGTTTAGTACTGGAGTTATTGGAACGTGACTGCATATTCCTATGAGCCAGGAGAGAAAGATTGTTTTTCCTTTCTGAAGAGGGAAAATTGGAGGGAAACTGTGCCAGAACCTTTCCAGGTTTAGAGAAGTGGAGGAAACACCTGCTTCGCCATCAGCATTCTTGTTAACAGTGAGTACATGACTGACAGAATCTGTCCCTTCCGGAGATGATTCAGACTCAGAAGATCTTGGTAGTGATGACACGAACGCCTAGTAGCTCCTGAAAGCAGAACTAATGAGCAGTGCCACTCACTTAGCGTATGGTTTGACAACAGATGCACATGTTGGTAATTAAGTATTTGGCTGCAGTACATTATTTTATTTTTGGATTTCTCAAACACACACCCATGACAATTTCTAGATACATTTGCATGATTTAAAAGCGCTAAACTTCTATCATAACAAAGGTAGAAATATCAGCAAAGGGAGCTAAAAGCCACTTATCTGAGAGCCTTATCCGATAAGTGGTTTTTAGTTCAATATGAATACCTATAGGCCTTCCTATGCACCCCAAACCTGGGAAGAACAGGCTCTGTATGGCAAAAATTTACATAGGAACAATCCCAGACTCCTCACTTGTGTGAAGTTGATTGGGGCTATTCCTGTGTTTTTTGACCAAACCAGTGTGCAAGTCTTAGAGTGGTTTCTTCTGAATCATCACATTAATCACTGCTTGTGACCATGTGGTTTTGAACTTCGTGAACTTCATAAATACCTGAAGGCAGTTATACCTTGCAGAACAAGAGAGCAGGTTCAAATACTTCATCTTAGAAGAGACCTTCTGGAATGTTTTATTCTAACCTTGCATGCTAGCAGCATGTCAAAATGTTAATTCTGACCTCAGCTACAAGCTGCAGAATATCTATGTGATGGTGCTTGTTGGGGAGCCTAGTTCCCAAATTTATACCTTTTCTAACAGTCCAGATACCTGTTAAAACTCTCTCTTGGAGCCTATGAAGCTTTGCTGTATATATCAAAAGCACTGGCAGAACAGTTGCTCTACAGGCAATGGAATTGCTTCTCTGCTTGTTTGTCCAGGTTTTTGTGGTAGGTTAAGGAGGAATTAGGATGCATCATAATGGCATGCTGAAGAAGCATATGATGACTGGGGAGGTGTCCTTGTCCAGGAGTAGTGTATAACATCATGGCTTTCTCTGGGCATTGTCTTAAAAGATAATAGTTTCTTTTTGCACAGAAGTTAGGACCTGTGCCAACAGTGTTGAACTTGAGTTCATTGCGAGATTGTTAAAGCAGCAAAACTGGTGAGCGGACCTGTCCTCTGCCCTGGTGTTTGTTAGTAGTACTACACGTGATCTACTGGAATATCCTTGTAAAATCACCTGTGAAATTGGGAAATATTTTGAATGTCTGGAGTCTTCTCTAGAAATTCCCAAACTTGCTTTACACTTCATCAAAATTCCAAGAATTTGTCACCACTGCCTTCCAAAGTTATAATTCTTCTCAGATTGTGACATCTTTCCCTGAAAAGATAAAGCAAACATCTCCTTGTTTTGCTCCCTGTGTTTGTCAGCATGATTCTGGAGCTAGAATTGTAAGATGCTGTTTTACTTACCGAGAGCTATCTCTGCATATCTTTGTGTTCCTTTTCACTGGCTGCAAAGCCTACTCCTGTACACCAGAAAAAATGATTATGGCTTAGACTGATATAGAGGTTAGCTATGCTTAATGAAAAGAGAATTTAAGTCAGCTGAGACTGAGAAGAACATTTAGGAGTTTGAAAGAACAAGACAGAAATGAGAATACTAAGAAGGATGTGACCAGGCAGCTCCACCTACGAATTGTAACCCCCCAGGGCCATCTCAGATTTCTGCTATGTACTAGCATACAAAACAGATTACATCCTAACACAGACTGCAAGCATGAGAGTATTGGAAATATGTTGCAGGTGTTTGATGGTAAACAGTGTTTATAGCTGCCAGGATGGAAACATTTATGTGCGAGTGAGTGCAAGTAGAGGGCAGGCCTCAAACTTTCACCCCATTACCTTCGTATTTCGGTTTTGCTTTTCTGAGTACTAGATGCCCTATGATTTCATCCTGCTAGCGAAGTTAAGAAAGCACTGATGATTTTACTCAAGCATGTCCTGTGTTAAAATTTGAAAGTCTAGCATCACCTGAGAAGTAAGAGGGCAAACTTATCACAGGGACAAAAGTGGAAACTGTGCACTGGAGATTGAATGGGAAAGGATGAGCTTTGACAGGCTTTACTTTTTCAAGCAAGTATTTTTTGCTTGGGTGGGTGGTGCATTAGTTATATATACAACTCATGCTTTTAACTGCAGCAAAATGTGAGAAGGTATAATAATAGCTCTTCACGTTGAGGCTTCCTCTTTTTTTTTCAGTTCAAATGCTTTGAGATTTCAGATTATTCTCTTTCTGAGAACTGGGGGAAGTATTTTTAATACCTCTCAGTGTGAGTGGTGACTGGATTGCCCTTAGCCAAAGATGAAAATAGCAGTAAATTTACTAGGGAGCTGAGCTAGAAGGTTGGACTTCTAGTGCAAGGTTCCTGATTACTGCTTTGCAGTGGTTCCCACTCACTCAGGAACATAAAGGAAACAAACATGTCTATCCCAAATACAATGAGATCAATTTGCCTTAGATGACTTAATCTACATGAATGTATAAACGTGCTCTACTTGTATCTTTATTCATGAGAAAAAAAATTTAAAAAGTCGTGTTAGTACACCTATAGCCAAAAAGGTAATGTATTTACTAAACTTTTGCTCTGCACACAGCATTTGACTTGCCCTCTATTTAATGCTAGCACAAGCAGTAAGGATGAACCTGTTGGTCTCCTCTGTCAGGATTACTCGCAGGCTGGAGGGGGCAGGGAGAGGGCAGGAGGTGTTTACCACAGCCCCAACACACCCACTGCCACTGGGTGGGGTGGATGTTGAGGAAGAGAGGGTTAATGAGCTCAATCAAGTGATCTTGTGCGGCAAATTACTATGGAACATCCTTCCTCCTTGAAGAAAAGTGTTCCTACTTGTTTTCCCTTTTAGAATATGGAGTTCTTAACACCCACTTATGCCAGTCTAGAGTCAAAAATACAAAAACATAAAATGGCTGTTACACCTCTGCCATTTCATGATGGCCAACCGAATGCCTGGGGAAGAGCATTTAGGGCAAATCTAGGTATATTTGCTTGTAAATGTCCTTTCTTCCTAAACCACAGAAGTCTGTGTCTATTAGTCTGGTGAAACGTCTGTCCTCTGAATTTGTGTAACTGCATCTTGAGACCGTGTACTGTCCTCAATGTACTTTGATGAGTTTAACCCCAGTGCAATGTGATGGATCGCTGTGGGCTTGGTGAGGAGTGGAGGCCACAATCAGGCTTTTTCTCAATGTACATGCTGAGAGTCTCAGGAAATCAGAATGCCCCACTTCCTTTTTTTCCCTTTTAAATTGGGCAGATGCTTTAAGCAGAAGACATTTCTTCTTTAATTTGTAGCTGTTAATTCATTTATAAACTACATGTGCTTCGTGAGTGATTATGCTAATGTACTTAAGACTATTTAAACCCTTGCACTGATTAGCCTACCCATTTATTTTAGCTATATTGTACAAATAAGATGCTATCTTAAAATGTTTCTAAGAAAACTCCATAATCACAAATACTTTATTAAGTACAACTGTTGCCTTTACTAAGTTCAGCCACTTATACGTTAATTTTTAACTTCACATTTTCTTTATGTGTACTAGATGGTGGGACTAGGCTGGAGAACACATTTAATGGCAAAAATAACCCATTAACTTTATATTTCATCCTGTCTCCAGGCAAGAGAGTTTGTGGGGTCACACTCAGCTCATGCATGCAGAGTAGCAAGCAGGCTGTAACCCTGCAAGGCAGGTGTAAGGCGCTGGCTCTGTGCCACGGATTAGCACAGCAGGGCCCTGGCCCTGGTTTCTGCTAAGGTCTGCCAGGTGCTACAGGGCTGCAGGCAAATCACGTAGCCCATCGGGCCTGGTTTTCCCCATCTGTATGGGGTAATGATGCTTGGCTACCTTTGACGTTTACTGATGAGAAGTGCATTCTGAGTCATAGGCGTTGTTGCTAAAGGTATCTAGAGCGATGATTTATTTGGGCAGCTTCACACTGAAAGTGACTTAGGTTGTTCTGATAGTATGGAGCTGCTATGATGTTGAGGGGTCAGTATCATTTCCTAGTGTCATTTCTGGCTGAAATGATCTGGGGAATATCAAGAAATCCACTTCAGTTATAGGGCAGGGCCATCATCCCACAGCCCTGAAGAATGCGGAGGAAGCTGAGGAGAACTGGTGATAATGAGGACAGAGTCTTGTAGGCACTTCCTTCCCAGGTTGTTTGGGTTAGCTCTTTCTCTCAGTGTTCGGCACTGTCAGCAGCAGATTTTAAAGCAGTTAACCAAGCTGTGTGCTTTGTGTAAAATAGCTGCAAAGGTCATAGTGAAACACAACACACTTATCTCAACTCATCTGAAAATTACCCTCATCAACTGCATTGTTTATACCTGATAGATAGCCTGAGCACCAATTAGGGCTGTCATTTCCTGAGGTGCCATTGGGGTAGGCGTGCAAGTTGGTGATATGCAGGGAGGGAAGAGCAGCAGTGGCTGGTGGCAGCAGGTCCCCAAGGAGCCCCATGTGGGCCACCCAGCCCTGTGTTGTTAGGGTTCCAGGCTGGCTCACATTATTATTATCCTCCATCCTCCTCCCCTCTGCGACCATCTCAGAATTATCATGATTTTATTTTTTTTCTTTTTTTTCCTGATCTGATACTACTTTTACTGATGGTTCTGTGATGAACAAAAACATCAAGGTATTTCCTGCCCCAAGATGGCCACCCACAGAGGCATGGTACAGAGAAAAAGCTGGCTTGTGTTGTGGCTGTTGTTTCCCTTTGCTATCGGAGCTGCAGTCAGAGAGTCAGATAGGTCATTCTCCCTCCCATTCTCTTCTTTGCGGGAGAGCTGCATACTGAAGAGATCGGCAGAAAGTATAAAGAGAAGATGTGGGAGGGTAGAGACTGGGCTCATCGTGGAGGGTGGGATTGGAGAAATACAATCATATAACAACCGAGTCAGAAACGAGCCACTGGGAGAAGTGAAGACCTTGAAGGAGTGATAGGCAACGACACTTTCATATTTACATCTTTTTTCTGTGCCCTAGAGACAGTTATTTGTTTCTTGGAGGTTCTCCATACCATGTGCCCTGCTTAGGTCAAATGGATCTCTGATCTACTAAGTGTTTGCAGCTTCCATTGAGGTGCTTTAAGAACTCTGATGAACATAAGAGAACAGAATAATTCCAGCATTAATAAGGGGCATAAAACTATAGGCTTCACAAAGCAATATCAGGGAGAGAGAAAACCAAACAACCTGAAGTAGGCATCTCTATATGCAATGCAGGAAAGCTATTTGTAAAAATGTACAGTGGAAGTAAAGTAGAAGCAGCTCTGCTACTTTGTTAAAATGTGATATTTAGAGGCTTAAATTTGCCCAAAGGGGCAATTGCTTATATACATGCAACCCTGTCAAGCAGAACCCCTGTGCCCGCCCGCTGGGAATACTGACACCTGTGCAAGCGGGTGCTGGCTTTTGCATACGCAGAAGCTGCTTTTAGGGTGCACGAGTGCAAGCACTCCTCCCTGACCATCTGCAGGTGCACGGTTGCATGCAAAGAGACAAAGGGAAGTTGAAAGAAGGCAATAGCATGTACTCTTCATAGTAAAAAGTCATGAGTCACACCTCAAAATGTTGTCAGATTCTGTGTTTTGAGGCTTTTTTTCTGCTGCTAGGAAGACCAAAGTTTCAAGGAGAAAGATAATAACCTTTAGGAAAAGGGACTGTGATCCTAGGAGAGCACGAGAATTCATGACTTTGAAACTTTTCCCCCAAATGTCTAAGCACAGCTACAGCTCAGCTGCCCACAGCACAGATTCAGCATCACGCCCTGTGCCACAGTTAAAATGTACACCAAGATACCCTCTTGTTGTCTGCATTTGTCAGTGGGGACAGCAAAGCACCAGGCTGCATAGCTTGTGGTGACATAACTCCCACAAGAATGGCAGCACCAACACAGCGATGCCACATGTCAGCACAGCTTCCTTCACATGCATATGTGCAAAGCACTGCCTAAAGATGTGTGTGCAGATTCTGCTTTGAGATAAAACACATCAAGATCAAGTTAGGTGTGTGAGGGCTAAACACCCATATCCCTCAAAATGGACAGCAGTTAGATTTTGGCATTTGTGCATTTAGAGTCATAAGAGTGATGTTTTCTTGAGTAAATGTGCAAAATATGTGCTGGATCTTATGATAGATTATATAGCAAACTGAAACCAACTTAACCATGAGCACAAAGCCGTGCTACTTTTTCATCTATGCTGCTAATTAAGGGAGCAAAACATCTTACCTACTTTCTTTATTAAAAAGAAGTAATACTGAGTTTTGTGCTTATATGGCTTTCTCTGAAAAAAAAATAAATCATGGTCACAAGAGCTATACTGTACTGCAAGAAAACTTCCCACTGAAAGGCAAATAGGGACATCTGAGAAAGAAAGTTGAAAAGAAAAGGAGAGCCTAGTCTGTTTTAGTTGTGATCAATGGGAATTGTGCCATTTGCCTTTAGTGGCAGCAGAATGATGGGTGACACAAGCACATTCTCTTTTTTCCTGAGAAATGTATTTGTGGGGTCTATGTCTAAAGAGATGGGAGGGTACTGCCCTGCAGGAAGCTGTGCCTGGGGACCAGGCCTCCAAACTTGCATGAATGCAATGATGAGAGGTACAATAAGTTGTGCTACTCAGCTCTTCTCAGGTAAATGTGGGAAATCTTTAAAAATATGAAGAATTCTATCTTAGATAAAAAGTTGTGGTTTGTAGAACCTGGAGGTTCCCTTAATAGTTTCCTGAAGCAGTCCTGCTGGGAGTTATTTTGTCTGATGGGTTTATTGAGACAGCATCATGGGTGCATTTTCTCCCTACCCCTTTTTGTCTGATCAGAGTGACATGGAGTAAGGAGAAGGAGTGGAATACCTGACATGGAGTATGCATTCAGATCTGTCAATGGCTGATATCAAGCCATTGTTCAAGCTTTCAGTTTTCAAAGGAGTAATGAAAATCCTCACACTCTTATACACTGTGTACCACAGGTGGGTATTAACCAAAGGTGCCTGGAGCAGACGTTATATGACATTATAATATTAAACAAGTGATAGGCAATTCTCTCTGCTAGAGCAACCAGCTGAAGAGGTAACACCGCCTCTTATAATAAGGACAAATGATAACTGAGGTGTTTCTATCTGAATAAATTGTACAACACATACTCCGATATCCTTCGGTTTGATCCTGCACTTCTTGAACATTCTTATGTGCCATTAATACTGAGAAGTGTTATGGGTATGTGGGGAATGCATTTAAAGTTCAACGTGGAAAAGATGTTAGCAAATTATTACATGAAGCACAAAAACCGACTGGGCTTGTGTTCACAAAGGTAACCAAATTAGGTTTTGTTGGGTTGCTCTGGATAGGAAGGACAATTTTGCTTTGCTAAAAGAAACAGTAGAATTAATGAAGCTGAATGTTAATGAGGCCATTCAAAACAAAAATAAGAGTAGACTGTCTCTGCCAGTCAATTTGAATAATACCATAATTAAATACAAAATAAAAACAATAAAAGATCCAAACCAAAGAAAAGTGCATTACATCGATTTTCTGTTTGTTGACGTTGATAGAATGTCACATGCTTTCTGCATCTCTGTGAGCCACAAATAAATGGGTGGGATCCCTCACTCAGTTACCTGTACTAGGTTCTCCTTTGTCATTTCAACATGATCATGCTTCAAATATATGCATTTAGACACTGACACTAAATTTTCTAATGAAAGCAATTTGCAGTATAGGGGATTATTTTGTTTACATTATCCATTGCTGAGCTTAAAAATTCAGTTTCTTTTTACTAGTATCTGGATAGTTACATGAAGCACTTCTAGAGGAAAGGTGCACAAGCGGGGAGAGGATTGAAGAGCAAGGGGAAAATTGCTGCCAGGTGAGATTTAACTATTTGCTGTGAGCCCAGAGAATGACAATCGACTATGACAAATGTATCAGCCAGAGTTAAACACAAGGCAGTTTATTAACGTGGGTGGCATGATTGGCATGAAATAGAAATTGTACTTAGCATTTATAAAGTGTCATTATTCGGATGAAATTAAACTATTCTAATATAATGGTTGAAACAGACAACATCCTTTTTAAAGAGAGGAAACTGAGGCTTATTAGAGCTTAATGACACACATGGGGTCACACAGTTAGTTTGAGGGATAAACAGCTGAATTAGAAGACCTGACTTCCATTATAATGCTCTATATTAGATGACAATCCACAGCAGAAAGAATGAATTGCAAAAAAAAAAAAAAAAAAAAGGCAGGTGGATAATGAAAGGAAATGTACATTAAGTGTTTGAAATATATATAATGGACCAGAATGAAACCAATGATGGAAACCTTTGCTCGATTTTAAAGAGCACTAAATGTATTTGCTCTCAGAGCATTTGAAATAACAGGTTACTGAAAGGGATGGTGGGGCCTGTGAGAAAAAGTGAATGCATTTATTGAAGATAGTGCTAAAAGCTGTATTTTTGCCTCCGTTTTCAGGAAGGAATAGAGGACAGATGGTAGAAATTTCCCAAGGGAGAAAAGTGAATTACTAGAGAAGATCAGGATCAGACCTGAACAGGTGATCATGAAATCGAAATGCCTGAAAACTCAATTTCTCAAGGTCGATATAACCCATGACTGAATAACCAGCTTTTCTGAATTCTGAGGCAAGTGGGACAAACTGGGAAAACAAGGAGATGCTGGAGGACGGGTAAGAGTATAACGTCAGTGATGACCTAGTTTAGAATCAGACTACATCAGAGTATTATCAGCTAAGTAGTTTCTATTTTATGTGTGTTTCCGTACCACACACATTACTGAAGTATCCAAGGACCTTCACTAACATCTGCCATGTGGTTCTAGTTCACTCAGCCTTAACTCTTGGGAGAACAAACTTGTATTGGTGGGCCTTGTAGCTTTTAAAAATTATTTTTAACTTATTATTATCTACAATAATAATAAAAATATAACATGTTATAGTTATTGCATTTATGATAGTATGTTAGTGTTATTATATTGTTATTATTATTGTAGAATGTTTGTTGCAAGAAGATAGGTTAAGAAATATGTCCTTTTTCTGAAGTGGGAGGTTGTAGGTTAGGGGGAGAATAGTGTATTTCCCAGTCTTGTTGTTCCTGGATGAGGTTTGGTCTGGGAATTTCTGGAGATTTAGCGAAGTAAATATGAGAGATCCTTCTCCCTAACCATAGATGTTGACCTTATCTCCAGCTGAAATGTGCCTGTTTTCTCTCTACTTACAGGATAAAGACCCTTTTCACTTCAGATATAACCATCAGACTCCAGCTGTACTGAGGAATGCAGTTCTGTTCCAGTCTCAGTCTAGCAATCAGATTTTGTGACACGCCTTGTTCCTAATGCTAAGGAGTTAAATGCCTAAACATCTTTAAAATCTGTGTTGACTTTATTCCAATTTCATCCATCTAGAAATTGTGCAAGTGTGCACAGTGTCCCTGTGCCTTCACATCATTTAGGTAAATACTATAGTATGAAAAGAGACAATAGCCATGGGGCGGATGCTGGAAAGGCTAAAGCGGAATGTAGTGAGACAGCTTAAATACTGTGATCTGATTATTTGTAGTCAGTGTGATTGCATGAGAAATACCATGTCTAACAAAGAAATTCTATTCAGTTTTGACTTTTCTGAGGAAATATAAAGAATTGCAGCAGACTGAAATTGTGATTAGAATTTAATTTATGGGCCTTATGGAGCAACTGGATATTCTAAAGGTAACATAGGATAATCGATCTTGTTTAGTGTTGAGAGTGAGCGTTGAGTGTTCTCTTCTTACTGGATGTCACAGGGAGGCATGAGCTCTAGTAGATGCTCAGAAAGGATGCTCCCATTTTGTCGGTTATGACTGTTTATCTTACATCAAACCCTTCTGTCTGGTCACAAGTGAACAGATGATGACCTTGACAGAATCATCCTGCTGGATCCTGGTTGGGCTCCTCTGAAATAATTAATGTTCAAAGTCAGAACAATTTTTTTTTGACAGCGAAGAAAAAGCCAGAGGATGTTTTTTATCTAGAACTAACAAATTATTAGCACTGACCATGAAATATGACACATTCATAGATTTCATATAGCCATACTTTTATCTCTCCAAATTTGTAGTTTTCCAGAAGAAAAAACATTTTTCTTCTGACACTAAGAAGCCATTTAGAATGTCTGTTGTCCATCATTCTTGAGTTATTACTAAGCCTAATTTATAACTGTAAAGGGCATTGTGTATAGCTTGTTACGTCATGTAAACGCAGGCACTGAGGCAAGAAGTCACTTGCCCAGCAAGTATGCCTGGTGTTACTCACAATGAATGTCACATTGAGGGAAAGAATAGATAGAAAAGAGGTTATGTGTGGCTGATGTTGACTGAAGGTATGTTTGTGCCCAATATTGTTCAATACTTATCTTCCTTGTGAAAATATTGCTATTGCAATAGTACCAACGTTTCTGTGTGTGTTGATACAAGCACCAACTGGGGAAGTTTGTTCAGCCTCTTCACATATGGAAGTGGTGTCGAAAATCATCCTCATGTATTTTGCATGAATGTCAGCTGTCCCTGTGAATTTCTGTATTTCCTTAGCATACTGCACCAGGCAGTATGTGCATAGTGCACCCAAAGGCACTCCCCTGCTCATTGCTGGGCTGGGTCTCTGGGCCCAGCTATGAGCTGTGCGTGATACAAGGAATTGCCCCTGCAAGTTTTACTCACGCTTACGGGCTTCAACTCTTTCCTGCCTCCCCCGTGCTCACAGCACTTGTGGGTTAGAGTCGCCGTCCGCGGAGGCCTTTCTTGTCCACTTCCCAGCAGCAGAGAGGGAGGCTGTACTCACACAGAGTCTAAATCCAGATCAAGAGGTGCAGCGCACTCTGGTAGGATGCAGGTGGCGGGAGTGGGAGTGTGCATGCTCACAGTGCTGCTGGCTGACAGCTAACCAAGGCGACTTCCTCCTCCTACGCACGGGGCCCAGCTGAGATGCACTGCGAACCTCATGCCGCTGGGATTGCTTTTCTGTTCTCACTCACTGCTGAGATGTGCGGCGAGGTGTCGGTCGGAGTGGGTGGAGTGGGGTCACATCCTCTCTGCCGTGTCAGGATGGGGTGACAGGCATGATGACAACCACTGCTAGCTGGGTGAGGGATTGTTCCGCTCTGCTCCACAGTGATGCGGCTTCACCTTGAGCACTGGGTACAGATTTGGGTTCTACAGCGTGAGAAGGACATAAAACCAGCTTGGAGAGAGCTGTGAAGATGGTGAAGGGTCTGGAAGGCAAAATGTGTGAGAAGCAACTGAGGTCCCATGGTTTGTTCAGCCCAGAGAAGAGTTCCTCACAGGAAGCAGAAGGGCATCACTTTATTTTTCAGTTGTTTGAACCATACACCTATGAATGATCAGTGTGAAGTGGGCTGTAAAGAAGAAAATTAATTCTATCTCTGTTCAGCGTAAGGTATCCTGTATACTTTAAACCAGCTGTATACAAAATGGCCAGCTCTTTCTTATCCCATGGCAGGAGGGTAATTACTTTGAGGTAATTCAAACCAATTGGTATCAGTCACTCTGCTCTGTCAAATACCCAGCTACACTGGGCTGAGGAACAAAATTCAGACTGACACTGCACTCTTCAGATTGCTCATATATCTACAGTTTCTTCTTGATTAGAGGTGTGTGCTGGGGTAGATGAGCAGACCTGGTTAAGGTATTTGCTATTGTAATTAGGATTGATACCTGTAAATCACAGCAAGAGCTGAATGAAATTTAGTTCCATTGCACTCTGTACTCTGTGGTGCTCTGTACAGTGCCCAGCGTTCTGTGACTGGGACTCCTTAGTGCACTGCTAAGAAAAATAGTAAGTAATACAGCGACAATGGATAGTAGTTTAGTGAGGATGTGTTGCTTGATTGGGTTTTACAGCTGGTACTCAACTCATCTCTTACTGATCTTTTTAAGGAAATCCTGAAGAACTGTTTTTTTTTTGATTCTGAGTTCTGTATTTGTCTGTGTACATTGTATATTAGGAAGATCTAGTATGAACCTCCTTTCCTCACTACAAACTTCTACTACGGAGAAAGCACTGGTAGGGATGTAATAAATAGGAGCTAAATTTGCATTTTTTTTTTTTTTTTTTTTTTTGGAAGCAATTTACATGTTGTGCTTCTGGATCCTAAAGCAAAAGGAAATGTGCCTGATGCTAAAATTGGCTTAGTGGCTCCAGTTTTCTTAGCTTTGCACCACCTGCCTCTAATCAAACTGTCCAATTACAGGAAACAATTGTTTTCTTGCTTTCTGCTAAGTGCAGAAATTCATCCACTAAAGGACTTTTTACCAAATGTTGCTTTTAACAGAACCACTTTCACAATTTGGAAAAAAAAAAAAAGTACTGATGTTTACGTCCAGAGTGAACATTAGAATTCAAACATATGGTCACAAAGATTCACACAAGGTCATTCACAAAGCAGTAATATTTATCTTAGCTGATTGTAGGGTTCGGAAATCTCTATTATATTGGGAACAACTTAGTGGACATTAATAGATTTTCACTGTTGTGGTGTTAAACTGAGAATCAGGCTGTGACCTATAATTAGCACGTACATGAAAAACACTGATAATACAGAAGGGAAATTGGTCTCTCTAGATATGCTTCCTTAATGTGAGACAATGACTTCAGGCTGCTTCTGATCTGCGAATCTCCCATGTGAAGACTTGCTGAAGGAGAATAAAATAGAATAAAAGGCATCTAAATAGAGTAAGAAAAAGAATCCAGCATTGGTTAACAACGCTTTCTTTGCAAAACTATATCCCAACCAAATTATAGCCCTTAACATAGTCAGCCCTACAGAAATACATGAGATCACTTAGATAAAGTGAATATACAACCTGTTCTGTGTCATCTTAATGAGGGTGTTTGCATCTAGACCTAACAGCTGCTTTTTACCTGCAAAGGAACAAGATTAATAAGGAAGGTGTTAACAACATCATCTGTTATGAAGGAGCTTATCAATTATACTGAAGGTATTTGATTCCTCATCAAACTTTGTGTGAAATAAAATAGACCAGGTAAGGGTGTAACACTCCCAGTTAAGAGGCCTGGATGAAAAGAGATTTAGAACACTGTAAAATTTCCTTGAGAAGCATAAGACAGTTATTGGAAACTACTGAGTGGAGGAAACATGAGGAACTACTATTTGCTGTCTCATAACATGGGAAGGTGGAGGGTATTCTATGAAATTGACAGTTGATAAATGTAAAACAGATAAATGAGTAACTTGTAAGCATTAACTAGTAAGCCCTCAGCACGTGGAATTAATTTCCAAAGGAAATCTATATTAAACTGCGGCACAATTGGCAGCATTACTACAGCCATGTTGAGAGGGATGATGAACTAGAAACAACTTTTGTTTCCAAAATGTGTTTAATGTGTGTCTATGTACTTGCATACAGCTTGCAACTACACTAATTTTTCCTGTAATTTCCTCTGTTGGTTGAATCAATATGGAGATGTTTGGTATAAACTAGGAAAAGCTTTAAAAATTAGATAGAATGCAGTGTATGATAATATTTTTGTCCTCATAACTGTACTTTTCTATGTCTTTTTCTTTTTTACTCCCACATTTTCCAATTTTTTTTTCTGCCTTTTAAATCAAGATCAAGAAGGAAACAATACTGGAGATTTCTATGTTGGCTGACGTACTGTTTAGCAACTTTTTTGTTTGTGTGCTGAAGCGGGGGGTTGGGGAGATATCACTTTATCCCTGTTATTTCCTAGATTGCTTTAGTCGAATGGTTAATCTTGTTGCATTTATATGGACGGCACAATGGTATATATGATAAGAATAAAAAATCAGGAACTATAGAACAAATCTCCATTGCTTTTTAAAGAGAATAAAAGGGTAGAGTAACCGAACACAAAGCAAATGTTGCTTGCAGTGCAGTAAAACCCAGACAAAATCTGAAATGCTCCATAAAAAGGAAGCCAGCATATTTGCCAATTGTTATTCCTATGGCATGGAAGATTATTTCATTTTATTACGTAACCTGTTAGTTATTATCTTGCCCATCAACATAGTAACATTCATTCTTCATATGGTAAGTGCAAATATATTCTATATATGAACCTTAATGTGTGAACAAACGCAGCCTGACTTTCCCCTGCTCAGCCCCAGTGACCTGAGAAAGCAAGCTGATACCCTGCATGACAAGTGCTCAGGTCTAGCAAAAAGTAGATATGAAGAAATAACAGTTCATGATGCTCATAATATTGCATTTTGTGCCTATTTCTAGAAGGAAATGTGAGGTTTGGTCCTTAATCTTGGGGGATACAGAGAAGAAGATTTGGAGAGCAAAAGAGGTTCAGAGCAGTGGACAGTGATGCTGAAAGTTTCCTCACCTGGGTCAAAATAACAACAGATATATGTGCTCTGTGTGTTTCATATATGTGTGCGTGTGTTTAGCTTTTAGAGTTATAGGAAGCTGGAGTGGTGGATATAAAAGAACTGGGTAACTGTAAGGTTAATGGGTTACTGTGCAGGGATGGGGTGCATGGGTATAAAAAATGTGCTAGTGTAGACAAGAAATGTGGAGAATTGGCGGAAAAAAAAAACCACATTATATAGATATAATTATTAAGATATTTTGTTCCTTGTTACAACTGACCTTTTATCCCAGCTGAAACAGGGAAAGGCTGTCCTCTGATTTCCAAGGTTACGTTCACATATGCCACTCGAATGGTTATCTGCTGATGGTGTCCTACTTTCCAAGCTGAAACTAGGTTATCCTTCAAGGTGTGTGTGTAGGGATATGGGCATACATAGGTTGATCACCAGCCTGGCAGTGCCTCTGGTGACCTGGCAGTCACTGTATTCGAATGCATGGTCAGGATTAAGGAACAAAAAGTTTTAAGCTGAAAGAACAAAATCAGGCCAAGGCTGCCACAGTGAACAGGTCTGTGTCTTTGTCATGAAAAATACCCTGGAATTTTATATGTGGCTTTAAAACTAATGAGAACTTTGGCTATGGAATGTAGCATGGTACAGCAAAGGCCATCAGATGATGTTGCCAGCTGCAAGGATGGATTTTACTACCTGGTAAGACTAAAAAGCAGAATTTCAAAGCATAGAGGACTCTTCATGTCCCATAGTGACACTTCCCTTTGGAAACACATGGTGGAAACCCTGTGTATGTGGTGGTGCAATCTTCTCCACTGTGTGATGTGCAGCAGCCACAGGCAATATGAGAGCTGGGACAGGGAGCACTGAAAGCCTCAGCCTGCCGTGAAGCTTCCTCTAGGGGGAAGGAAGCCTCTGCACTTCAGAAAAAGCTTTTCTCTAGAATCTCTGCTATTTCCAGTTGCTTCAGGTGCGGGTGCAAAAATTTTCCAGCGTGCTACACAAATGACTTAAGTCTACCTATGCAGGAGGATTATTATGGTTTCCCACCTTCCAACCCATTGTGGGATTATTTCTGGGCAATTATTATTATTTTTTGCATAGAAGAAAGAGTTACACATGAATGGCCTGGACACAACTTTTGCTTCCTGCTGTTCATGCATCATCTTAATGCATTATTCCGTTTGTTACCAGTCAGGAGTGTGGTTTGGTGTGGAGCTTGCAACTCAGTTTAGCCTTAAAGAATTTAAAAGCCCTGAGTTTAAATGTGCAATTTAACTTTCCCTTTTGGAAAAAAAAGTGTAGGTGGAAGACATTTAACATGTATTTGTCACATCAGTTGCGTAGGAACAGCCAGCGTCCTACAAGAGAGCTCAGCAAGTTGAACAGCTGGCAGGTGCCTCCAGATGGCTTCAGAAGATGCAAGAAACATGACCTGATGCAGTGCAGGAAAAGAGCTGAAGGATCCCATGTTAGCCAAGACCTGCTGTGTGATTTTCGTCGGGTGGTTGCTGCTCTACCACTGCCAATGACACAACCTTGTATGAAGCTGTCATAGAAACCAGCGACCCTCCTCTGAACTAATAGCGAGAACTACTGGTCAGCCATCCCTATGGGAATTCCCTTGTGGGTCAGAATGGTATTTGCTTTTGTGCTTAACTGAATTAGTCAAAACTGTAATGAGCAAATACAGCCTTTGTATTCTGGTCACAGTGTAAGTAGTTTCTAGAAAGAGATGTAGCCTGCAAGATTATGATACTGGTCACGTGGCTTTCTGAGTGGGTAGCTGAAACATTTTAAGTCACCAAAAATAATAGTAGGGAACATACGATAGCTTTTTGTTATGATTTTTATTTCATAGGACAGCCTTTAGCTAGTTATTCATGCTGAAATTCATTACTTGCAGGACTCACAAATATATTTTATGACTATCTAACAGCTTGTCTGCATATTGGAACACAACCTCACAAATAGCAGCACAGAAGCATTCGCAAAATTAATTTAATTAGTATTTTACCAGCTCTGGAGCTTAACTACTGTGAATAGGTGTTGCTTAGGCAGTATAGTTTAATGGTTCCTGGGATATTTTAACTCAGGACACCACAATCTAGTTTTCCAGCCTATGTGCTTATGGAAAGAGGGTCACAAAATCTCTCAGTCTCAATCAGCAGCATGGCTTATAATGAAAAATCATAAATTTCTGGCTTCAGGAGAAAATTTTTCTTCATGTCAATATAAGTATACAAGAAATCAAAAATAGACAAAATAAGAACATAGATGTAAAACAAATAACGGTAATGTTAACTTTATTAAAAAGCTTCTTTGTGGTATCAGGCAGGAAGTGAAACTGCTTTCAAACTGCAAATATTTCTCAATCATTTCATGCACCAACAATCTTTGTAATAGGTTTTCTGTTGGTTTTTGCAAAATGTTCAGATGAGCAGATAAAAGTTCAGACACAAGGGGAAAGGCAGTCATTTTTTCTTGGATTTCACTAACCACGTATTTCATTCTACGATTCAAAGTGACTTTAGGGTCTGTTTCCACAAGCAGATGTGCACACTGAAAGTTTGAGCCCCAACTATTTTTATGGGGTCATTTCTTTAATTTTTTATTTTTTTTAAAATAAATCAGCAGCACTGTATGCGAGCAGCCAGCCAACTGGCTTTGTGTGTTGACTCATGGTTGGTGACAGAGTTCAAACAGAGATTGCTGAAGTAAAAACAGCTCCAGCTATCTTCCCCACCCCTCTGCCAGGGATGCTGCCTTGCCACAGGGCTGCCTGGATGTGATGTGTGCGTGCACCCGAGCCAGGGGAGCTTACAGCCTGCTGTACTTGTATGAGCTGCTGCTGATTCCAGGCTGTAAACCCTGCTGACTTGAGAGGGGATGCTTGTTCTGCTGTACTGTCCCTGGGACGGTAGTGTCCAACAGAGGGACAGCGGCGACAGCTGGCAATGGTAAATGCTTCATCCATTCCAATTAAAGCTGCCAGTGAATGTGAATCAACACTTCTAGGTTTTGTGCTGCTTGGAACTACTTTTCTGGCTCTAAGTATCATGTTATGTTGATCCCAGAGGGTCAAGTATGAAAGTATTGAGCACTCAGAGAGATACTAAATGCCTGTACACAGACAATTAATAGGGCTTGAGAGCACTTGGCAGTGGGGCTGAACAAAAAAAAAAAACAAAACAACTTTCAACTAAAACTGTTGTTTGATAGAAAAGTAGTTTTTTCATTAAAAACTGAAAGCTAGAAAACTGAAACTTCAGCTTGCATATTCACTACTGCACCTGGGTCAGATTCGAAAAACACAAGGAGTAAGTGTTAATTAGGTATCTCTTGACTCAGTAATTCTTGCTAAAAATGCTGCATGTGGGGCATCTAGAAGAGCAGCAGGTGTTGTGGTAGATTTTACTTGCCTAATCTTGTAGTTTCTAGATACCACCACCCGAATGGCTGAATTTATTCAGCCACTAAAGGCTTCTTTTTTTCTTTACAGAAATGGAAAAAGAAAAAGGAAAAGGTAGAAAAAGCACATACAATTTAAAAGTTCCAAAGTAATTCAATTTCACAGTGTTCAAGAGAGATTTGTTCTGAACATATATTTGGTTAATTTTTTTTAGTCAAATGCTAATCTAAATTTTCACAAATTAATCTTTTGTTAAATAGAGAGAAAGTGAAGCATTTGAAGACTTTTGCAAACTGTTCCTGAGGACAGAGGCACCTTTTTTTTTTGTATGAAAAGGTATATGAATGGGTCTATTACTGGGTCTAGATACAGGCCTGGGATTTGGGTAACCTGAATTTGATTCTCTCTTCATGGTGTGATTTTCAACATAATCACTTATTTTTCTGGTGCCTTGGTAAAATAGGGATGTTGGGTTTACCTTGCAGAGGTGTTGCAGAAATCAATATGCTTAAAAATATGATGGCCTTAAATACCATGGTTGCATAGGACAGCAAAAAGTCTGAAAGCTGTACATTTCTTGTTCCCTGGGTTCCCATCCTTGACATTTTGCACTGGCAAACAAGGAAAACCACAGTGTTCTCTAAAATCATAGCAATCTGTTGCTCCTGCTCTGTTTGTGTGCTCCAAAGCCTGTAAAGTTTTATTAGAATCTTTGCTAAGACTTTGTGTTGTATTTTCATGACCATTCTGAGGTCTGTATGGACCAATATATTTCTTCCTGTATGCTGAGCATCATCACATTTCAGAGCTTGATCTGAAGGCTTCTAAGAGCTTTCTTAAGTCTACATTTCATTAGATATTATGCACTTGTTTGATATCCACATATTTTTCAATATGAAAGGATCAGGAAGGAAATAATTTAGTGTCTAAAAAGGACTGTTTTGTTGGCTCTGCTTGTTCCTCAAAACTTTTATTTGGCTAGCAATAGCCAGGTAGACTGCAAGCAATAGTATGGTAAAGTCTGCCAATGTTATAGAATCCTCTTCATAGGACAAAAGAAATAAGAGGGTTGAAGCCTTTCCAAGCTTTCTGGGGAGTGAGTGCCTGCAGGCTATGCTCTGGATGTCTGAGGAACCTTGATTCATTATCATTAGTGAACTGTTTGTGCAGCACAGAGATGAATGCTGTAGAAATGTATATAAACAAGTGGCACATAATAGAGAAAGTACTCGATAACCTCTCTGGTCATGCAGATGAAGTGGTACTGATGAGGAGAAGCTGAATGACTTTTAAAACTATTTGCAGGAGATGGAAGGGGATGGTGTGTTTTGCATGTGAGTGAGTTCATCTGCTCTCAGTGGTTTAGTTCTTAGATGTGTGTTTGGTGGAGCTGGCTGAGACCATTCAGGTTAGAAGTGACCTCTAGTTGGTTTCTAGTTGGACCAGGCACCTCACAGCTTTATCTAGTCAGGTCTTGAAAACTTCTAAAACAGATTACACAGCACCTTTGAGCAGCCTGTTCCACTGTGTGATTTCTACTGTTTTCATGTTGAAAAAGCTTTTTCCTCAGAAATGGTCTGAACTCTTCTTGTTACAACTTAATGCTTCTTGTCTCACATCCTCCCAGTATGTACAGCTGTGAAGAACCTGCCTTCATCTCCTTGGTAACCCCCTCACAGGCACTACGGGGCTGCTGTTAGCTCCCCCAAAGCCATCTCCTCTCCAGGCTGAACATGCCCAACTCCCTCAGCTTCTCCTCACAGGGCAAGTGCTCCAACCATCTTGGGGACCTCTGCTGAGCTCACTCTAATTTGTAGACATTCTTCTCTGTCATACAGAGTATCAGGAAGAAATTAAAAAAATAAATCCACAGGAAATTTCAGTTTTCCCATAGAAAACTGTTTTCAGTGCAGCAGTGGTCCACACAGTTTGGCAATGGGATGCCAGGGTTCTGACCATGTTGGCTCTGCAGTGTTGCAGCCACAGCTGGGGCACACTGTCAACTGGCACTGCTGAGAATTGTGCTCAGTTCCAGGGCTGCTGAAACATTATACTGGAGTTTCCAAAATGAGGTACTGTGCAATTTCAGGGAAAAGAATTTCCAAAAATGCAACATTTCCTCCTCTGTACGGACATCAGTTCCTATTTTTCCCCCTCCAGTGTAATTTTCTTCAGAAGAGACTTTGCATAAGGTGAAATCTGAACCCACAGATCATGTTATTGTAATTTAGCCAGAGGATTGTGACAAATGGGCAGGAGACCCCTTCGTTACTAAGGTGTTTGTTTAACAGAACTACACTGTTTTCCTCTTTACTGTAGACTTCAGATTTTGAACAGTTATTAACTTGTAGCCTTCCTTCTTCCTTCCTTCCTTTTCTCTTTATAGTTGGACCTAAGGTTTTGCATTTCTGTCTTATCTAGTGTTTTCAACATGTTATTAGTGAATTTTCATGGGCTTCATGAGTGGATGTTAAAGTAACAATATTATAATTAAATATTTGTATTAATAAATGTTCCATTATAGAGAACAATGCTCATTTTTCCCCTGCAGACAAACTCATAGTGCCCTTTTAAAAACTCGGAGCCTCCTCTTTCTTTCTTTCTTTCTTTCTTTCTTTTTTTTTTTTTTTAAACCACTGTCTTGCTGTAAGGGTGGAAGTGATCTTCCATGATCTTCCATTTGTAGCAATATTAATCTCACTTCAACATTTTCATTTGTGAAGAAACGTATTGTGTGTGTTAGATATAGGCAAATGTTTGAGATGGAGGCTTCTTTGATAAAGAGGAATAGCCACCACACCTGGAGCCTTGGCTCTGTGAGGTACTAATAGGAATGAAAGTGCTATTTGGCTGACATTTCATCACATTTCTTTTGGAATTGATTTACATACTGACTGACTCGTGCTACTATGACCATGCAGTGTAGCCAGAAAATCAGCCTAGAACATCATTTTTCCTTTAAGAAGACTTTCAGTATAAGCTTTGCTAACAGATGAGAGGATAAGAAAAATATAAGTAGGCGGAATGACAGTACCAAGATAAAAGTTCATGTCATTGGTTTTTGTGTCAACTTGTATCTGCACCAAGGTCCTGTCCCATTCTATCACCAGGCCAACAGCCATGTGAACCTCAAGGTGATTGTCTAAGGTATGTGACATCATCAGAAAAAAATATACATTTCTGGCTGGTACGTTCTTGTATAAAGAAAATGAGACAAAAGGGCCTATAAATTTCATTCATCTGCAGAAGGTGCCTCACAGCATGAGGTTGAGCCAGTGGACTTCTGTGCCATGGGAGGTTGTAAATGTGAATGCCATGCTGAATTGAAAAGGGCCTAGAAAATGTTATGAGTAGTTGTAACATTTGAAGTAGTAAGACAGGCTTAATTAAATCTCATATTTCAGGACATTGGCTAGTCTCTGTAGGGATCAGGAAGGATTTTCCCTTATCCATACGCAGCATTTCATAATTGGCCAGGTGCATTATGGGGTTATTGTCTTTAAATTGGAGGCAGTGATTAAATGCCTCTGCTGGGAGTGAGATATTGACTTGAGTTGGTCTGATTTGGCAAGGCAGATCCTGGGTTCCTGTAGGCTGTTGTTTACCCACTCTTGTGCTTTTTATTGCAATTCTCACAATATTTGAGATTTTTTTCTAGCTCATGGATGGAGGTGCTGGTATTGAAAATCTCAGCTCTCACCAGGATACATTTTTTTCAGCTGTCCTGTCAGTACAGTGAGGTTTGTAAACATGGCCAAACCCTCTGAAATAAAAGAAAATCCAGGCTATACTTTATTGTATTGTATATTGTGGTGGCCACTAATACCATCTTTGCAGACCTCAACTCAGAGCAACTACATAATTTATAACTTGTCCTCTAACGACAATGAATTAATAAGGTGTGATAAAGCTCCTGGCCTTTGAAGTACTCTGAGAGGTGGATAAAGAAGTATTTTCCATGCCTGCATATTCTTAGTAGCCGCACTAGTTGTGACTGCAAAACTTGTTTTACTGTAACATTCTGTGGATGGATACCTGGCAGACTTTACACTATGAGGATCTAGACGTAAAGCTTGATGTTTATGTTTGTCTGCTTAACTCCTACTTGCTCTATGACCCAGCTTCCTTGCTGCACAGAACTCTCAAAATCTTGCCTTCCTGTTGTAGTCATGCAAGTGTCTGGTGAATGGTGGTTCGCTCGATGCAGGGCAGACAGAGATGCTGAGTCTTGACCAGGAGGTGCCTTCAGTTGTGTTATGTTATCCTGATGGGAAATGCCAGAGGCACCAGTCAAATGTTTATCTGCCACTGAGTATAAAATGCTTCTAGCAGGCATGCCATGATCGATCTCTCCTGTATACAGATTCTCCCAGTTTTGTACTGGGAGAATCTGCCAGTTATGTCCATCAGCCAGCTGCTTTTGGTGCTGCAAAATGGGAAAGGTCATTTTACTGGGATGTGGGAGAATGTAGAAGAGGTCACAGGAAGCTTGACCACTCTTCTGTATCTTGCCTGATTGAAAGAGACACATTAAAAGCAATCCAATTCCTGTGTTGTGTTTCTACAGAAAGGCCACGTTTGCTTTAATTAAAAGATCATTTGCTAAAAGACCTCTTAAGATACTTCCTAAAAGAGCATTTACAGATGGTTAGGATTACCACTGATGTTCACCAATCATTGCTGGTAGTGAACTATGAGTAAAATGTATACCAACCATTTCTTAAACAGTGAAGAGCCAGTCTCTGTCCTGAAGGGCTGAAAGTGGTTGCCCAGCATACATATCAGGGAATATTAAAATGGTACCCAATTAGCGTAGTGCAAAAGCTTCTGATAATATTTTAATAATATAGACTTTAAACAAAAATTTAGCCTTATTCTGGATAATTAATGCTTGTGAAAGGTTTAATGTGTATTCATTGAGTATGTTGTGATTCTGGCATGTGAGCAGAATAATAAGAGGATGTGTTTGCATGAAATGATTTCCACTTGCATGCTGACTTTTGATTTTTTTTTTTTAATGCAAAACAATAAGATATATTTTAAATTACAATATGAAGACAGGTTGTTCTTCCAGAGTGATGTGGTAAAGAATTTAGTGTGTTCTATTAAATTTCCTCTGGACTATTTGCGAGACAGTGATGAAACATTCAGGTTCTGTGGAGAAATCAATCCGTACTACTTGAAGATATTTGGAAAGTAAATTTGAAAAAAATATTTGCAGAATCTGCAGAGGCTTGTCTGATGTACTTATGCATCTCTGTATCACACAAACTATTTGCTTTTAAGTGAAAGTAAACAAAGAAAAAAAAAACAAAAAAACCCAAACAACTAATGATATCCAGAGCCCATGCAAGTGGTTTCAGTTTCTCGTAGAGGGCACTTTGAAGCGAATCATATTTTCACTGTTAATAAAACCCAAGTGCTTTCTGTCAGGGTAACAAAGTTACATGTTACCTGTCTGAATGGGAAAACCCAGTGAAGGGAACTACACTACTAACAACCTACCATGAGGTCAACTCCCACAGGTCCAGCCAGGCAGAGGCAAAACACTCATCTTCTTAAGTCATCTCATGATAAAATTTGTAGTATCTCATCTTTGCTATTTTTTCACTTTAAGGCACTGATGTGCATGTTGGGTACCCTGAGGTAGAAATGCCACTTCTTTATCAGCAAGCACTTGCCCTTAGTTGTAGATATGTGGCTTAACATCATGTTCCTTGACCATCCCCAGATGTAACATAAAGCCCATACCGTGGCCTACCTCATTCTTCTGCCCATACCATGGCCTCTACAGCACTCTTCAGTAAACAGAATAAATCCACTATCCCTAACTGATTCATTTCAATACAAGTTTTTCAACAAACCTGGCTCATAAAAAGTTCAAAGGTTGTCAGAGGGGTTGTTTCTATTGCTTTCAGAAAGTTGTAGTATTGGAAATCATCACTGTCTGCCTTCTGTAGCCATGAATGTACAGTAGGTATCAAAGTTCTTTTCATCAAGCTTTTCTCTACCGTGGGCTTTCTTCAGGCTGCTTTCCCATCTACTGTTTCTTCAGGCACTCCTCCTCATTGCAGTTTTGCCCGCTAATACTCAGGGTGCCCCCGTTTCAATCTCTATCAGAAGATCGCTTCCCTGCTGAAAAGGACTTGGGGGTTGTATGGGAACTATTGAGTCATGGCCTGAACCTCCTGGTTAAGCACCTAGGAAAAAGACCTGATCTGCCCTAGGAGCAGAGGTGAAGGCAATTCACCTATGAGACCAGAAGGAGTGGAACCTGGCTTGCACCTCTCTTAGACCTCATTTAAGGGCTGACTGCCACTGGGGAAGGTTCTCTTTCTGGAGATCCCTCCTTGGTGAAGGTTTCCCTTATGAACCTAGAATTTTCTGATACAGGTGAGCAATCTTCTTCCTTTCCTTTATAGCACCTTTTTATTGTGCTGGTCCTTCCATCGTTGTGCTTCTGCTGTAACACCTTTCACACTGTATTGATCTGTCCAATTGCTGAGGGGTACTGGCAAGGTGGGCATGAGCCAACAGTGTGCCTTCACATCCCAGAAAGCCAGCTATATCCTGGGCTGCATCAAAAGATGTGTGACCAGCAGGATGAGGGAGGTGATCCTGCCTCTTTGCTCTGTATTGGTGAGGCCTCACCTGGATTACTGGAAAAAGACTTTTATAGGGAGGGTGGTAAGGCATTGGCACAGGTTGTCTAGAGATGCAGTGGTAGCCTCCTCCTTGGAGACGTTCAAGGTCAAGCTAGATGGGGCTCTGAGCAACTTGGTCTTGCTTCATCATTCATTTGGCCTCTGTTCATCGTAGAGGAGCTGGGCTAGATGACCTTTAAAGGTCCCTTCCAACTCTAAGGATGCTACGATTCTGTGAAATAGGTGTCTCTTTCTCTCTCATCTCCTTCTCAATTGCTGAAGATTCCTTATTTGTTCCTGTGTCAGGATCTGGGAATGTGCTTTTCCTTCCCAACAGTCTTATCTTTGTAGGCAGAGGGAAAAGAAATAAATTATTCAGTTGCCCACATTTTAACTATAATGGGATGAGAAGCAGATGGTTAATAGCAACTGTTATTTTTCTTTTCAGATTATAGGAAATGGTAGGTAGAAATAAAGTTACTGGTTTGGCTAGAAAGAGGTGAGGGATTGCATGCATCCTGCACTTTTCTCTTAGGGTGAGTGAGTTATCATCAAAATCATATGATCTGTGCTTTGATTTGTAGAACTTCTTCCGAACATTAGTCTTGCCTGGATGTGACGTTCAAAAGTTTCCATATTATAGGCAAACAGACAAATGCCCTTGAGCTGAAAGGAAGACCTTGCTTGACTCAGAAAACTAATGTCATTTTTCTGATGTTGTTATTGAAAGTAATGTTATGCTTCTGTGTGTCTGAACATGACAGCAGTTACAGCATGGGTAAGTGCTTATAATCAGCTGTGATAGTGTTTATTTTAGAAATTGAGTGAATCACTAGAAAGCTTCTTGTTGAATGATTTTATCAGGAAAAATTGTTGCCTTGCAGCTATGTAAACTCACAGAGTACCAGAAAATGATGTGGTACTATGGCATCACTGCACCTTAAGTATATTCTGTTTTTTGGTATTGAGAAAGTCTCAAATTAACTGGTTTTATTTGATTGTTCCATTTGCTTATCAACCTATCTTTTTCACTTATTTCCTAGCAAGTAATTGTTTTCACATCTTTTCTTTACCTACAAATCAAAATGTCCAGTGTTCCTGTGTACTTCTGTAACCAGGCTGTGCTCCTGTTATTTTTTTTATTCTACAGTATTGATCACCGTCTTCTCCTACTGTAAAGCTTTGGCAGCAAAGTGCTAATGTTGCAATTACTTCTGCTTGATTCACTGGACGTGACTCTGAGCTCTGCTAAACCTGTCCAAGATCAAACTCTTGATTTGTTTGTGAGTTAGACTTCTTATCCCAGGTCCTGTGAGTGATTTCTTCATGTGGGTGGCCTGTGTGCTAAAAGGTTGGGCTTTGCATTTTTCTAGCCAAGTCACGTGTGCCTCTGGAATCTCAGAAATTTTCCACTTGATAGAAGAAGGGGACTTCAGAAGCACTGGTACAAGTATTTAGGAATAGAGGGTGAGAAAATGCTTCAGTGTGCTGATATCCTTCTTTCCTGCCCACTTCTAGTAAATGGTGGTGTAGTTCTTCGAAACTGCAGTTTGACATACTGTCAGGTACAGCCCTATTCTAACCAGAGATTACTCTTCTGTCAGTAGAAATAGCACAAGGGCTTGGAAGCCTGGACGATACAACTTTAGAGTTGCATCAGTTGCACGTTAATGCGTTGTTCAATTTTGAACTGGTTTTTATATAATGAGGAATGCTTCCGAAGTTCCATGCTTCTGCAAAGAGAGATCTGCCCCTAGAAACTTGCCTGCTGAGGGGTCAGTAGATCCATGGGAGTCCTGAGTTTAAGCCCTGTCTTTTACGTAAGTACAGAGAATCACCTCAACAAAGGTAAAATACCATTCACAGGTGAGAGAAATGCCAGCTCACTTGCCTTTAAGAATGTTTTCAGATTTTTCACAAGTTTCCCATGAGTTTACAGTTCTTCAACACAAATGACTTAAGTGAAGGCTTCTGCAAGTAATATGGTGGGTCAATAAAGGTCTATGTAAGAGGTTCTAAGTGGTGAAAAGTATCTGCAGGTGAAAGCCAAGTAGATAAATATAAGATACTTTGGCACCTGTTTTCTTATCTAACCTTTTAAGGTTGTCATTAACAGTTTCCTGTTTGTCCTTCAGTTAAAATCTCTGCTCACCTTGAAGAAGCCGATTGTTCTGTGGGAAGACTTATTGAGAGCCGTGTCTCGCTTCATCTCAGCTGCTGGGCGCTCAGCCCTGGGGTTTTATTTCCAGTTCTGGGTTGAATGACTGCTTCATGTAACAAAATGTAGCCAAAGCCTGGTATCTGTGATCAGTGGGACTTATTTACTGCCTTAAAGCTAAATGTTGTGTGGTTTTCTTTTTAATTTTTTGTCGTGCTTTAGCTCTGTGTCATCTTTGGGGTCCATTGTAAGATTAAAACCAAGAGATATCTCAGGAGAGTTGACGGTTAGTTAATGTTATACAAAATTACACGCAGTAAGAAATCTGGGAACTTCTCTTACTTGCTTCAGTGACTCCAGCATCTTGCCTAGCAAGCCTTCAATGACACGCTGATAAGGGTCATGGCTCTGGAGCAGATCCAGCAGTGATGTATGGAAGCAAAGTTCCTTATGACTCCCGTCTATTTTTTTGTTTGTTTTTGGCCCAGTGCAGGTAGCAGAAGCAGCGTGTCTGAACCTGTTTCCTCATCTGTTCTCTTGGCTTCCCACTTTCTTCTCCACCAGTTCAGGGAAAGCGAAGAAAGGTTTGCCTGTGCCCAGCAGCACTGCAGGTGTCTGTCCCTCAGAAAGAGTCCCAATGGTGTGGGCGTGCTGGAAAGAAAAATCCCCAGTGACTTCACCCAGCTTGGCTTGTGGTGGTTACTCACAATGAGGTCATTTTTTTTTTTCTTTTTTTTTCTTTTTTTTTTTTTTTTAGCTCTGCATGTTTAATGCTACATCTGGGTTTTTGCATATGAGTGAAACTGCGGCTCTGGGACTGATTCAGGGAGTTTTCTCTGCAGAGTAGTTTTGGTGAGTAAACAGAGATAAGAGGAAGCTGGGTAAATCCAATAACTCCTCCCTCAAGGGCAGGTGCAGCGATGTGGCTCAAGGTACAGAACAGAGGAAATGCCTTGTTGACACAGGTGATCTGAGCAAAGTGGCCAAAATTGATATAAAGATATTAGTATGCCATGTGAAGCCCTGCTTTCTCAAGGCTGCTATTTTCAGCCCCCCCATAACATCTCTGTTCCTTAACCTCCATTTAGCCTGGTGACTTGTGGGTAAGTTTTCAGCTCCTCTTCACGATCTCTCAGTAGCTGCAATGCAGCTTGGACCGTGCCGTGTTAACCTATATGGATTATTAAAACAAACTCTGAGTCATATTTGAACTGTATGTGGGATAAGATGGTTATCAAGGTTTATTTTTTCTTATAATTAGGTCTCTTAAACATTGTCTCGTTAGATGTATTTTGTGACTGTTGGAAAAGTCCTCGGGGATCTCATGGTTGTTTATTTTCAGGGGAAGTTCAGATGATACATAGCATACAGAAACTTGCCACTCTGAAGAGTTTTTTATTAATGATAGTTAACCAGGCATTTTTCTTAAATGCTTGGTTCTTGCCCTGAATTCTCTCCAGCCTCTGCACTGTTATTACAGCTCTGGTATTTTATAGCAAGTAGGAACATAACATTACAACTGCCTATTCACACATGGGAGACAGGAGAACTGAGTTAAGAGCCCATCAGATAGGAGGGTAAGAGGATGCTTAGGTTTGAATGAAGCCACTTCCAAATTTGGCAAGCTACAGTGCACTGGCCTGGCCTGAACTCTTTTTTCTACCAGCATTACTGGATTTTCAGTGGCTGCGAGCAAATCCTTTCCATCGTGCCCTTGAATGTTACACAGCCAGCGTTTTAGGCATGGCTCATCTTTGTCCCCTTTCTTCAAGCTTAAGGGGCTACATGGGAAACAGGCACCATATGTTTCCCACTGCTGTACAGCAGCTTGAGCTTTTGGTGTTGCCTATCCTGTTTCCTCCTTTGCTCACATGACAGGCCCCTGGCTGACTTCTATTTCTCAGTACCTCTATTGGATTAGACTAGTGGGGTTTAGATACTTTTGAAGGTGTAAATATCCTAGGAGACATGCTAGTTTTTTTCAGTCACGTTTTCTTTTAACTTCAAGCAGATCTTGTTCTTCGTATTCTGCTTCTCCATTGGTCACCATCGTCCTTGCATCCTCCTCTGCCCCCACTTCTGCTTCAAAGCCAGGAATAACTAACTGGCTTGCAGCTTTGTTCAGAGCTTGTGGGACACCACACACAAAGCAGGAACTGCTCTGAAAGGAAAAAAGGGATGTTGCTGGTCCTCTGAGGCCCACCTCTGCCTTTCTGCTTGCCACTGTCAAATTATCTCTAACTAACAGAAGTTTCAGGTGAGGTGGTTAGATAGAGATAGGTGCGTGATGTGATCTCTCCAGTGGCTGTTTTTACATTCAAATGTTGCAAAGTTCTTCTGTTAGTTTCTTCTAGTATTTTGCTGGATAATATCCTGGGAGGTATTTTCAGACAGATTGGTGAAACCAGAATGCTCACAAACTTAATACTCACAAACTTAATACTCACAAAAAAATGCTCACAAATCTTTGTTTTTCTGCAAAGCTGTGCCAAAGGTATACATGTTCTTGAACTGATATGAATAGTGACAACTATTAAATAGTTTCAATCACTGAGACAGGGGCAAGGAGGAAAGAATGCGATATCACTGATCATTGTTGTACCAGGAGCAGTGAGTACTGAACAGAAACTGAGACTTGTTTCTGTGCACGGTTTGATAGATTGAACCATGATTAATCTGCAAACAGGAGGAAAAAGGGGATAATTAACAACAAACATGAAATTTGGAATGAATATTTTCACTAGCTGGAGCTACCGATTAGCTGTATTTTCAGATTTGGAGACTATTTGGAAAGGTTAAAGCTAGGAGGAGTTCTGGAATAGACTGCATCAGCAAACTGGTACATTATTTACTCTGGCAAGGTTTTCAGCGGTAGGGAAAGCTATTCCAGGAGGTGTTAGTCTGGGCATGGTCAGCACTGGCTCAGAGTTTGTGTAAAATGCAGATTCAGGAGATTATTGGGCATAGAAGCAGACTTGAAGAATTTTAAGACACCTCAGAATGTCAGTGCTTTTGATTATTCGATCTACTGAGACGTTCTGTTCTCCTCTCTGGAAAAGAGAAATTGGCCTGTACTGTGGAATGACTAACGAATTATCCCTGAGGAGTGGCCAGTTAGGTAGGAAAATATTATTTATCTTAAAACAAAAATACAACAAAAAAACCACTTTTTAACGCATATTCAAGATACTAATAATAAACCCTCAGTGGAGCTCTGCTGTCTGCCCATAGCTGCGGTCATCTCTTCTCCACAATGTGACTTAGTGTTAACATTTGTCATTTCACCCAAGCTACTCATGCACTAAAACTAACAATTTGGCCATCACATCTCTCTTGGGAGGTTTGGATGTGAATCATAGAAGAGGTTTTGGGCCCATGCCACAAGCCATGGGAATTGTGGAAGGAAATTATTATATGCTAGATTTGTTTTATAGTAAACCACATACTGTCCTAGAATTAGGCCCCTACTTTACATGCTCGGGAGCTAAATGAAGGAGTCCTAACTTGGATGAAATTCCTAACCTGCAGTTGGAAAGCTTGGCTGTCCCAAATGTAATCTTAGGCTTTCAAGTCTTGTTTCATTTCTTTTCTTACGTACCCTTTCTCTTCAGATTCAAGCTTGCTCTTTCACTTGAAAAAACTGCTGTGATTTCTTGAGTGGCTGGTCAGTATTTTCCTTTGGGAACTTATCTCTCTTATCTTTCATATAGCTGAATATACTTTGTTGAGCATCCTTGTTGCCACCCAACACCCTTGATCCTGGCCTGTACATTTTTCTCCTGCTGCTCATGCCCTGTGATTAAGGGAGGAGGTTCCTGCAGCCTCAAGGGAGAGGGCTTTGAACATGTTTCTGGAGATAGCAGATACTTGAGTTAGGCCCCAAACTATATTTGGTTGTTACTGCTTTGCTGTAGGTTCTGTCTGTCTATGCCCTTACCTGTTGACACATTCCAAAAGTTAAGAATATTTCTGAAACAGAAATGGAAACTCTGGAGTCTGTGATCACCAAGATGGCGGTGGCAAACAGTAAATCTTATTGATATACAGCCTGAAATGGGAAGATGACTTCAATTTTCTGATGAAAAATAAAGAAATTAGAAATAAAAATTAGAGTTGCTTCCTTACTACGCATGTGAACAAAGCAACGGAGTGGTCCTTTATTACAATGCAACCAGCCTCATTTATGTTTTGCAACAGCATATTTATTTTCTTGATCTTAGAACATGACAACATTCATTTAAGGCTAGGCTTTCATATGTGCTCCCCCAGGAGTTGAGGTCATTTATTCACAGAGATAAACCAGCTGAACAGCCAGTGAACTCAGCTGCAGCAGAACCCATTTGCAATATGATTGTCCACTCTGAGTAGCTTACTGGTGAGGAAAAAAAAAGTAGGCGGATAAACCCTCTGTGTTTGTTTTCAAATTGCAGTAATTTTACTAGCATGCCTCAAAAACCAAGGAATCACACCTAACCCCCCCATAAAAAAAGAAAATAACAAAAAAACAAAGCCCAACACTTTTCACACAGTCTCTGCAGAAAGGAGATCAAATATTTTAGGGAGATTAAAAAAAAAAGTATTGTCTGTAATACCTGAGGTATAATCTTCGGTAGGAAATTAAAATAGTTTGTGGGAAGAACTCTTAAGCCAGCCTTGTAGAACCAACATGGCATTTTATTTCTTTGTAAGAATTGCTTTTATAGATGAAAAAAAAAATAATTAAAAGGAAAATACAATTAAGCTGAAATTATCTAGGGCTGCATATATTCACCATAGGAAGTGATATCTCAAGCTCAATAAAAAAAAAGCCTGTTGTGCTCATCCAAAAGGTATTTTGAGATATGTACTGAGCTTAGAAGAGCTAATACTCTATTTGAAAGGAATAAAAGATTCTATTTTGGATTTTATTCTTTGCAGAGGCGCAGCTGAATGGTGAAACCGAGCTTTTCCATGCAGATATATTAGTTAGAATTCATTCGCCACCAAATGAGACCTTTATGCTTCCACCTGCATATTATGGCTCTAATAAACACGTTATCAGCTCATGAAAATGATGGCAAACAGGTGACTCGAGGATTTGATAAGTCAGCAGCAAAGATTAACAGATTTTTCTCAGGGAAAAGCTTGGAGAGATTCCCTTATTTAAAACAATTGCAGCATGTGAATTTACTGCACTTAAATCATTACTGGCAATTAGTATGTGTCAGAAAGGTTGCAGCTGGCTCCAATTACAGGTAGGGCTTTTAGAAACTGAACTTAATTGTATGTGTGATAGTGAGAGGCTGAGCAATGCACACCGACATAATGGTGCTCTCGGTGCAGAAAGGAGGGCAAGATGTTATGATCTGGGATATAATTATTTTAACTAGGCCTGGTTCCTGTCTCCTGGGAAATAGATGCTGTAGGGGAAAGCTGCTGGGAATGCAGCAGTTCACCTTACTGAGCTTCTCTGGATGAGGAAGAGCTTAGAACCTACGTAATGCTTACCCTTTGTCTCTCTGCAGTAAATTTCCCAACTTAAGGTCTTACAAGTTATATCTAGCCCTGGTTGAATAATTCATCTATCCCAAGGCTTGCTTCCTCAGTCCCTGGAGGTGTGGGTTGCAAATGATTTGCAAGCTGCCAAGGTGTGTTGATGGGTTATTCCTTGTGCAATTGTTGTATGTGGAAGGCTCTTGTATGCTGCAAGCATGTTAGGCTCACTGATGTGTGGGCTCCTGAACTTACGATGCTCTCTTTAGGGTGCTTTTGTTCTGGTTGCACCATGGCATTGCTCTCAATTACACTTCCAGCCCAATCGTGGACTGAGGTGACTTTCTTGCCATTCCAATTCCCTCTCTGGTTGCATGAGTATTTCTTGCCAAGTGGCAAAATAGCAGTGTTTTGAATAAAAGACCAGGATGTCTCTGATGATATAGTACAAATGGGGATCACAGCACGTTGGCTACCTTTCTGTGCTTCCGTACAAAGTAATGTGCTCTTTCTTGGCAGACAAATTTATCTTTAGTGCTTTTGAAGTTCCAGACATATTAGAGCTTAGTATTTCCTTGTGAGCCACGTTGATGAGGCTAACTCCTGTGCTCTGCTAAAAGTAATCTTGAAGTATAGAGGATAAGTATTAATATTCCCTTTTAGGATTTCAGTGCTGCATGTGATCTTTGTTATGTGTCCTTGTGTCAAGATGATGCCCTCAGGTGGAGCCTAAGTTTACTGCTGGCCTTGTCTGCTTTTAATGGAAGAAAGGGGAGTGCAGTAAACACCCAACTTCTTTTTTCTTATTCTCCAGTATCTCCATTGAGGCAAAGAGACTAAATGTGTATCACTGTTTCTTAGCTCCCTTTTTGCAGCAGAAAATTGTATCCAGTCTATTATTTTTTGAAGTATTTTGTTAGGCAGTTTTGATTGTATATTACTAGTTCAGCTGAGCTTATTCACGAGCTGTGGTATGACTGTATTTGTGTCGTCTTGTTCATTTGCCAGCAAACAACACTTGTGTGGGCAGGAAGCAGGCATTCTGCAGTGTGCTTGTACTTGGGCTGATGCATGGAGTGCAAGCATCCTATTGATTCTTTGTATTGCTCATAAACCCGTGTTCGATCAGCAGGGCATCTACCATGAAACTCATTAGAGCTGCTATTTTTGGAAAGCAGGGTGAAGTTTCACATACCATGTGCTAATGTGAAAAGGATGCCATGCTTGTAAAACCAAACCAAAAACTTAGTTGGAGAAGCAATAAGCATTCCAACAGTGCACGCAGACCAACTTTCCAGTAATTCCTCCCAAGGCTTCCCTCTCACAACTTTTCAACTGATGTCCAAGTTCCACAAAAATTGCTATAATGTTGATAATCTGTTTTAAATCCCTAGCTCTTTCTCTGGGATTTAAAGATGATGGCGATAATAAAGTAACAATTGGGGTGTGGGAAAAGAGAATCTGTGATTTGCAAAATATTCCTATGTTAAAGCACTGTTTTTCATTTTGGCATCAACAGAGGTACTTGCTGTTGTGCGGTCACCTACGGCAGTTATTTGGAAATTGTGTTAGCTGTGTGAGTCTTTTGAAAGCAGAAACACTGCTGTCTTCTCTGTGATTTGTTCAAAAGTAGTGAGCCATTTTTGACACAAATGTATGCAGCCTCTGCAAGAGATGATCTGTTGTAAGTTTGGCAGCTAAGGATCTGTTCTGCACCATTTATTGCAGTTCACAGAGTGTCCTTAGTGCTTTGAGGACTGTGATCAGAGTTCTTGTGCAGCACCATGTTGCAAATTCATTATTTTCTTATTGCAGTAGAATCATTTAGGCTGGAAAGATCAAGTCCATCCCATGTCCCACTTAGTGTCACTTGACCTGGACTGTTCATATTTGTCTCTGTGAGCTCCTGAACACAGAAGTGCTGATGCAGGAGACAGGGTCCAAGAAAACCTTTGAATATGCTAAAGCAACACATACCACACTTTGATCTTTCACTGATATTTTATTTCTCTACAACTACCTGAAAGGAATCGTAGAATGGTTTGGGTTGGAAGGGACCTTTAAGATCATCTGGACTGTAAGATCTTAAGATTCGAGCTGAGGCTGGATCAGGCCCTGGACCACCTGATCTAGCTGTGGATGTTCCTGTTCATTGCAGGGGAGTTGGACTAGATGGCCTCTAAAGGTCCCTTCCAACTCCAAGGATTCTATGATCTAGTCCCAGCTGCCCTGCTGTAGATAGGGACATCTTCCACTAGACCAGATTACCCTACTGTACAATCAATAGGTGTACAAAGGTTAGGCTTAGTGAGATTGTCATGATGGAAAGATAATAAAAATAAATGGAAATGGTCACCAGTGTTGTAGATACTGAGGGAGGTGGTGAGTGGGCATGGTGAGGATGAGTTGGTGGTTGGACTAGATGGTCTTAATGGTCTATGATGGTCTAATGATTCTATGATGCTATCTTGGTGCCTCAAGATAGAATTCAGTTGTATGTGCTTGGGGCATGTCATGTTTGTGGTGTTTAGACCTGTGCAGGAAAATGACAAGGCATGGAAGCACTTGAAGATAAGTTGCATTAGCAATTGCTGAAATTAAGCCCAAATTTTTTATCAGTATGCATCGAGAGGTGAACTTAAGTGTTACTGGGCCCAGACAGGACTGGCATAAAGTGGGAAAGATAATTTGCAGTGCTCATCAGGCCTGGAGGCCACCAGAAGCTCAGGACAGGGCTGGCTGCCATCCTGCAGGACCATAGGGATGTTCTGTTGCCATCTTCCTGCAAGTGCTTTGCGTTAGCACTGAATGCTGGGGGGCTGTGATCTTCATCAGAACTCCCAAAGATGGGTTTAGCATGGCCAGCTCTGTGTAGTTCCTGAAGCTGTCTGTGAGCACCAGATCTAGACAGCTCCTTTTCTTTTCTTTTTTTTTTTTTTTAAATGAAAGTAGAGATGCTTGTCTTGTAATGTAATTGCTGAGATGACTTTGCCTTCTAAGAAACAAAGCATTGCTGTTCTTAATGCAAATTTAAACAAATGCAACACTGCTTTTAATGGAAACTGCCCTGGGGTATGCATGAAAGTTCATGTCATGAGAAAATCAGGCTGCTAATGGGCTCTCTGAGGTCTTGCTAGCCACATCTTCTCTTCGAGGGCTCCAAGAACTGTACAGATGTATTTTAATTATATTTCCACAGCTGAATACCCTGCTTACTATGTAGAAACCACCTTTATCATAGGCAATTTACTGTGAAGGATGGATGCTGCAAATAGATTCCTCCTCCCTGAGTGGATTTATTTCATGGAAAAATTTTCTGGGGAAATAAAGTTCTTGGGAAGTAAATCTAACCTCACACATGGGAAATACTCTTTCATGTAGAGGACTCCAGCAATTTGTTCTGCTCTCCTGCAGCTTGTGTATTAGCAAAAGTAGGAACAGTATACAAGTGACTTAGAGAATTAGAGCCAAATAAGGAAACTTCTTGCCTTCCTTTAGTGTTGAATCTCTGTAAAATGTTTTCTTTTTTCTTTTGTTGTTGTCATCTTTTTGTTGTTGTCACTAGCGTCATTTAACAGCATTAAATATTCAGATCAATTTGATGAGAGGTCTGGAAAGAGGGATTCTATTATCTCTTCTGAGTTTGTGTGCTGGGGCATGGCATTTTAGCTTTCAGGGCACCTATGCAGTATGCCATGAAACAGCTATAGGAGTAACAATATGGTTTGAGGTGTAACGTCATGGAAGTACTGAAGGTATGTAAAACTACCTGTAAGTTTCTCAAAGAAAAGTACTCTCTATATGTAAATTATTGTGATTACTGCCTCCTTTATAAAATGTAAATCCTTTTGTGACTCTGGACAATGTGTAACAATGATAGGGCTTTTCTTTGCGGCATTTCTTGATTCTCAGCTTTAGAATCAAGGCTGCTCATGTGACCCCTCTCCCTTTCCCTCTCTCACTCCCAGCTGAGACTATTTTATTTCTAACAATTTACAGCACATTTGTGGTTGTAATTTGTGTGTGAAAAGAAGAGGCTTTAAAACATTACTTGGTTGGACTTCAATTATTTTTGGAAAACATGAAGTTAGGTAACAAGGCCCTGGGATCCTGAGACTCTGGGAACAGCCTTGGCTATTCCAAAACTTGTGATGAAAATGGGAAGTTAGCAATACTTGAGGTCACTTAATTTCTTTCTTTCTTTTCTTTTTTTTTTTTGTCTCCATCAAAAACTGCAGCAACTGAAATTATTCTTTCTTGCAAAGAAGCCTCCTTGTGTTTCTGTTTTATTTTTAATAGGCCACGTCCTCCTCCATGCTTCAAGCGGCGGTAGCATGATGTCCCTAATTACCCAGGTGGTGCTTTCAACACCATGAGATGTCTTTCTTCCTGAAAACTCTGCCTAGTGAAGAAGCACTTTCTTATTTTCACAGGTTTGTTGTCCCCATGTGTGGGAGGCAGCCCCTATTTTGTTTCTTCCACTACCATTCTCATCCCCCATGTTTCCTTCACAATGTCTTCTCTGTCTTTGGGCATCAATAGCTGGGCTTCACCCTCCTCGGGGCTCCGACTCATGAGGATTTGCTTTAACAGCCAGTCCTTTCGTAGCAGGGCTTTTTCTAAGACCTCTCACTCCCTTGGGATCAGCTGTCAGCCCACACAGCTTGTCCTGAACAAGGGAATATTTGAAGGTTTTACTTAACTCACTTTCACATTTTTTCACAGATTAGTATTTTTTTTAAAACTCCGTTATGTTGTTTTAATTGAGTCTTGCCACCAAAACAAATGAACATTGTGTCACCACATCTCAGCTCCTTTCATACAACCACAGCTAAGAGAGTTTGGAGACCGTGCTACCTGTAGAAATGTTGAAACCAATGCTGTGTATAATCTTGATGGATTACATTCAAGTCACTCTGTACATAAATCTGGTCACACCAGAACAAGTACTGTGGAAAGCATATAACATTAATATATACTCATTACATTCCTCCTTTCATAGACTCCAAGCCTGTCAGGCTAGCGGGAGGGGGTGGGATAGAACAGAGTGGGGAACTTCATGTAATGAGATAGATTTAAACCTTTTACTTAAAATCATTGCAATTCTTCATCAAATGAGGAGTGCCCTTTAAATAACAGTGCTTCTGTCATGTAAAATGATTGCTAAGAAGTAATGAGTTCTACATTTTTTTAATCTATTTATCAGCTGTAAAGAAGCTGCTCTTGTTTTGAAAGTTTCTTGAAAAAGGCAGGTTTAGAAAAAAATACCTTGCAAACTTAATTCAACATTTACAGTACAACTTCTACTCCCTTGAAACCAAAGAAAAATTTCCTGCAGATTTTATCAGGAGCAATATAAAATCCTAAAAAGTTAAGTGTTATTCTTTCTACCTCATGTAGAAATGTGTCACCGAGCTCCCTCCATGACGGTATTGGCTGGATCTACACAAGTGTACAGCAAGGACTGATTTTTGTTCATTCCGTTCACAAGACCTCTACTCAAAAGGCATAAATGGACCAGAAAACAGTGAGGAAGAATACAGTGTGGGCAGCTATGCAAATTAAGGTATCTTTCTCTATGTCTAAGGGGTGGCCTAACCAGGAGGTCAGAATATGCAGTGATTCTTTCAAATGGCAGAAGGTTGTGCTGGTACTTCCTCATAGTTCTCCCCTTTCTAAGCCCCTCAGCAGCCTTTTTCATGGGGGCAAATGTGGATTTATTCATCTAATCAAAGTTCCAGATCTGAAACTTTTGCTGAGGAATCTGGCTGGTTTGGGAGGACAATGCCATCTTTTTCAGAGAAGAGTGACATATTAGCAGCCAGCTCAGAAGAAGGGGATTTCCAGACAGAATAAGTGGGCAGGTCTGTTGCTGATCACAAAGACTGAGGTTTCTTTAACTTTTTTTTTTTTTTTTTCTGTACCTTCTGGCCCTTGCTGGTGATGGAGCTACCAGGCTCTATTGCCATCAGTGTACCAGTGGCACGAGGGTTTATATCTTATTTCCTACAGCTGCAAACACTGCCAGCACTAAGATTTCACAATGGTTTGAACTAAAGCACTGGGATGAAGGAGAGTGGCTTCTAACTGAATTTGGGTGGTGTGAGAGGCTGCAAGACTGGAGCCTTTCTGAAGAAGGGGAAGGCACTCATCAGAGATCTTCTCCCCCCCTTCTTCTCCTTTCCACTGGTCTTGCTGAGTTAATTGTTGTCTTCATATTGCCTGAAATGCTTCGTTTCGAACTCTAGATTTTACTTGGTGTCTTTCACTTGGGTGTGATTTGGCATGGAGATTTGTGTATCTGTTTTCTAAAGGCTGAACTTCTACAATGGAGAATGAAGATGAAAGCAAATTGGAGACTCAACTTGTGCAAATGTAATGCTTTTGTATCCTTGTGAAGGTGAGCTATTATCAGCCCAAGCCTCGACCTTCATTCTGGTTACAGGCCTGTTGTTTGTGGTTTGACTCTTTAGACCCATGTGTTGGCCACTACCTTTGTTGGTTTGCTATGGCCAAGCTTCAAGGCCAGATTGTGCTCATGAAAGCTCTGCTTAGTCACTGTTGTCCTGTGATTTACATGCCTGCATTGGCATGCAATTATAGTTCTGCCTCTGAGCTTGGCCATGGTTTGCCATTTGGCATGCTGTTACGCTAATAGTAGACACACAGTCCCTCTGTGCTCTTCATTCTACTGCTGAGGTTGGGTTTGGAGGAATGCTGACCGCCTGTCGCTTTAGTTAAGAGAAGGGGCAGTGTTGTATGGAAAGTAAGAGAATTTCAGAGTCCCTAGCAGGCCTTCCTGTATACAAATAAATAATACTTGCAGTTATAAACAATCATGGAAAATTCTAGCATATTTACAAGCTTCAGCTTTAAAAAGCTATATTCCTTGACATTCAAGTTTTAACTTTGATCAAGAAGAGATGTTTTCCGTGCTGAGATATCCAGAGTCTGCACTTTCTGGTGTGAGCTCTTTCTGATTCAGTTCTCTGGATTCCTAAGATTCAAGATATTGTTGCTGTTGTTATCTTTAAGAGTAATGCACAGGTCATGGCTGATACAGATAACAAAACAGACACAACAGAGAAACGCACAACCTCTGTTCTGAGAGCTGATGTTAATAATCCTTGATCTTCACTGGATGCTTGTGAACTTGACAGCATGCTTCAAGGGTAGACGATTTGTAACTGAAGTTTTAGCTAACAGGCATCCATGCTGCGGGATGTGTGTTGGGATAGCATTAGGATCAGAATTACTGAACTGTGTTACACTGTGAACTGCTTTCATATCTGAGATTTCCCAGGCTCCCTCAGATCAGGTAGCTGTTGAAACTCAAGCTGACAGACACAGAAAACAGGAAGTATTTGAAATTGGGATCAGAGTTGGTGACATGACTCTGTCTGGAATGATATGTCAGTGATTTGCTGCCTTTTTATATTATTTAAAAATGGGCCTGTAGATAAACACTATTTCTGAATTTTTATGATTACTGATTTGATTCTGTAAGGCTAAATTGGGGTGGGTTAACCCAGAAATAAAAGAAACATCATTAGGACCAAATAAATACATCCTGTTATGAGACCACATGGACAGATCAAGCCCATCCTAAATGTGGAGGTTGCACTCCTGTAGAGCCTCTGCCACATCCCATCAAGTTAACACTGCTGTGTCCAATGATGGGGAGAAAAATGTCCTCTTGATGTGCACCCTGGTGAAACTACATCAATAGGATGGAAGAATGATGTAAAGAAAGGGGGAGAGGTTCTAAACCTAGAGAAATGTGTACGTTTGTTTTCAACACAGCATGCTACATATAACACTGTCAGGCTAATTGGTAGTGGACTGCATGACTCCAGGCTCAACTTAAATCCTGAAATTCCAAGACAGAAAAATTTCTTTTGAACTTGCTGAGTGAGAGAGACTGAATTTTGGACACATTTGGAATGGTAGCTGGTCTCAGACCTGACCCTTGCAATTAAAGCATGTATGGTATGATGAACATCTGATTTGTGATATGCCTCTGTGTACCTCATTTTGTGACATAGACTGATAATAGGCCCACCAGGCATATGTAGTGCTTCTTGTGCAAAAATCGGAACAGATATACGAGGATGGGAATGGTTCTGAAGTGTGGAAATATTGAACATAGCCTCAGGCTTTCGCCCACAGACAGAAACAAATTCCTTGAAGCCCCCCTCCTTCTAATTTTAGTCATAAAGATAGTGCTTCTGGAACAATTTATAATTGCTGTTGATTTCTTTACTTACAACAAGCATGATTTGTTTTGGGGTTGACCTGCTGGAGAGAAGCTCTGCAGAGAAGGACCTGGGTGTCCTGGTAGACAACAGGTTGACCATGAGCCAGCAGTGTGCCCTTGCGGCCAAGAAGGCCAATGGTATCCTGGGGTGTGTTAAAAAGAGCGTGGCCAGCAGGGTGAGGGGGGTGATCCTCCCAATCTGCTCTGCCCTGGTTGGGCCACATTTAGAATACTGTGTCCAGTTCTGGACTTCCTTGTTCAAAAAAAGACAGGGATTTCCTAGCAGGAGTCCAGCGGAGGGCCACAAAGATGATAAAGGGCCTGGAGCATCTCCTGTACTAAGGAAGGCTGAGTAATAACCTGGATCTCTTCAGCCTGGCAAAAGAAGACTGAGGGGGTATCTGTTTAATGTTTATAAATATCTAAAGGGAGGTGGGAGTCAAATAGGTGATAGAGGAAAGAATTTTACTTCTTCCGGAAGTGGAACATCTATATGCTTCCCTTGCCACATAATAGGTTAAAGATAATACGATGTTAATTGCCGTAATTGCTGTAATATGCTCTGTAGTATCCTTGTGGTAAAGCCCATGTTTTTTTGGAATAGAGGCAAATAGCAGAAACTCAGAGCAAATATAATTCCCTGGACTGCCATAGACTCGGGGTGCCCTTAAGCAAGTTGTTTGGTCTCTGTGTGGCTCAATTTCTTATGAGTACTACTGAAATAAGGGCACCTCTCTGTTGTTTTGGTATGCTGGGGTGAGAACTGCATTGAGGGCTGTAGACTTGCTGTCTACAATGGTCAGGCCACATTAAGGTAGGTTTTCATCTTCAAAAACTGAATAAATAACCTGGTCAGAGGAGACCGGGATCTCCATAAGGTATTTCAGCTGTCACTGAGCCTGCCTGTGCCAGCATGCTGCACTGTCTCTGTGTCACTGCTAATCAGCATTTCTCTCCAGGAAGGGATTTGTTGAAGAAGCCCCATTTACTCCACCTCAGACAATGCAGGTTGGCTAACATCGCTGGGAATGCTCAGCACTGTGAGCTTTGAGGTGATGCTAATTCCTCATCAGGGCTGGCAGCTGGAGGATTCTGCTGGTGCCATGGCATTAATGAAGGATGGTCAGGGCTTCTCTTCTGTCCTAGATCAGCCCACATCCGTGTAGTTCTCTGTGTATAGCATCTTGCATCAGATCTGTCCCATTAAATCAGTGGAATTATTTAAATAAATTACTTTTATTAATTTATTATATGAAAAATTTTAGAGCAAATTCCTTTGATGTGTGATATCCTAATCACACCCGCAGGGCATTAGCAGGCACAAGGCACATCTGAGTGTCTCTAATTCCCTAGTGGTGTGATTATATCTCATAATATTCACAACCCCCTGGAGCTTCTTTACTGGTATAAATAAATCAATTATTTAAGTCAAATACTTTGATCATTAGAAGCTGCCAGTGAGCGCTCAAATGCCTGAGCTCTGCAAGTCACCAGGAACGATCTTGCCTCTCAAAACGCTGAGCAGCCGCGCTGAGTGCTACCAGCACTTCATTTCAATCTGCTTTATAAATTAGATTAGAAGTCAGTTTCCAATACTTCATCCTGGATAGCAAGGAAGGGAGAACTTTGCAGAGGTGGAATTATGAGATACCGCTGCCAGCGGATCCTTTTATCATTTAACACTGCTGTCATAGGTTAAATATGAGCTACTGTTCATATTAACTAATAACCATTATACAGAAAACTGACACAGAGATTCCAGCTAATGCACCATGAACCTGATTCACACGCACTGCATCGTATTATTTGCACATATGGATGGAAAGGAGTCTTGAGTCACTTGGGATATGTGGCAAATTAGCATTTTATATCATATTAATGAAGTGCTAATTGCTCCTTGCAACCTTTTTTTGTGCAAATTGAATGGGTCCTATTTGCATTGTCATGTAACTGCTGTATTACCTTTCAGCACTTTCATAATGAAGAGGCAGCACAGAGTTCATCAAGGAAAAATATTAGTAATTGTGAGATAATTAGTTATGAAGCCAATAATGTTTAAAGTCGAGCAGAAATATTGCAGTTGATTTTGGTTTAGCTTGGGAATAATTTTTTATTAACAGGTTTTATAGAATATCTTTCATGTTGCATACATTAAACTGAGAAGAGCTTTATAAACACAGCTCCCTGCTCAAGCGTTTTTTTTTTTCTCCTGAAAAAAAAAAAAAAAAAGAAAATGGTTCATTGCTGGCCATTTATTTATTTCTAAAATGAATCACTTATAAGAGACTGCAAAAGTGCGGAACAGGAAAATATACTGAAGGTACAGGTGTCCGTGAGTCTAACCAAACAGCAGCAAAGTCTGTAAAACAATGCAATAAATGTCAAAGATCTTACAGGCTTAAAAATTATTCGTGGAATCTTGTAAACTGTCACAGATAAAACTCTCCATCAGATTAAAATATAGCATGTGATATCATTTCAGTCAGGACAGGTATTTCTGGGGAGAGGGAAGAGGTGGAAAAAGTGAGGCAAGAAATTGAAAAATGATTTCATCCTAACTCAGGGATGTTTCCATGATTGCAGAGGAAGAATGATTAATTTCTGAAACCTCTGCGGGGAAGGCACCCAGACAACATGGCATAAATCTACATTAGAGGATTTAAGTGCCTTTGTCAAGCATGTAGGAAGCTGAAGTTTGGGTGGCACCGCCCCTTGCCAGTCAGTTCAGCCCCTGCGTGTTCCAGCTGAAGGTGGTCTGACAGCTTTATTGCTGGTGGATGAGAGCACTGCCATCGACTGGGAAATGGGCTGTAGGCTTACAGAAAGGTCTGTACAATAAATGCCTCCTGATGTTTGTCTTTATGGAAAAAACGGCTCTTAATACAGATCGACTCGTATTTGCGTTCTCTCTTCGCTATTTATGCCTGCACGTTTATGTAATCATAGACCTGTGCATTTATCAAAAACATGGCCTCAGCTTCAGAGACAACTGAATCAAAAAACTGCCTATAATACAGTCTGTCAGAGAATATATTCTCAAGTGACCGCTGAGGAGGGGAATTATGGCTTGCATCTCAAACAGACGTCCTGAATGCTCCCTCCAGCTGTACAAACAATTGCACAGGACCTTGTCCCAGGTAGGGATGAAGCAATGCAGCAAGTAGAGGCCTTCTTGCTGGCTTAAGAGCGTTTCCAAACAAGCACAAGCAGCTCAGCATATTTTTCAGACCCACAGTCTAGATAGGAGCATTTGTAAATTGCTTTGTTTTGCCCTGTGTGTGATCCTGGTTACCTGATGTAAAAAATGTGGATCATCTGGATTTCAGCTATATTCTGACCACGCAGGGGACAAACCAGAAAAACTTGATTATGATGTGACTTGCATCTGATCCATTCTGAACCAAAGGAATCTTATAGGTGAGTTGGACACAACTGACTTCATGACAGTATCTGCTTTTTTCCTTTGCAAAATGTTTTTCACTCTATCTCTATATTAAATTTGCTGAAGTCTCTATGGGGAAAAAAAATATATTTTTTTCTCCTTAAAAATGTTTCATAGCTCTTGCTGTGGCATTCTGGGAGATTTCAGTAGATAGTTGTGAGAACACAAATGTTATTTTATTGGTAAGTCCTGAATGTGTCAAAGTCTTCCCTGGCAGCAGAGCACCGAAGACTGCTATACAAAGTGTGTATCAGAGCTGAAACTTTAGCGGGCTTGTTAGTTATCACAGTAAATGTGGCCCTGCAGGGAACTGTTTGCTGGATGTAAGACGATGAGGAGTTCCTGGGTGTGGACAGGAGGAAAGGCTGATGTGGCAACCTCAGGAATTTTATGGGTTTATGTTAAGCACACAGCTGTGGTAACATCAGGAGGTTATCAGGAGCCTGAGGAGATCCAAAACCCAAGTAGAGAGATAGGGGGATCAGCCGCACAAACATGCTTCCCGCTGGCAGGTAGGCTGCACTGCTTTGCCCCTCAGCTAGCCCAAACCAGCCCTGGAGAGGAGCTGAGCAGAAAAGGGAACTGTTGGTAAATGAGGAAGGCTGCTGCTTGCTTCACAACCACTTCCTGTGTTACAGGCTCAGCTCTCTTCCAGGCATTGCTGACAGGAATCCTTGCTGGGCTTTGGAGCTCTTATCTCTAGTTAATAGCGTAGCTCAAGTTAGACAGAAGTCTTTAATGTGCAACACGGTGTTTGGTGGCCAGTGAGAAGTCAACTTGGCTCTACAGTGATTCCTTGCGTGAAAAGCTGTCCCAGATTTCCTTGTCTGGCACAGCTGTTTGCTATTTCTGCAGGAAAATGGGTCTCTAAGTATATTCTTGGAGGGGGGGGGAACAGCACATGGGGCCTGGAGATACCTTGGGATGGCGTGAAGGAGGCTTAATTGCTGCTGCTGAGATACAAATCTCTTTGTCTTAAAAAATAGCCAAAATATGAACACTTTCTTCTACAGGCTGATGAGCAAGAAGCTTTTCAGACACCTAAAATTAGTAATGAGAAAAATTAATAGTTTGGCGTCCAAAGCAAAGTTTGTGTGACCTCGGAAAGGGAGGGAGAATGCGAGAAAGAGCCTTTAAGGGAATGAGAAGAATCCAAAAATATTGATTTCAATTTGTCATGGGAGAGAGCAGGAGAAACAAGCCATTGGAACAAGTTCTTGAAACTTCCCACTAGCTGGAATGTCTCACAGCAGAATGAAAACAAACAATCCTATAAGGTTTGCCTTTCCAGAAAAGATTAAGTCCAGTCCCTCTTTTAGCCTTGCTCGCTGTCTCCGGGAGCATCTGGTCCTGTTTGAAACAGCAAAGAATGTGGAATTTGGGGTATATTAGTCTGCTAGTGGTTGTTTGTGGGGGAAAAAGAAAAGGGAAAAACTGTAGAGGACTTCTTGGTGCTCCAGTAGAAGTGGGTAGAAGAAGAAAAAGGGGGAGAAGTGAGGAGTGCCATGCTTTGCTCAGAAGCCAGCAGCAGCACCCTGCCTTTGCTGGAGTGCTGTGAGGGTCCCTGCCTTGGGCAGCCCTCCACCTCTCACTGAATGTGGAGTCCTCACTGTAGGTTTCCCACCCTGTCCTGAGCATGCTGGAGGTGAAGAAGCTGCATTTTGAGCTGTTGTGTGTTTTGGGTAATTTGTGTGTCAGATCAGTGTCCCGTGCTTTTATTTGTAATTGGGCTTCTGGATTAGGAGCTCAAATAAACTCTGCCTCATATGACTGGGATCTCTGCTGACAAGGAAGGGTGCAGCCAATGTCTTAGTTTTCTGCCCTCAATAGGCCAGGCAAGAAGGAACTTCAGTGTTTAACTTGACTTTTTTGTAATACAAAGTCCAAGCAACACCACAGTTTTGACAGCTTGACATCTTCAAGAATAACAGAGTGGCTGAAATAAGATGATAAATTGATGTTTGAAAATGAAGATGGGTTAAAATCAATGCATCTTAAGGTGACCAGGCCATTAATGTGAGATGAACTTTCTTGTGACCTATAAGCATGCAAAGATTGACACCTATGCAGGATCAAAGGAGTTTATGAAAGACTAAGGAGTACATGAGAGGAAATTGCAAATGTGTAGGTTGCCGATCTTGAGAGTGGCTTTTATTAGTTATTGTACATAATAACTATTGTGTCAGAAATGAAAGGGATTAACTCTCACCCAAGGTACTGCACCTGAGCAAATATTGTCTTGCCTGGGTGAAATTTGTGCCAACACAAAGAGGACCTGGTACAAAGCTATGTACTGCTTAAGTCTCACTTAAGTCTTCAAAATGAGGATTAAGCAGGATTTTAATGGTGAATATATGGGCTAATTTCAACTTTTATTTACTACAGTGTGTGTTTCCAGGGCTTTTGGAGTAATGTAGAGTCTCACCAGAACACGTCAAAGCAACTGGAAACTGCTTTCTCTGCAGGCTGACCACTTCCCAGATTTGGGAGTTTCTCATGTCACTGAAATGAAGCTCCAAAGGGTTTAGAGAGAAAGACAGAGAAGCTAGCTGGATAAGTGGGTTTTAACAGCTGAACGTTTTGTCCTTTGCTGTGTTTTCTAATGGCTCAAATGCTTTGGTCTGTGTGAGCAAGCTGGGGAATGTTTTTGCTGAGGTCAGAAGTTTTTTTTTCAGAAAAATATTGTAAATATAGTACTGCAGTTTATAGTTTGTTATTGGAAGTGTCAATAGAAAACATTGAAATTTCAGGATTGCAGTAGCAAGCACTTTCAGGCCAGAGGAAGAAAATCCTCAGGACAGAGGAAATATTTTTCATGCTGAAACCTTAAGTCTTGATCTGCTTCCAGCAGATGACAGCCACCTTTCAATCATAGTCTTGCATGTGTACCCAGTTTGTACATCTCTTGCTAAATATTTTCCTGTTTGTGGAAGAATAGTGAAATGGTTTCACAAGAACACAGACCATTTGTTTGACAGCCGTTCCCTTCTTTAATTGCCTGCCTTCAGTGATAAGGTGCACCTCTGTAATGTAGTCTCTAACCACCAGAGGGGAAAAAAATGGAATATAATGCTATGCACAGCTTGTCTTAGTTTTCTGGAGAATCCCGTATTTATTATGTCTGCCCTTCCTCTTCCATGACATAGTGGGGAGGAAGAAATGAGGAACCTCATGGGGGTATTTCTGTAAAGCCCCTCCTGTCTGCTAGCCCTTCCCCAGTTGCTGTGAGGATACCTTACAGAGATGCCCTTGTTTTTTCCACGTATGTTCTGAAACATTAAGATCGCCAGAAGGGTGTGAGAAGCTTGGGGACACTCTATAAAACTTCTCCTTCCGAGAGGATGTTTGAAACTGCTTTGAAAATGTTTCTGAGGAGTTTGTAGCACCTGCTACCCTTCCTATAGTTTCCACACGATAAACATGCTTCCCTTGGCTACAAAGCCAGCACTGAGTACTAAGCCCTTGTCTATGGCTGGCATACTACAGTTATTGGTTAGTTTGAGGGATCATTTTACTTTTTTTTTTTTTTTTTCCCTAGGTTATTTCTGAAATGCTTTGTAACCCAAATATATTCTGATGAGATTTTATTTATTTCTTTTGTCCTGCATTCCTTTCCTCCCCTTCTCATACTTAATTTGGTCTTGCACATATAACTGTAAGCACTATATTTTTATGCTTTGCATTGATACTGGGGCTGTGTTCTGATCTGAAGCATTAGTGATTGGAAGCTGATTAGTGATTGGAAATAGCTATATCAGTGCTGTCTTGGATTGAAGGGAAAAGTAAGATAAAATCACAGATCTTTCCCCATTGGGAACCATACAAGGTTCCCTACCTTCCTGGCAATCTGAGTAGAGCACAGAGCAAAAATTGTTCCTCCTGGTGAAGGGAAATCTAACTTATTAGGTATAAATAGCATTGCAATCAGCTTGTTTATGTCTAGTGGCAATTATATGAAGTTGTTGGCTTCATATAATTGCTACTAGATAATGAAATGGAATGGATCCCATCCTAGTCCTGTGTGTCTTTGAACTCCGTATTTCATGAGTTACCTGTCCAGTATCTAGCGATCACAGCATCAATTGCTTTTTCTCCATGGCCTCTGCTGGCAAAGCCTTGGTCTTGTGTTCTGCTCCTTGGAATAGCTGATAAACAGTAATAACAGTATTTAGAAGTGAGAATGATTTGTATGCCAGGACCCATATATACTTCTATGACACTGACGTGTGAGGAGGCCATAGACTGCTGATGGGTTGCCCTGTCCTTCGTTTAACATTTGCCCCATGTAGGAACATTGTGAATCAGTTCACTGTCCTCACAGGATTCTTTTGAGGATGTACTACTGTTGCCATTTGATAGATTAGGACATTTTTTGGCAGAGCAGAGTCAAATAAGACAACCAGCATTCCTCTAATATCTATCAGATGGCAATACATGGAATATAGGAATTCTGCGTTGCAGAACCTTGTAGCTACATGCTTCCCAAATTTTGCTAAGGGCTGCCTTCTTCTTGATTTACATACTAATCAGAAGGACCCCTGTCACTAGCTCCAGTTTAATTTCCAATTCCCTATTTCCCCAAATAAAAACAGGGCAACAACTTTTGTATAATGTTTAAGAAGCAAGTTGAGGTGAGGGGAAGTCTCAGAGGAATCGGATCACAGGTGTTAAAACTTGCACCTGTGTGGCTGTGACTAAGCTGTGTGTACATACAGGGCAAGGCAAGAGCATTCTCTTGCTGGAGTACTGCGTCTAGATGTGGAGTCAGCAGTACAGGACAGACATGGACCTGTTGGAGCGTGTCCAGAGGAGGACCACAAAAATGATCAAGGGATGGAACACCTCTCCTACGAAGACAGGATGAGAGAGCTGGGGCTGTTCAGCCTGGAGAAGAGAAGGCTCTGAGGTGACTTGAGAGCAGCCTTTCAGTATCTAAAGGGGAGCTGCAGGAAAGAAGAGGACAAACTTCTTCACAGCCTGTGGAGTCAGAATAAGGGGAAAAAGCTTCAAGCTTAAAGAGGATAGACTTAGGTTGGTTGTACAGAAAAAGGAGTTCGTCTAGATGGCCTTTAAAGGTCCCTTCCATGAGTAAGGATTCTGTGATTCTATGCTGGGTAAGTTTCTAGGGAGTCTTTCCTCTCAGTGGCCAACAAGAAATTTTGGAAAGCAGGATGATTTTCCTTCAGTATGTTCTTTAAACATAAAGGTAGATGTAAAAGGAATGTCCATTTCTTTATTATCAGTATGGAAAAGTGTATTTAATTTTTTGTTCTGACCAACTTGCTCACAGTTTGACAAAGAGCAGGAGAAGTGGGGGAGGAAAAAGGAGAGATGAAAAGAGAGAGGGTCAGAAGTTTTTTGTTGTGTTATTTCTAGAAAAGCCATCACTGGTGAGCTTATTAGTAAGGCATTTTCAGTGGAAATACAGTATTTCTGCTGGACAAAATGCAAGAATGTTTTATCTCATGGAATTTCCCACTCAGAAATGGAACAGTTCTTACTGCTGCAGCTGCCTTGGGTCCTAATATGGATTTAGAAAGTAGCTCAAAATACCAATCAGGACCCAAAGACACAGCTGTTATGGTGGCTTTTCAAAACCTTAAAGGGACAAACAAATAAATGTCAGGAGAAAACTATGCTATAAAAATTATCAGTTAAAAAATAGAAAGGATCCTACATTTTGCTGCTGCATTATTAGCCATTCATTTGGATTTCTCTAACAGCTGGGTCTGCCTAGAATATGCTGTGAAATTTGTTCTGTTTCTTGCTTCATGTGCACTGAGCCCAAGCAAAGACCTTCTGTGAGGATGTCAGTGCCATTTTGCTCCTAGAGACTGTTAGCTTTCACCTTGATGCAGCATTGTGATGACAGTACTTTTGTTCATCCTTGTTTTGATGTTCTTTTGATGTAAAATGCATTTTCTGAACAAACACCTTTGCTCTTTGTTTATAACTCAAACTGCTGAAGCCTATTTTCAGTGACTTTTCACTTATGCAGCATTTAAATGCGGAGTTTTTCTTTCGGAAGCATCTTCAGAGGGCTGTTTGATACCAGAATCTCACTTCTGGTTCAAGAAGTCTCTGATTCATAGACTGCTGTGGGAGAGGATTCTGAAGAAGTATCGCAACATGCTTACCCTGATCTAGCCCATCGTGCAGTGCTGGAGGATAGGGTTGGATCTGTGATATCACCTGATACAGTTCCGTACGCACAATGTATGTACGTCTTCATTCTTCGTGCCTTTTTTTGGACCTCACTTACTGAATTTCTCACGTTGAGACTCAGAGTCTCTTATGGGAAGGTAAAATTGTGCCAGCAGAAACCCCGGCCTGTATCTGTGTTAGTGAACTGGACAGTGCCAGGAGCAATGACGCTAGTGGCCTGTGGTACTTCACTGTTAGCATTCTCCATAGCATGATGTTGCCTATGCCAGGCAGCACTCTCACTGATAGGGCATGGGCAACAGCACGAGCCAGGGACCATTCCAAGCAGGCAGATATGGATGAGGACTCCTCTTTGGGGAGTGAGCAGAAGGAGAGAATTTAGCCATATGGACAACGAGCTGTGCCATCCAACTCATGCTCAGGGGCAGGGAATTGGCGCTGGACTGTTTTGTTTTCTTTTCCAAGGCAGGCCTGTTGATTTCTGCACCACGCTGCCAGGTCCTAAGACAGAATGTGTGTATAGCCCTCTGCTTACAGGAGGCAATGCTAATGACTGGCTCCCACTGCAAAATATGTCAGAGAACTTCAAGAGGATTGTTTATGTCCCCAGAACCTTGAGCTGGAATAATGGTCCTAATTTATTTATGCACATTTTGACATCTTGTTATGTTTTATTCTGTAAAGCTAAATATGGTCTCAGAACCTTGGAGTTATTGCTACTAGGTAATACCAGAGAGGGATTTTATCTCCAGGCAGATCTTTTCCCCTTTGTACAGACTTCAAACCGCTGTTCTTGCATCTGCATATCTGTTTTGAGAAAGGGTAAGATTCAAAACCACTGTCCTTGTGTATCTGTTTGAGAAAGGACAGTGAAACTGAGGAAGGATGTGGCCTATCTGCATAACTGGGCAGGAACAGATTGACTTTGCATCAACAGTGAATGCTTGAATAACCCATTAGCCAGTGACCTTGGTGTGGGACTTGTCACACTCAGACAAGAGCTGTGGCCCTCTCTCCTATGAGTACTCTCCTGCACTCTAATGCAACTCAGTTTTCAGTTCAGATCTGCTAAATGTTACAATTTAGGGTACCTCCTAGGAGAGGCTCAGTCTCTTTTTGTCCATGAGGGTCTGAAAGGCAGTTGGACTCGTTCTGGTTAGAATGCGTTTTATGGTTTATGAAAGCAATTGTATAGTTTACATACATGTAGTATCTCCTGTGTCTATTATAATGATTTTACAGCTAATCAGGTTGTTCACAGAAGGACTGGGTAATTTGGTAAATCAGTAGGATACAATTTTGGTAGATTGTCTGATGGTTTTGACCAAAGAACTGGCTGGTAGGAACACTGGTGATGAGAGATCTGTTTCTTTACTAGTATGCATGGGTCTGTTTGACTTTAGTATGTTAGATATGTGAACATGATTCTAGGAGAGCATGTCAAGAAATAAGAGACCAGATATGATTGCAAAGAAACAATTATTTTGGGATTTGACAGGTTCTGTTCTATATGCTTGTATGTATCCTGTACTGTGTATGATTCCTAGACCACATGAGGAAAAAAAAAGGACTTTAAATGAAAACAAAAGAAAGCACAACTGTAAAACCAAAGCACCTGATGTTGGATTCATTATGACTTTGAGTTTCTTTTTTGTTCTCTACAGCAATGCTATTAAAAAAGTAATGTTGGGAAATATTCCCAAGCACTGCATTGTCTACATTTAAAGTGTTAGATGAGTACATGGCTGGATTTTGGCCAAGCCCAAGTAGGATTCTCCCAAATAATTTATGGGCAATATTCAAGGATTAGCTCCAACCAGGACCCCATTTTGAATAAGTACATGACCACCTTGTTTTGGAGGCTAAGGGGTTTAAATAATGTGGACAGGGATTGTCTGTAACGGGCAGCTGTAATCCCCCAGTACAGTCCCAATTTTCTAGTACAGATGTAGATAGTGCAAAGGTCTGTACCATATATGTTTGGAAATAGCTGAAGCAAGGAAGAAGAAAAAAAAAAGTATGTTTAACTTAATCCAGGATATAGAGGGATGACAGAAATCACATTAACACAGGCTCTTAATTCCTTGCTGAATATCTTCTATTGGCTCTAAGCAGTAGTAGCACAAGAAAAATAACATTCATGACGGGCCAGCGTGGATCCCTGGAGTCTCAGTAGGGACTGCTGAGAGACGAAGCTGTAAATATGTCATGATAGACTGAAAATAAATAGGTACCACTCTAGGGGGGAGCTCAGTGCATAAGCGTTGTCTAATGTTCCCTAACCTGAGTGACAGTCTGTGGGACAGACTGATCGCTGCCTTTGGGCTTCAGTTCTACTTTTATGGATTATTTTTTAAAAAACTTTTTTTTTAATAATAATAAAAAAAACTTTCTCATACCCATTTCTCCAACAACAGAGTTTCCAGGACAAAGCTTGGTCACATGGACAAAACTAGTTACTGCTTCAGATACAGTGGGAGGCTGTTACTCTGCTGCTGATTCAGAAGCATTGATAAGAATGATTAGGTTACCATTCATTTATTAACTCCTCAGACAAAGGTTTGGCTAGGTTTATAATCCAAGAATGAGAGCTGCTGCCACACTAGCATTCGTGTTCAGTCATTCACCACCAAATTCTAGAGGTAATAATTTGATTTTTTCACTCTTGTCCAACAGAGACTGCTGTTGATGGCCCAAGTTGAAGACATAACTGATGGCTCTGGTAGTGCAAAAAGAAAGGTTTGCATGAATGTGGAGAGTTAAACTGAATTGTCCTCTTTTTGGTTGTTCCTTGGCATCAGGATTTGTTCTCAGATTGTGTTTATCTCATAGGGATGTTGTTCTCCAGGTTGATCAAATGGCACTCATTTAGTTCTGTAATTGATGTGATAGTTACCTGCTCACAAGAGCAACTTCCTGATAAACGGTGTGAAAATCATGAGTGTTAATCAGTGACTTACAGCTTTTTGTATAGTCAAATGCAGCTGAAAATGTTGACATAAGAATTTGGGTCAAGTCTTGACTATAATCTTATCTCAGAACTGCCTAAGAGTACCGCATGCTCCTCTGTCCTCTTTGTGAGAAGGCAGAAATTTGTCCCGTTTCCCAAAACAATTGCTCTACCTGTTAGCACAGACAGAACTTAAAGGTCATTGAAGATATTAACCACTGGAAATCATATGTAAGATCAGTACACCGTCACTACAGGCTTTTCCTAGTCTAAGCTTGAAGTATCTAGTTCATTTTCAGAAATGACTAGTTGTGATACCTAGTGCAGCTTGCACAGCCTATTTGGTTAGGGCTTTGCCTTGAACTCTGTTTCTTCTTGTAAAACTCATGTAGCTGTGTCCTCTTCTCAGGTAGTGAACACTCGCAGCAAGAAGTAGCTGGTGCAGTTCCTGCCAGCAGGTGTTTCATAGCAGTTGGCTGCTATAGGGCTTTTTGATATACTACCATGGTGTTTTTTGTTTTTTTTTTGAGTCTGAATTCATGTAAAAATGAATTATGAAGCTGAGGCCTGGCCTGCATTACAAAGTTGTTGTGCTCTAAATCATTTTTTTTTCTGTAATCATTTGGGGCCTGTGGGTGTTAGAAAGGCCAACTACTGAACGATTTCCCGTTTTCATACACTGTGGGAAGGAGCTCTCATCATTATAGTCCTGCTTCAGAGAGATTCACTCTGCAGGACAATGGGGTGGTTGCCTTTCTGGCAAATAAGAAAGCATATCATAGCAAACTTGAAAACTTATTTTCTTTTCTATCTTTTCAGTTCATTTTGCTTTCCTGTCAAAACCCAGTTTCTGTGCCCTGAGGTACCAGTATATATCTCCAGAATGTCATCTATTCTTTATTAGCCCTTTGAAACCAAGCGCACACTGCACATAAGATACCATGCTTCAGCTAACAAGAGTATCTGGCTAGGTAAAAATAAGCTTCGGGGTGAAGACTCAACACTCCATACCGTAAGGGCATGTGGATATACGGAGCTACAGCCTGGAGTAACTTTTTGCATTTTGCGGTGTATGAGCATTTGTAAAAAAGGAGATTGTGAATTTGTATGACCTTTATAACGAGTTGGCACAAGGCTGTATAGTTTACTTTGGGCTGTATTTTGCTAGCTTTTGCACATATGGAATAGCATCTTCCTCTGCAATAATCTCACCTATATAATGGTGTCAGAATCTGGCCTACCAGCTGGAGTGAGCTATTTCACACTGTATCTGCTATTGCTTCCTTTTCATCTGTTGAGATAGAGTGCTTTGCTGTGTATCCTGTTATCCCATGGCTCTCTTTTTGGAGTTACGTTCACACATCTTGATTCCATCTGTACTCTGGAAGAGGCCCGTTAGGTGGAAGATGTATCTGTCAAACACATGTAGATTCTGGACAGCAACCCTTTACGGGTCACGCCTTGAAACATTACTAATTTGATTTCAAAGGGAGCTATTACAAAATGTCTTTTGTGTTGTTGGGCCTCAGGAGAAGGACCTCAGTTGGACACAGTGAAATGCTGCATTTGCTATAGCCATGGAGCCCCTTGTTGGAACAGATATAAAAATCAGTCGTGTCTTTGTCTTGGAGCTCGGCACCTCTTCAGGAGAAGTCCCCTGATGAGAGAGGGAGATGGCTGAATGTGTGTTAAAAGGGCCAGGAGACAGAAACTTAGTGATCCACAGCATTCATCTGATGCTGTCCAAAGCTGTCGAGCAACCTCAGGAAATGAGTGGAAATTTGACTCTTGTTTGGCTATCTTGGGTCCTGAAATTGGGGCAGAGGGGGCAAGAGGGTTGACGTTTACATCTGTGCGCTCTGTGGCAGTGCTTTGAAGCTCTGTGTTGTAGCCTGTGGCTTCTTACGATGCAGTCATGTGCATTTTTAAGGCCAAGAATTAGACACCTTTGTGCTTAAAGTTAAGCATGACCGTGACTCACTCAGCTGTCACTCTTGCAGATGTGAGAACCATATGGATGGGGAGAAGTAACCTAGACCAAAAATACAAGTTGAGGGATTGCAAGACAGGAGACCAAACACTGAAAGAGCATCTGACAAAAGTGAATAATTGGCCAATGTTTCCACTTCTGTTTGGTCAGATTTTCAACACAAATTAATCCATTGTCTCAAAATAGTGCCTTTCTTCCTGGTAAACTGTAGATTTACCCCCCCACCCCACACCCAGTTACTTCACTGTTTACAATTAGCTGCAGTTGCTTGTAGGCTGCACGATCTGTGAGCACATTAGAGCCGTGGTAGTAGCCTGACTGGCATTCATAAACAGACAGCGCTTGGGACTTACTAATACCCTAACTCAGTGCAGAAGTGTGCCAAAATAAAGGTCATTTTAATTTCATGTTATGTCACGCAGTTTTGAAGTGACATGTGTTTAACGAGTTTTCTCCAGTTAATGAATGATAGCAAGTATTACACTAATAGGCTTTGATGATATGCCCGCAAAAAAAAAAAAGGCAATATCTTTCCAAAAACATTAAACTGACATTTTACCAGAGAAAAAAAAAAGCAACACAACAGAACAAAGATTCAAACTCCTGCCCCCAAGCTTCCGTAATGACAAAAATTAGGCTTTTTGGCCCTCTCCTGATGACAGTTTGCAGAAGTTTCACAGTAATTTATTTATAGTGTGCCCATCACTTGAAACATTGAGGCTGATCTCGTCATAGGGATAGGAGAGCATGAAGGGAGCAATTTGAGCTTGTCACGAATGCTATCTCTATCACAAACCTCATGACAGGAGCATTAAAAGAGTGAAAAAATGTTTCCTAGGCGTATGTTGTACCCCATGATTATGAACAGAAAGGTGTGGAATAGTTTCTGTCTTCTCATATAGCAATGGCTGCTTGTCTTATCCCTAAGCCCAGTACCCAAACTGGTTGTTTGTTCCCTGTCATCTTCCTGTCAGGCTGCAGACTCAAATGTGCACAAACACAGGAGGCGCCATCTGAGCGCTTCTGTGCTGTGTAAGTGATGGAGCACTGGCACAGGCTGCCCAAAGAGAATCAAAGAATTGTTTGAGTTGGCAGGGACCTTTAAAGGCCATCTAACCCAGCTTCCCTGCAATGAACAGGGACACCTACAGCAAGATCAAGTTGCCCAGAGCCCTGTCCAGCCTGACCCTGCGTGTCTTTTCCTTGGAGATCTCAAAAAGCTGCCTGGACCTGCTGGGCACCTTGGGCTTAGGCTGCAATCCTAAAGCAAGGCAACTAGTCATTCTAATTAATTTTCTTTTGGAGGTGCTTTTTTTTCCAGAATTTTTACTGCTGGTTTTGTATGGCACTCTGTCTTAAGTCCACGAACTGCGGAAAGGCTGCAGTACTGTGTATGGATACTGAATCTGCCTGTGTTGTTTAGCTGATCAATTGCTTTTTGGGTCAGTGAGTGTATGAGTTTATTTGACAGAGCACAGATAAATCCATCTAGGTAATAACAATAATTTAGTAAGTAGAAAGACATGCTGTACTTTGTCTTAAACAAGATGAAATTTAATAATACAGCCATTCAGTACAACTGCAAATTGTTCTTAGAACTAGCTTTACAATGTTTTACTACCAGTCAATATTCATGCCAAATACAATATGACATGCATGTTTTTCTAGTATATGGGTGTGAGCAGTTGCAGGAGCTTCCATGGTTATAAATTTGCCTTATAAACTATTTTAACAGATCTTGAAGTGTTACTGGTCATATCAAATTCAATGCTAGAAGATAAACAAAATGGTTTCAGGAATATTGATGATGCTGCGTTGGTTATTAAACATAGCTTAGTGCATTCATAGTAATAGGAACCTGGAGTTGTTATCTTTTGAATTCATATGTCATGCAACTGCAAAATCTCATAGCACTGCAAAATACTGTGCCTTTGCTACTCTTTGACTGATACAATGCTCCACAGAGTAGAAATTCTCTTCTGAGCTGAGATAGCAGGATAACACTACTCTTCTATTCCTTTCTCATAGATTTCGGTAGAGCTGCACATGCATCATGTCACTGGTTTTAATTGGCTCTGTTATCTGTCAGAGCGAGTTATTCTTCAGCTCCTTTTACATTCTAGGTACACACTGCTGTCACATTGTCCCTGCACTGGCAGCTGTGGGCCATCAGCCTTCGGCACTGTGAGACATGCGGGAGCTGCAACAGGGCTGATGGCAGGGGAGCCAGGAGCCAGCCTGGTGCTATGGGCCTGGGGGAAGCAGCCCCTGGGGCTGCACTTGTGCCTCAGGACTGAAGGCAAGCTGGGCTGCACATGTACAGCAGTGCTGTGCTGTCAGACCACCGTGCCTGTGAAACAAGAGAACTGTGTGCAGTCTACAGGCCTTTCCTGTCTTGCATTTTATCCCAAGACCCATCTCCCTTTAAAAGGACATTATAAAGGGCTCTAGCATTTCTCTAGGTAGGGCTTATTTTCTATCAGGAGAGACATTTCCAGACTGCATGCAAATTGGTAGAACGAAGAGACACAGTTCTATAAACTTGGAGCATGTGGAATGCGAGAGGAATGTGTTCTCTAAATGATGCACTTATTTGAATGAGTGATCATGCTCTAACAATGCATCTTAATTGTTTTCTTTTCCTTAGGATAATCTTGCAGTCCAAGAAAAAATAATATAAACTTCATAAAAACAGTCTCCAAAATATATTGTTGTAGTGTAAAATTTTAGATGAAAATATATGCAGGCAATTGTTCAAAAATCAAACTTAGCGCTTCCATAATAACCACGGCTTTGCCAAGATTCAATTTGCATTGCATTCTCAGAGATCCTATGGTATACGAATGAATTACCAGACCAATGTTAGGGAATTCTTATACATACTTGCCTGTAAAAATATCAATTACTGATGGAGGAAAAAAAAAGTGTAAATTTTCTCTGAATATACTTTTGATGTATGCAATTAGATAGATCTTTTATAACACTGACCCATTATTCTACAAGTTAATAATTATTTTTTTAGGATGCCAGCAATTTCTGGCTGGCACAAAATCCCTACTGTCCTCTGGCTAGATACTTTCTTTATTAGCATTTCTTTTAAATTTTAAGATGCTGCAAGCTGCCCCTGGCACAGATGTATATCTCCTGGTGCAACTTCTGTGCTGGTCAGATAAAGCAGTACACAGTCATTTTGGGGCCAATCTGCATCTAACAATGAGAATAATTGCGGCAATAGTGCACGTATGCTAGAAAGTAATTTGGGCAGTATTGGAGTGCTGGAGGTGTTTTTGTTATGCAGACTCAGTTTTGATTCATCATAAGAGGAAAAGGCACTACTTAGCGTTCAAGGAGGGATGAACAAGATGAAAGTTGTGTTTGGGATGGGCACTTGTTGCTACCAAAAATATCTGTGGGGTCTCCAGGGAGTCTGTTCAACTCTGCCACATCTATGTTAAAAGGAAACAACATCAATTGGACTGAAGAGCTTGGATGGGTTTCAGAAAGCCACTTCAGTGTGACTTACTGCTTTATCAGTTTTAAGGACTGTGGTTCCCATTTCAGACAGGATAGGATATGAAAAGTAAATAAACCATTCCTGTATCCAGGATGAAGAAAAACAGTGGATGAGGAGGAGCCTGGAAGAGCATAGCTCAGATGCTGTAGGTTTGACTGCATGTAATGGCACAAAGCTGCTGTGTTGGCACTGCGGACAAACTCTCTACTGCCTTGCCCTGTGGGGTGCAAAGTGGCTGTAGAAGTAAGTCTGCTCAGAGTGAACGAGTGGCACTGTCTTTACACAGGCTTAAACAGCCAGTATGTGAAACAGCAAAGAGCTAGACCCAGGTATGGGATCTCTGCAAATACTCAGCAGGCTCTGTTCGAGATGCAGGAGGTGTCCTTGCCCACTCTAAACCAGATCTGCAGCCCACTCAGCAGCTGTTTCATTTAATTGTCCTGTAGTTTTCTTGGCAAAAATCGTCTGTATGTCTGAAAGAGCACCTTTAAGATGCTCTTAAACTATGAAACTGATTTTTAAGATGTCTTATTTGCCCTTGACAGAAAAAGTCTTGCCTGGGAGACTGTCACAAAATGAAAACTGTGTATTGGGCTTGGTCATGCTGCTTCTACCTTTACCACCAGTGACTACACTGTAGCTTGAATTGATCACAACAAGTGAATTGAAGCTGTTAGTTCATTTAATTGTCAGTTCTGTGTCTGTTCACTAAGTCAGTCAATAATTTTTCTGAAGTGACTGCAACTACATCACAAAGCTGCTCTCATGGCCATTGAATGTGTATTGATGGTGCTAATGGAGTCACTGAGCCAAGCTCACATCTAGCAGTGTCATAGTTCTCCAGATATTGATTGTTATGGCATTTTGTTCTGCAGCAGAGTCCTGAAAGCCCAAGCTGCACAGAATCCAATGCACTAGCTAGCTGATAGGATGACATAGCTTTAGGGCTGAAGCTTCATGTACTTTGAAAGAAGACAATAAAATGCAAAAACAATGGTTCTGATGGTGATATAGGATACACAGGCTAGATTTATAGTCATTGAGATTCAGAGTCTTTTGGAGTAACTTCAAAATAGTGACTGTAGTATTGACTTTTTAAAATATTGAATTTAATAATCATATTTCAATTAAAAAGAACTTAATGAACCTTGCTGGCTGCTCTGAACCTAGCCACAACAGATGATTAATTTTTAATGGCTTGGGTGATAGAGGAGTTTTGATGAATGTTTGAAAGAAGGACAGCAACAATCTCACACGTTAGTCTAGGAAAAATTTCCATTTGTCCTGAGTGCTAAACTGGTCCTTATTGTGCCTGAGAGCATCTTGTAGAAAACACACTGTCAGGTCACTAATCCACCTCACTCTGAAGATCGGATTTCTCTTAACTGTATTCTACCTAAAAATGTGTCTTCATTTTCTGTTAAAAGCTAACATCAATTTCCCACTGTTTTGCCTCCTTTCAGTATGCTATGCTGCTGTAAATAATCACTGCCTCTCGGATGTTTGCAGTGTACTGGTGTTTGGAGACTCACTGCTTCTGATCACTGATGACTTCAGCTCAATCTGAGGTAGTAACCTAGAGGGGAAAAGCTGTGTATTCTGTTACTGACCCTTTGAGAAATACATTACCCTTCTCTGTCAACTTTGCATCTAAGGAAAATTATTTTTTGCTACAGGCTTTTTCATTCAAGATTGATCTTTTTTCTGTCGGGTGGCTTCCTTAAAACTGTCTTTAAGACCTTTTGTGGGAGCAGACTGATTGTTTCTATCAAGAAAACACATGCAATTAGATAAAGATGAGATTGTTGTAACATCTGAGAATAACTAATTTCTTGTTCAGTTGAGACATTCAGTTATTATTTGCATTGGCAATCTTTTTCATTGTTCTAAGAATTTTTCTAGAAATCAGGGTTCTGTGTACAAACTAAAACCTTCAGATTTCTGGAGGGGAGCCAGTGATGATACCTGCTGTTGCAGAAGCGATCTGGGATAATGACAAGAGGTTTACAACCACCCAGCCCAACCACAGGCAGGGGTGTGCTGGGGAGAATTAGCAAAGTTTTGTACATATTTTTACAAACTACTGAGATCAACTGCAGGATCACGAACAAAAATCAATTCTTTCTCTGAATGAAAAAGAATAATAACAACAACAAAAAAGTATCCAACTGAGCACCAGTGGAAGAGCACTTCACTAATGATGGCGATAAGCCTATTGAAATGTTAAGAGCAAGTCCTGTTTGCCCCCTGCTTACCGTGCTGGAGCAAGACTTTTACTGGGAACACATAATGCAGCCTTAAAATTTGAAGCTCTTAAGAAAGCAACAGCTTTTTCTTTTTTTTTTTTCTTTTTTTTTTTTTTTTCCTTTAAAAATAGTTTTGCAAGTAGTATTTGCAGAACTCTTTAACAAATTATCTAAAAAATGGTACTTTATTATTGTACCTAGGAAACATGTATGTATGTTACAGTACTTGCACAGAATATTAATGAGAACATCTGACTCCCACAAATCAGGATTACATTGTAAGAATAAGGACTGATAATGTGAATAAGAGTTTTCAGGATTGCACTCTATGTTTTAAAATTTCTTGAAGTTAATTGTTCTTCCAGCTAACAGTTTACTGCCAGGAAAGTCCTTCATATTGATCATTATTGCATATTAATGGCTCTATCAAGTATTTGTTTTGCAAGTTTTTAGGCTGAATTTTTTTATCGATGTCTCCCAGGAGAGAACAAACTTCAGGAGAAATGGAAATAGCCTTTGCAAGTTCTGAATATGTCAATGTATTTTCAATATATCAGATCTGTTACAGGAGCATTTGGGGCCAGTATTTGGATTCCAGTAATGTGATGGATTGAAAGACTTTTTGTGATATAAGTGTGAACTTAGAAGCCAGCTGGCTGGCTCGTGTCCAAAATGCTAGCGTGAGGAATCGCAGAGGGACAGCTTTCCAGTAGTGTAGTTAGTGGGCTTCAGTGCTCTCCGTGAAGAAGTCAAAACAGCATATGCAAACCAAACTGCACACTTCCACTACTACAGTTGTCTGTGCAAATGGACATAAGCAAAACAAATGGACATAGCAGTCCTCTTTAGATTTTGGTTGTGCCAATATCCAAGAAGTGCTCAGATGAGTTGATCACTGTTCCAGATATAGCTTATAGTTTCTGTATCGTGTTATAAACAAAACCATTGACTGAAACACACCTATTCATTTAAAGGCAAAGAGAAATCTTGCACATTTGCTAACATTTAAATTAAGCTTCAAGGTTAACCAAAATAACTATTTTGAAGGAAAAGCACACTTTACATATTCAACTAAAAATCTCTTTTTTTACATAGTAAAAAATATTTATTTGTTGCAGGTTTATTCTTGATTGGACCTTGTATAAAGACATTACCTTCAAGAAAAAACTTTGGAATTTTAGGTTTTTCTTGAAACCAGCATATAATGATATGTTGTATGTTGTGTGTGCTGTGTCTAAACAGAGGAGATAAGAAGGAGTTGAAGTACTACTGGACCAAACCCAGTAGTCTTTGATATTTGTCTTTGGACGTTGTGGATGTGAAGCTGCTTCAGAATGGAGTTCATAATCCTGGACCTCTTTTTGTGGGAGGGTGAATACATGAAGGTACTAAATAAAACTAATCAGAATGGAGTGCTTGTAACAGTCCATGGAGTCACATCCTTTGCAAGGTTACTTTCTGATAGGCTTAATTTAATTAATAACTTAATTTAAACTTAAGTATGTGTGCCAGCATTTGCACATTTACACTCTGCTGCAGTTAAATACATTGGTAAAACTAACTTGTCGATCAAAGATAGCTCCAAAGTAGGAGGAGGTTCATGTAGTGATTTTGCTGGCTTGTCTTGCCATAAGATAAAGTATCAGATGGACAATATTTTCAGAATTGCTCTCTCCTCATAGCTCTAATTTGGGTTACAAATCTATGAAATCTAAACCTCAGGTTTAGAAAAATATTGATATTAAAAATGGTCATTTGTTTCTCAGTAATTGTAAGTCATTGATGTATTTTATGCTTAGAAGAAAATCTGGTTTTGAACTGCTGGAAAATTAGAGTTGTTATTTAAAACATGTGAAACCATTGTGTTTTTTTCTTTTTTTTAAGCCTATTGAAATCACTAATTTTTACACATCAGACACTGTAAGTCCAAAATAGCTTCTAAAAATTAGACTACTCATTACCTAGCAAGAGCTGTTAGAATTGATTATGTTTATGCCCGCACTATGAACTTCAGAAGGCTACTTCTCATAAAAATACTTTTGTGTGAGTTTTCAGACAATGGGCACAGTAATTTAAGGCTTTCTTCTTTCATTTGAAAGTTAATTTGGATGAAAGTAAGGCTTGCATTTAAAGTGCAAAAAGCTCTCCTTGCATAAGTCCATGTGTGGACAGTTCTAATTTGGGAATCAAAATGTCTTCTTGTTTCACTTAATCTTCTTTGAAAATAGAAGCGTTTAGCTTAATCCTTCATTGAACTGGAACAGGTCCACTTATTTCAGTCCACCTGTGAGTTATGCTGGAAAGGGAGAAGCTTTTCTGAATAATGACTGTTCGTTTTGGAACTATTTTTCCAGCTACTTTAGGTCTGAGTCTGATCTCAGTTGACACACATTACAGCCTTCCAAATCTCAAGTTTAAATTTTTTAGCCATTTCATTAAATAATGGTCTCAGTTCTAAAAGCTTTTAAGAGTAGACTCAAAGCTGAATCTAAGCTGTTCTGAGTATTTGTGACAGAAATAAAATGTAGGTTTTGTGGCTTTTACCAATTTCAGTCTAAAATTAATTATTTGCCGGCTGTAGGTATGGATGGTAGCAACACTGTCATATAACAGTAAAAATGATTATGGTCATTCATTGAACAAAATAAATCATTTGTTGTTTTGGTGCATGGGAAATCAAGGCACGTGGACAAATCTTGCCAGCCTTGCAACCCAGAGCCTGAACTGTGCTTAACCATTTACAACTGCAATACGATTGAGAACTTGAGATGTGATTACTAAATAAGCATCTTTGGGGAAATTCTGTACATTCTGAGAGTTAAATAGAAAATCCTTGAACATTAGTCACTGGAGAGGTCAAGTCATTAGTTTTGATTTGCCTTGCCTTCCCTTGTCTTCCCTCGCCTTTCCATTTCTTATGCAGTCTGTGCCATTGCTGATGTCTGTACCTGGGTAGCACAGAAGGTCAAACAGTCTGTGTGTTGGACACTTCAAGCTGCTCTCCTGCTTAAGTTCCAAATCATTAGCATGACTACTGTGAACTTAAATACAGGCATATTCAATGGAAGGAAAAAAAAGTCTACTATATAGTACACCTAGGAATAGAAAACACTACAGAATGGCAACATAAATTTTTAATTCAGTGCTCCTCAATTTGAAAAAAAAAGAAAAACCAACAACACACCACCAAGAATCCCCTCCCCCTGACAAGCTTGCTAAAACTAGGTCTGAATTCCCAGTGGGAATAATGAGCAACAGCAAGAGTGAATGCTGGGAGAAAAGAATGCAATTGTATTAGACTCCATCACAATGGGAGGTAAACCCAAATCATTTATAAAAGGTAAATGCTGGCAGAACACAGGGAGCTCAGAGCACCACACTGCAGGTGTGATTTATGAGGCTGGGGACTGGCTATAAATCAAACCCTTTTGTTTTAAATAGTACTGCTTCAACGCAAGATATCAGTTTACATGTAGAGGAAATGATGAAAAAAATGCAGTGCATTGCATCCCAGGAATACTAGAGAATCAGATTTACAATGAGGCTATCAGTACCACATCCAGACAATAGGTATCTGATGCGCAATTTAACGAATGCTCTCTCTGCTTGAGCAGAGTGCCCTAATCTACCAACTCAAGTTTGTCTTTAATGTATTAATTTGGGGATCTATTTTATGAGACCAGCTGTTAAAATCATTTCACTTATTATCAGGAATGCATTGGCCATTCTTGTTAACTAGCTAGAGGTGTCCTTTTATGCCACCAAAGGCTCTGCCTGCTTCTCTGCTAGCTGTATTTTTCCTTAATTATGAAGGTTTATGAGTCTCATTATTTAGTGGCCTCATGCAGCATAAATGGGTGGATAAAACATTTAATTCCTAAGGATTCAAACAAGGACAAGGCATCCTAGAAACTTCTATATGATCACAAGAAAATATCTCTAGTGGGAAAAAAAAAAAAAAAAAAAAGTGTTTTCTCCCTCTCTTGGTTGTATAATTAGCAAATAAAAGAGATTTTAACGGTAACAATCTATCGGCAAAATGATCTCTTCTGCTCTGCTTTTCAGATCTGCCAGGGCTTATCTTGGCTGCATATTTTGCGTTCATTTTGCATAAGTACCAGCAGAGCAAATGATATTCCTGAAACCACTCAGTGTCCTGCAATGTGGGCCAGGGAAACACTGAGAAAAGCTGGGAGAGGACAAAAGGCCTGAAAAAAGGGAGGGACAGCATCAGTGTTCAAAGAAATTTATAGTGAAACAATTGCTGAGTGCGTTGCACGTATCCTAGCCATTTCGTGTAATAGTATTATATCAGCAATGATTTAGCCATCTGAACGTAAAAGTTGCCTTTAATTCACTGATAAGCATAGTGCCTTCATGTCAGCAAGGAGCCAAGAGACATCTTGCACTGCAGTGCTTTATCACAATTCAATTACTTTCCAGGAGTCCAAAATGCAAACGCTATAGAAACACATGAGCACAATTTTGAGGGTCTTTCTGGAGCTCAGATATTGATATAGCATCAGCTATTGCTGGAGGCATTAATTTCAATTGCTCATGTGAGGAAAGTATCATTTCACTGAATCATTGATTTTTTTTTTCTTTTTTACTTATTATTATAAAACACGTCTAGTGCCATTATTTTATTGGGCACTCTATAAATGTGAAAACATATTCCTGCTCAGTAGAGCTTGCAGTCTAAATTAGAGCAATATACAAAAATGATATATTGACGATGAACAGAGGAAAAGAAGACAGTGCCTGAAATTGCTTTTACTTCTTCCTCAAATCTAACCATGTATCCAGCTGATCAGGGGCCTAACTTTTAAAAGTATTTTATCTTCTTTTTTCCAAAGATTAAAACGTTTTAATATCTTTAAAAATACTGCCATTTTACAAGTGGAATTTAATGGTTTTATAAGTGGCACCACAAAAACAAAAACACTTCTAATGGAAGAGAGGCAGAGAAGGTTTTCACCTTCTGAATCTTATACTGTCCTGACGTGAGAATCAATTCAGATAGCTGTGGATCTGTCCATGCTGTGGAATCATCCTATTTGCAGTGCCATCTTCATGATGCTTTGTGATTTGACTGGATTACTGAAAGCTCTTTCCTTTTTAGGCTTTTTTTTTTTTTTTTTTTTTTTCTTTTCTGGGCAAACAATGTCTCGATTCTTTGTCTATTTTGTCCTGTGAGAGAAGTACTTTTGTGGTCCATGGTAGTGTTTTAAAGTGATTTTTTGAAAACTCTTTTCCCTTCTCCATAAATAAAGATGTCACTCAAGAGGCCTTATTACAACAGTCAAGAAGAAATATAATTAAAGCAGATTTAAAGATTGAGTTTCTTTGCCATTATAAAGGTTAAATACACGGAAAAGCAAAAGAACATTTGTATAGCAGAAACAATAATGAAGGGTTTACATCTGCAGCCTCTATGAACAGAAGAGCTTGTGGGTTTCCTTATGTACAGTCATCAGGAGTAGCTGGTAATTACCAAGTTCAAAGCCCATTGTCTCCTCTAAAAAGCCAACTTGTTTTTTGGGGTTGTTTCTGCATGACGTGATGTCTGATGGCTCTCTTTCTTTTATAGGCCTTCTTGGTGTGCACCAAATCCTGACCTGGGATGGAAAGCAATCTTTGTGAACATTTTTACAGAGAACTGTGTAATAGATCCAGTAAAGGCTGAAGACTGGCAATAGTGGCTGAGGTAGTACCATGGAGAAAGAAATCTGAACACTGCTCTCCAAGGAGACTGAGTGAGAAGGGAGGTAATAGTGGGTTTCATTGCCTAGTTGGAGTTGACAGAAGGTAAGGTGATTTTGCTCTACAAATTGTGCACAGAGGACAGGAGGCAGCATGTATATTGCAGTATATGTGGTAGGCATAGGATTACATACAAAGGTCTCCTGCAAAGCTGATGTCTATTTTTCTTACAGCAGAGTTGGTACGTTGACTGGCTCCTTGCAAATCCAAAGCCTTGCCATGATTTGCTCTGTATAATGTCATTAAACCAATGGGAATTGCAGTGAGGTAAAATTGGAGGAGAATTTTTTTTTTTTCTGTTGCTGACAGGGGACATCCTGAATTAATTCTAGATTTATTCTACTGGTGTGGTTTTACTTTCAGGTAGGCATTGTCATGCAAAAGCCCTTTTCAAGACATCTGCTACAATAGCTGCAAGTATAAAGTGTTCACTAGGAGCTTCTATACTGCACTGCTGTGTGTGTGCAGGATGTGCAAAGTGGGGAATTCACCTTGCTTCTTAAACCATAACCTTCCACATAGGAAGCTCAAGTAGGTCACTTAGGGGAGCCAGGAAATGCACTGTGTGTCTGATACTAATCTGATAGCCCATCTAGTAAACGGGAGTGGCCAATGACACACATCCCAGTTTGTCAGCTGTGCTCATGTGTTTTCTGAGATGTTACAGATAGAGTATATATCAGAGCCTAGAATCTGACCTTAAAAAGTAGATGTCTTCTAAGATTGTATTTGACTTCCTTGTGATAAGAATTAGCTTTCCATCTTAATCAGCATTTGTGACTTGATTCAGCAAAGTGTTGAAGGTGTGCTTAAGGCAATCTCTCTTCAGCAAAATTTTTAACTTTGAATGCATGTTCCCGGAACAGAAATTGAAATTAGAGTTGGGTACATAGGCTTCACAAAATTGGGTTTCAACTTTGGGGAAATCAGTCATGATCACTTAGTTTCTAGTGCAAAAATTTCTCCACTTTTGCTGAGGAGGGAACTGGCACAGGAGTCACTGGAAGCCAAGATTAATTGTGTGCAGGAGATTTTGGGCCCTTGGTTAAATAACAGCTAAACATGTGAGCAGGCATGAGTTAAGTGAAAAACTATCTCTTTAAGCATTTGGATCTATACAAAGAAAAATTTTGAAAGAGTGACATTTCAGTGTCAAAATTCAAGTGAAAATTTGTGATTCAGAAAATGTTTATAGTAGTCTGTAACCCTCAGTGTTCATTTTATGCCTATATGCCTGCAGACAGACATTCTCTTCCTTATTCATGTTTCCAATTTTCTGTTTTTGTAAAACTATAAAATAAATAAATGCACACAGATATTGTGATATGCTTCACCATTCCTCTGGTTTTGCACTGTAGGATACAATAAAGACAATGAGTGAGAATAAAGGAATCGGGAATATCAAAGATAAAGACATTCCTTTATTCCTCATCGGGCAAAGAGAAAAGATAGCAGAATCAAAGCTGTGAAGGCTTCCCTGTTAGTAGACCCCAATGCAGGTAAGAAATACCATCTTCAGCTGAACTGTTACTGGAGTTCTGCAAAGTCTGTTCTATGAACAGGCTTGCAGTCTGAACATGGGACCTCTTTTACTTCTATGTGCCATTGACAGCAGCAGTATCTCTCTTCCTTCCCTACCATCTGCAAGCCAGAAATATCACCATCTCCCAGCCACTGCAAACTGAAGAACCCAACTGTTCTCATCTACTCTCCAAAATGTGCACTGTGAGGAATGTCCTGCAAATGGTAACTTCCTGATATTACTCAAATGCTCCATAGTAAAGTCATTCAGAATGGCTCCTGAAATTTAAATGTTTGTATGCTTTTTTTTTGTTTTAGCACTGAAATGAAACCTGATCTCTTACAAAATAAGTTCATTAGTTGAACAGAGCTCTTACACAGCATTGTAGGAATTAGGATTTCAGATAAGAGCAGTTTCTGGTCTGGTGCCTATCTTCAGTTTTGCCAGGGGGCAATGATGTAACAGTTTGGCAATGGGAGGCATTCTTATAAGCTTTGATCATGCCCTAATACAGGTGCTAATTGCTGCCCTTGAATACATCTGATAGAACGTTATCATAGTCCAATGATTTGTTAGGTTTGAGGTGGGCTGTCCAGTTGTGCTGTGAGGGGTGGAGGATTCTTGACACTAAGAGGCGTGGTTTAATGGTGGGACTCAATAGGTCAGGTTGGTGGTTGGACTTAGAGATCTTGAAGGTCTTTTTCAACACAGGTGATTCTGTGATCCCAATGGACAGCTCACCTCAATCCTTATAAACTGAAAGTGTGACTTTGGAACAGGAATCTGGACACGTTCATAATTATATGCACTTTGTTGTTGTTTAAAGCTACAAAGGGTATGTCACAGCATTAACAAAATATCACTTCAAAATGAAATATTAAAAAAAATTGAGAACACTGAGAACACATGTCCTAATTATTGCATATTACATTAATTTTAATTTCCCGTCAAACTGGGAAAGAGCAAGTTTTGCTATTTTTATATTATTTATTTAGTGTCTTTGTAAAGCCTTATTTATCTCTCTATCATTCTAACCCTGGTAGGAATTTCTATTTTTAAACCTCATAAATTAGAGGAATTTTCTATTTATTCATCTGACATATTCATTGTTAGCAATGTTAGACTTTTTTTTTCCTATGTGTGGTGTAACCGGTGAGTGGCCCTGTTTAGTTCTAAGTGTTGGGAGAAACAAAAACCCCTTGCTTTCCAGAACCTGCTCCATAAGTCTGTAGAGTCTGTATATTCCAGTCACAATCTCTATCTATGCAAAATTTGGAATAAATGTATTAAGTCAAGAAAGCTGTTTTAGTTTAACATAATGTAATAATAGACTCTGTCTTCAAACTCCATCTATCATTCCAGCACTCGTTAGGCATGCTGGTTTTGTTCATAGTAGAAGCCATCATAAAGAAATTCATTTTCCTCTGTTCACTCATCCAGTTTATTGTAAGAGAGCTTCGCGTTCATTTGCCTGTTACGCAGCATTTTGTGGGATGAGAAAGAAACAAGCCAAAAGAAATCAGCAGAAGAAGTAGTTATCATGTTGGGTAAGACTGCTCTCATTTATAGTGGTATGAATACAGAACAGCTCTACTTCTCCCAGAGTTTATTTTTGCTAATTGAATGCAACTGAACACTAATACCCACCCTCTTTTAACCCTGTTATCTTCATTTTCCTGAGACATAAAGGCTCCATAACCTCTACGTTATTATGACTTCCATCACTTCTGTTGTTACTTCCGTTCTAGCTGTGTTCTCCAAGTTGGACAGTTAGGTCATGTGCCTTCCAGCCTGTTCATGCTGCACTACAAATAAGCTGGGAAGCAATATTGTTGATGCAATTGACACTGTCCTCTTTCCTGCCCCCAGTGACAAAGCTGTTTGTGGCCATGATGCAGCTGGTCTCTTTTATCCAGAAAGCAGGACCCTGGAGTTGTTTCTGCATCTGGGTCCCTCACAGATCTGCAGGATCCATGGTGTGTTTCAGTGGGTATACCACCCTCAGTGTGCTGGATACCATGTAATGGCAGTGACGGAAAACAAGAGCTTTATCCTCTTCCATTACTCTGCTCTGTGAACAGAATGGTGCTCTTGGCAGAGCCAAACTGAAAGCTTTCTGCACAATTGGCACAGTTAAAAATTAGCAGTCAGGAATGTGTGAGCTGGTAAATCTGTAAGAGGAGAGTTGCGTAGATGTTGCTTGACACAACAGTAGGTGAAGTGATCCAGTAGGAGTTTTGCTTTCCCTTTATGTCATTCTCTGGCTCCCTGTTCAGCTACAACAAGCAAAATCTTCCCAAACTCAACTACAGGGCCTTACAGCTGTAGCCTTCCCTGCCATGGCACCTTCCTCTACCAATTTATTAATTTGATGTTTGCCCTATGCCTACATAGCTTTGTGCTTTCTGCTCTGTACCTTCAGTCTGCTGATCTGCTGTCGTATATCAGTATTTTTTTCCCACCTACCATCTTTTTCTTGCCTTCTGAATCTACTGTCATTAGATGTTTAAGTCATAAAATATCTTGTTTGGGTTTGTTATGCGTACTGTCTATTTATTCTTGTTGAGAGGGTTATGATCAGTACTCTTTCTGTGGGTCTGTGCTTTTGAGAGCTGTACAGAATCTCTGTAGATCATAATGTCCGAATATATCTTAATTTCTATGATCTGAGGGCAGTGGCTGAATCCAGTACTTCATGGCATTATCCACTGCTAAAATAATTACAGCAGTTTCTTGCAGCTAAGCATGTAGATATTGAGCATGGAGTGTTTATGCACTTGTGCAATTCTGGGAGGAAAAAAATCTGTTTGGAAATCCTGAATAATAGCTTTGATTATTACATTAAATTAATATTGCAGAGCCTTTCCCTTTGGAAAAATGATTTGCCCACTGGTTAGAACAAATCAAGTAAGTATTTTATACCAGTAGCAAGCCATTATTGAAGATGTGTCACAGCATTGGTAGGACACTGGGACACTAGGACTGAGCTAAGCTGTGCTTTCATGCTTGTGGTGCACTCCTAAGCCTCATTTTGACTGGGTGGCTTGAAGCATGGCCTTTTTCTTTGGCTTCTCTGGTGGTTTTCTAATAAACAGCCTGTCTGCCTGTTATGCTTTCACAGCTGTATTAGCCCCTTTGGCCTCCCCACAAAGATCCTGACTAACGTCATCTCATCTTTTCTGAGAACCTCATTGCTGCTGGAAAAGTGAATTTACAATTTATTCATCAGGGATGTGGCAGCTGATAGCAAACAGGCAAACACCCTTTGCACTCTTTGCACACCAGTCAATTTTCTAGTAAAATAACACAAGAAATGACACATCTGTGCATGTATGCGTGTATAAGTAAATATATGTATATATATTTACTAAGTGTGCAGTTCTGTGCAAAGATGTGCATGCATGCATGTCTATCTGAGAAGAAGAAATCGTACCCTATGCCTTATGTTTTCCCCATGTCCTACCACTCCCTGGAGTTCCTAATGTTTGTCTGAGAAACTCCTCAGCAGCCTGTGGTCCTCACATGGTGCACAGCTTCTCTGAAACACAAGCTTGGTTTCATTTGGTTCCTGCTTCCTTCCCTGGCACGCTGCCTTCTTCATCTCTTTGTCTGATTTCTTTGTTGCTTAACTTGCCCTCCCCAGCTTCTTATAAAATCTGTGAGATTTTATCAAGGCAAAGTATGTGCTTCTGTAGGATTGTATCAGTGCTTCATTTCATTCTTCTGCTTCTAGTAAAATTCCCATGCTCTGGCTCTAGACTGCAGTCAATCTAATTTTTTACTAGAATTTAGCCTTCTCATTGCCTTGCCCTGGTGCCCAACTACTGATCCTTACAAAGAGTCTCTTTCAAAGATAGATTTTTGGCATTGTTTCCCTGCTTATCAGCACAAACAGCATTGAACCAAGGTACAGTGATGACAGTCTAACATAAAATATAAGTGATTCCCACATTGCAATGAGGATTTGGTAAAGTGTATAGATGCTGAAAGGGTCTTGAAAAAGGCTGACCAAAGGGGAAGGCAAGGCCTCAACCTCAATTAGTAACTCAAAAAAGTGTTCAGCTCTCCAATTATGGGGTGGGGGGGTGGGAGGGGGGAGAAGGAAAGAAAAGAAAAAATAGAAGTGAACAACCTCTTAAACAGTGCAGCATAGGAGCAGTTTTCACTTTCATGCAGCAAACAGGAGTTTCAGGAGTCTCTCGGTTTCAAATGAGCCGTGTTTGACAGGCAAACTCAGACTGAAACCTGAGCAGAATGCTTGTGAATGCGCTTGGGTTGAAACTAAAGAAAAGCTTTCCATGACTTGCCACAAGTGGAAATGCTGCGATAACCCAGATGGGTGCCCCACTTCCCTGCAGACCCGTGCAGAGCCCAAGGAAGTGACCTGGAGTACAGCCCGCTGCCCTAAATAGAACACTGGGAAAGAGTGGTTGTTAAGTGCCAGGCACACTTTGCTCCTCTCCTGTGGGTTTAGGATGGGAGGTGCAAATCCCTCTGAGGTGTGGCCTTTTCTCTGCCAGCTGCTCTTGGCATCGCTGTGTCCCTGTTCTGACGATGTTGGCGGGGCGTCCAGCCTCTGTGGGCGGCATGTTTCCCTGCAAACCTGGGATTGCTGCCCTTGCTTACATGTTTTGTGCCTGCATTTCCAGAGGCTGAATTTCAGCCTCATTTAATTTTTTCATGTCTTCATTTTTTAATGTAGAAAAATAGGAAAGTTGTAGAGTGCTTCCTCCCTATACCTCCATGTGTCTTGTAGTCTATAACCATTCCGTGAAGTATTGCCCCAGTTGGGTTGAAAAGTGAGGGTTGTTTAACAGCATGCAAAAACCTGACACTGTATTTACTGCCTCTGTGCTAAAGAAAATGGAAAAATGTTACTTTTAGTGCTGCAGTTTTACGACAGAGAAAGGGATCTTTTTTTCTGAACTTGTGGCAAGCTTATATCTTCAGATCACTTTCTAGAGCTGTAGCAATAGTAGATGACTAAGTATATTTTTAATGTTTTCTATTGTTGAATTGTATTTCTTTCTGATAGGGAGCATTTTTCTTCATGAAACTTGGGGAACCTTAAGATTTTCTGAGTGATTTCTCTATTAGACTAAGTCTGAGCAGAGTCAAAGATAAGTCAGTAGTTCTGATTTGTGCTGATTGTTGCACACCAGCATCAGTACTGACTGAGCAAAACAGAAAAAGCGTGAAGAACTGACTTAACTCAGTTCTAAGATGTGTGGTTGCTTCACTGCTACCCCATCCTCCATCAAATCCTGTCTGTCTGTGTAGGAGATGTGCTGTTGTCCAGCGTGCTGTTGGTCAAGCTTCACCTATGTGGTGGTAGAGAAATTTATATTGGTACCATGGATGTCTCCATGCAGCTGACGTGCTGAAGATGTTCTCTGTCTCAGCATCCAGGTTCTTAATGATGAAGTCACACAGCACTGGTCCCTGTACTAACCTCTGTGGGACTGTGCTACTACTAGGTCCCCTGGACTTGATGCTGCTGGTCACAGCCATTTGAACCCAACAGCTCAGCCAGTTTTCAGCCCACCTCACTGTCCACTCATCCTAGTCTGCACTTTATCAGTTTGTGAGGTTTCTCTGGGAGACCGTGTTGAAAGCCTTGCTAAAATTAAAGCCTTCCTAAGATCAAGACTTTCAGAACTGATCCTAAAGAGGACTTTTCCTTTTCTGAATTATAGCACTATGGAGGCCTTTTGTCCTGGACAAGTCCCTGAGATTCTGCCTGTGCCATGTTAGACAGGGCTGGACCCGAGGTTTCCATTTTTGCAGAAAGAAGGGAGGAATGATTTTTCTTAGAAACTATTTTAATTCTGTCAAGCACGAGCAGTTTACATAATAATTTTCAGAAGTGCAAGGTAGGCACAGACCTACAAGATAAATATTTGAAATACAGAAATAAGATAAAAGTATTTATAAAAACAGAGCAGTTTGTCAAAGCTTTTGAAATAAATGTATCAAACTTAGAATCCATGAATGTTAAACGCATACCGTTTACCTTTAAGAGGAAAGGCTCTGCAGTGGGCATTTAGCTAGATTTGTACACCTACACACTGCAGATGGTTTAGTTTTATAAGAGATGAAACTGCATTTGGTGGAACTGATTAAATATAAAAACACCACCATCTGCCATTTATTCTAATATAAAATGGTTTGGGCAGATGCTGACATCTTTTGAGATGATTGATTCATCTCTGACAAGTGAAGATTCTCCGAGGGTTCCAGCTGCCCACTGCTCGCACAATACCCGCTTACAGGAGCAAACGCCAATCACCGCAGTGTGCTTTGGATGGAGCAGGTGAGCGAAGGGCACTTTAATAACCAGCAGCTTGGAATTCCTAACTGCATCGCTGGTGGTTCTTTCCCCCCCCCCCCCCCCTTTTTTTTTTCTTCTCTCCTACATTTCTGGCCCACGTTTAACTGTGAGAATATTTTATGCACACTGTATACTGTATTGGAGCACAGCTACCCAAGCACGGCAGTGACTGGAAGAGTGTCAATTTCTGGCACAAATAGCTCTCTTCAGTTTTTCAGAGTGGAAAACCATCAGATACTCTCCACATATGCTATTCATTTTAAAATTATTTTTTGCTAAGTGTCCATCAGGGTTACATTTAAACTTCCTGGAGCATTATTTATTGAGTATGACACCAAATGCTTTGTAATAGTATAAATTACAGATGTATATCTTAGTTTATTTGATAACACTGACACGTTCTCTACTGTGGTCTTCTTTTTGGTGGCTTGCTGCAGCATCATCTTTTTTAAAGGTTATGCTTAAACTTTTTGGAACATGCATGATAAGTTGTGGAAGAATGCATTTAAAAATACTCGAGACCAGATTGTGACATCCATACCCACACTGAATAGCAGTTTGCACCAGCAGTAAATCCTGCTGCAGACAGACCATTTCTTACGAAACAAGGTCCTGACCCAGAGCTGGAGCTGCAGTAAATTCAGTGGACTTTTGGTCCGTCTCCAACTGGGAGAAAGTGCAGAACAATTAAACCAGGGTGCAGTGAGGAGGCAGACAGAGCCAGTCGGTAGTTGTGAGTACGTAAACCACAGGGCTTCTTCAAAACATCCTAAAATAGGATGCTGTCTTTGTATATGTAAAATGTTATCTCTGACTGTGTCCCCCACTCAGAAGTATTGCTTTGAGCAGCTTCTTCACTGAAAAAATTCAGTTAAAAATGGAAAAGGGTCTGTTTATATGACGTGTTATGCTGGCAGAGGAGCGTATGGTATGTATAGAGAAGTTTGGTCATAGGGATACTGAATGATTGTACTGTCATTTGCTGCAGAATGTATCTGGAGTAATTCCAGCCAAGTCTGGAATATCCCTGCTGTAGATGGAAGGTTTTCATCCTGTTCATAAACTAAAGGCTATTCAGAAAATGATGGGTTCTTGTCATTGTCACAGAATGTTTTCTGCTCACCTGTTGCTGAAGGCAACGCTAAATGCTAGTTGGCGTCATTTCATTGTTTTAAAGAGTGAAGGGGGCAAAAAATCAGTCAGCCAGATCCTTATCTGGCGTAAATTGTGGTTTGAAGTCAGTGAAGCTAATCTTATTTATATCCACTGTACAACTGGGCCAGAGGATTCAGCAATGATTTTCCTTATGCTTCTCTTTGAGTTAACCCTTTCTTTCTATTACATTTATTTTTTTGGAGAAAATGTTGTGTTTCTTTCATACAAAACCTAAGGCTCTTCACTTCAGTCCCCTTTTTCTCCAGGTTCCTTTGTCCCCAGGAAAAGGCAACCCAGTATCTTGTGTGAGAGTAACCTGACTGGCCCTTCTTGGACACCGGTTTTCATAAGGTACTGATAAATGCTGTCCCCTGCAACTGGGGGATTCCAACCAGAAAGTGTGGTTGTGTTTCTTCGTCTAGTGGTCTGGGAAGCTGCATTCTTGGAGTTGCCTCTGAGGTTGTTGTGCTGCGGGAGAGCAGCATTAACATTAAACTCAAAATGCAACACCTTAATTTCAGTGTTCAGAAGGTTTGATTTTAAACGGTGAAACAAAATCTGGAAAATAGGAGGTTTTTGGAAGTGGAAAGGAACAGTACTTAACATATAGCATGGATATCTGACTTTGGGGAAAAGTCTTTTTTCTCCATTTTGGCTCCTATTTCTTCTGATGTGGAAACGTAATACAAATCTGAAGTGTCTAATTCAAGAAACAGCCACCAGAACCTTTGTAATGCAAATGATCTTGCTGTTCTATAGCGTCTTTCTTCCAGGAGGGTCCCAAAGTGCTATACAAATTACATGTGACTACACGAATCAGTTCCCACACCGCTGAATTACTGGCAGCTCTGAGTAGCAGAGCATCTTCCTCGCAGCACACAGCAGCATTGCCCAAAGTTTTGGGACAGGAAGCAGAAAGTACAAAGCAAACAAGAAAAGATGAAACGGATCAAAATTCAGATTCAGAGGGGACTGAGGAGGATAAAGTGAGTTCTATTCTTTTCGTTGGCAGTGTCGTCAGAACTGGTGGTGTATAGTATTATTGATAGCTCTAGCTGACCTATGCAATATTTGTCAAGAGAGTTCCCAGGGTTGGACAAGGTTATTTGGGCAGAAAACATTGCTCTGGGTTTCTGGATCAGAGACCAGCTCGCCCCACAGCCCTTCCTGCTGTGTGCCCAGATAAGGAAGGTGCTGGGTACAAGGCTACACCCTGGCCAGATGTGAAGCCTTCAGGGGATGCTCCCAGCAGGCCTGAAATGGGGGCATTCAGCTCCTGTGCCTCCTGCCCTTGTGGGCACTCCTAGTGGGCACTGCTGCCTCCAGAGCCAACTGGAGCCAGGAGAGGTGGGAGGCAGCAGGAAGGGGAGAAATTCCTACCAAAACAGCACAATGAAAATGAACTGCCTTCTTCTACTTTTATTTTTTTTCTTGAATAGAGTGTTTTTGGTTTCTCATGAAAGATTAGAAATGATAGAATTATGGACTGGCTCAGGTTGGAGGGGACCTTAAAGGTCACCTCGTTCAAACCTTCTTAAGTGCCCTGGCTGCCCCCCACCAGCTCAGGCTAACCAAGGCCCACCCAGCATAGCCTTGAGCACCTCCAGTGATGGGGTATCCATAGCTCTCTGGGCAGCTGTGCCAGGGCCTCACCACCATCTGAATAAAAAATTTCTTTCTAACATCTAAACTAAATCTTCCCTCTTGCAGTTTAAAGCCATTCCTCCTTGTCCTATTGCTATCAGATTATGTAAAAAGTCAGTGCCCCTCCTGCTTGGAAGCTCCCTTTAAGAAGAAATGGGTGGATTTGGGGCTAATAGAATGGAAAGTTGAAATGTGAAAACATTCCTGCCTCACTTTGTCTGAACATTATGACTGACAAAGCTAAAATGTGCCGTAGAACTGAGTTTTGAGGCTGGCATTTACTGTGATAAGCGCCAGAGTATTGCCATTACAACTGTAGTTTCCCATCTAAAATCAGTTAAATTCCCATTTTTATGTAGAAAAGAGGTGATTTTCTTCAGCATTTAGCCTGAAATTCAATCTTATTGGAAATTGCATTGGGCTAATTGCTTCCAGTGTGTGTCTGGTGGATGCAGGGGTGGTGCAGCTGCTCTGCGCACAACAGTCCACACACTTCTGGAATCCCCACTTGGTAATCAAGAACCTGTTCAAAAACTGGGTGCAGCTTCTCACACTGTGTGCAGAGTGACATTGTGGTAAATGATGCATCTTTGTGGAAGCAGAGTCAATGAAAGCAGCAGTCATCAGATGACTCCTGACAGAGTTTTGCCCATATGCAGGCAAAGTGTTTCACAGGAGGCTGAGAAGCTCAGTTAACGTCACAACTCTCTACCTGCTCTACGTGACAACACAAAAGCGTCTGATGGATCAGAGTGTGCTCTCACTGATAAAGGCTGCACATGAAAAAATGTAAAGGTGCAAAATACCTAGAAGTTTTCTCCTGTCAGGCTCTCATTGGAACTTCCACAGTTTCTTCTCTCTTTGCTGCCCACTCCTTCTTCCTCTTCTGTGCTGCTTATCTCAGGGAAGATTCTCAGGTGAAATTTGTAAATGCTTCTCTGTTGTGCAAAGGAGCTTTGATAGCCTGAAATGAATAGCAGGTAACATAATAAGAAAAAGTACCTGGCTTGAGCTTTGGAAATGTAAATTCTTTTATCAGTCCCCCTGCTAATTGGAATTGCTGTTTGTCGTTACACATTTAGTTGATTTCATTAAATTTTCTTTGTTGAGTAGATATTTCAGCTATAAATTAAAAATGCCAGACTAAAAAAACAAAAACAAAACAAAAACAAAACAACAAAAAAGAAGCCCTTCATTAAGATGCAGTCAAAGTTGTATACAGATACGACTCTAATTAAAATAATCTTGTTAGAACGTGCTGTTAGGGAAAATAAAGCAAGTAAATGGATCACAAAAGTTTGAAAGTTGGGATGAAGGACGAGGTGCAGTCCTTCCAAGTCATAGCGTGGCTACCCTCAGTCTGAGCTGTGCTTTGCTCTTCAGGGTTGGAGGTCTAACTCAAAGATGCTTTCAGGAGGACACTTTTGCCCGTCTCCTTTGGGACCCTCTCTTAGACTCTCCTTTTCCTATCCCATACTCAACTCCACCGCCTTGCAGCCTGGCCAGGGCAGCCAGATATTCCCTGTGGAGGCCGCAGCCCTCCTGCTTATACTTTTATTGATACAGCAGAGATAAGAGCTATCCCAAAACGCATTCTGGAAGACAAACAAACCTCTCTGCATTTGCAACCGTGCTTTTAGAGAGCAGACATTGCAGAAAAAAAACTACTGCACAAATTTTTCCTTCTTTCTAAGACTGATTTGTATCTTAGTAGCCCAAGGAAAGGACAACCCATGAAGTGTCTTAGATTTGGGTTCAAACTTGTTAGCAAAATTAACTTCTGCTCTACAAGAGAGGCCTGGCGCATGAAGACAGTGGTATCCATGAGATTAAGAGAGCTGGAGGCCAGAAGTTCAGCTTCTCACTGAACAGGAGGAAAAAATCTCGTTCCTTTACTAATTTATTTACTTCTTTGTCCTGGGTGAACTCCCACATTTATTAAACTTTCAATCCAAGCTTGTTTTTGAGATGAGCTGCCTTATATCTAAAACACTAGATAAATGTGAAAAGTACCCAAATCCAAACAAATGGAAAGGAATAACATTTTTCTTCATCTGAAGGTCAGCACGAATGCTGAACATGCTACTACAATTGGCTTCTTAATTTCAAGTGTCTCCCTGCAACTCAATCTCCTCCCTTTTGTATCCCCCTCTCTATTAGTTTAGTAATATGCTGTCATCCTGATTTTTCTTAATTTTGCTTGTGATATTACTTCTCCTTTTCCTCCTCCTATGGGAACAGATTTCTTCTGCCATATGCCCATTTAAACCTAATTGTAGTATCTGAACATCTTGTGTGCTTAGCCACAGCATCCCTTGGGGTTCGACTGAGGCAGAGTACGTATGTGACCTTTAAAGCCATGTCAATGTGAGACTCTCACAGCACATGGCTCTTTAAAGCCTGGATGTCTATGCTTCATACTAACAAATTTGACCAGCCTGCCTTTTTATGAGGATATCATCATTTTGGGCAAATTCCAGGTTCCATATTCTAAATCAGCATGCCAAGTGCTTTCAAAATCTCGATTTCCCAAGGATCAAGTTGCAGAAGATTAAAAAATGAGAAAATCAAAGCTGTTGTTATTTTATTCATTCATTTCAGCAAATTTGTAGTAGTAACTACATGAACATGACTAATTGGCAATTTGTAAAATGGACTGCTCACAGAAGCGAAGTTTTAAGCACATCGATGCTGCAACTGTTTCCTTATTATGACAGATCTTAAAAAGTGTGATCAGGTTGTTATAGGAAACAGTGAAAGCTCCCTGGATTGCTGAGCATTCTAGGTTTTGTATTTGTAACTTAAGTAGTCTTTGTTGTCACACTTTTTATGCATGTACTGGGAATATGATTGTGCTGTGGAAACTGAGCTGCCCTAATAATTCTGCCATAGTCATGCTATACTGGGCTGGAGTCTCACAAAATCTCTTTGACTCAGCAAAAACCTTTTCACAACAAATGTCCTCAGTTTGAATCTTTCTGTCATGCCATAGCATCGTTGTTGAGGTTTTGTGCTTCCCAAGGCCTCTCTGGCAGTTCAGCATATAAACTGTTGAGATTTCAGAGCTGCAGTAATGTAGAAATCCTTAAATATAAAAAATAAGGTGTGTCTAAATATATGTAAAACAAATCACTGCATCATAGTTCTTATAAATATTGACACCAATATTTGGGCTCGTAAGAGTAATTAGTGGTGGAGCAGAGTAGAGGGGTTAAGAGGAAGTGGTGACTGATTTGTACTCTGAAGTAGGAAAAAAGAAGTTAAAATTCAGTTAAAACTGATGGCATGTTCTGGTAACGCAAGCATACTATACATTACGCATGTATTGAAATTAACTCTAAAACAAGTATGACAGGAAATTTAGTGTTAAAATGACATGTCAATGAAATAAAAGCATTTTAGGTTCTGAAAATACGCAATTATGACACGCATTCAGTGTTAGCTTTGCTCAGTAGTGCTGTGTATCACACTATGGGATTTTAACTGTTAGGCATTTTAGTTCACCAATACAAATTAGACATTTTAATATTTATCATTCCAGCTCAGCTTGGTTAGTTGCTGTATAAAAAACAGGTACATGAACTTATGTTTACATTCTAAATCTTCTGATATCATTACATGAAAATTCCTTATCCAAAAGCCCTGAGCTCTGAAAGATTACTAAACATAGAATGGGCCACAAATCTAGGCTTAGTACCCTCCATTGCTTTCTGCTGAGAATGTAGCAAAGGAGAAATTCAGAGCATGTAAACAGTAGGAAAAAAAAGCAGCCACTGAGTTTGGCAGATGTGGTAAGCTGATATTATTCCTCTTCTTGTTTAAACTCAATACTGAGGGACTGGAAAGAGCAGTAGCCTTTGCAGTGCAGATTATGAAGAAAATCAAGTGCTAGTCAGTTGTCACAGGTTAATTCCTAAATCAACCACCTTTTCCATGATAATCACATCCTAAACCTTATTATTGCATCTTTCTGTCCAGTGAACAACTCTGCTGATTTTCCTCTTTGGAAGCAATTATAGTGTGGGATTCCTAGGGGGAAGATTTGCGTAACGAAGGCATCTTTTTGGAGCTTTTGTTGACTCACAATGTGTGAAAACCAAGCTTACATGGTGACCATTTGCACTTCTGTGCTACTGTTAAAGTTTGGATTTCTGGAAACTCCATCAAGCCTAAACAAAAGTGGCAGCAGATCCATGATTTCTGCCCCGCTCTGCAGCCATTATTATTTATTTTGGCTTTCTCCCACAAAACCTGTTGGTTAGGTGTCTTGGAAAAAAATAAACACTGAAGTTTGTTTTCACAGAGAACCACAAATGTGGAAGACAAATGCATCTTCCTTTATGAAAATACCCAGATGCAAACTTGCTGGAGTACAACTGCAGGAGCTGTATATACGTGTGTAGCGGTAAGTATTCTGTATTATTCATTACACCACCAAGTCCAGGGCCCCCACAGCAAGGTTTCCTGGACTCTTCACCTTTTGAGCAGGTTGGCAGGACCTAATGAGGATGTGAGGGTAAGTGAAGCTGCTCATGTTGGGCAAGTATCCAACCTCTGCATTCAGGCAATGACACAGCTGGATGATGACATCTGCATCAGAAGGGGGAGTGTGTTGTGTGTTGTTGGTAATGGCTCACAGCTAAATTCTGATTTTACCTGCTATCTATATGATGAACCATATTCAGGATTTATTTATTTGCTGATACCATCCTATTTTTATTTGATACTTGAATCAAATGTATGCCGCCTTTTAATTAATATTATGTTCTGCTGCATATTTATTTGCTGGTAAATAGGAGGGTTATCTATATGGTCAGGGGCCAGAGAGAAAGATGGTTATTTTGTAGCTAGAATTAATATAAAAATAGGGATGTGGGTTTTTAGAGAGCAAAGCAGTATGGGCCTGGCCTGAATTGGATCGGGTCCAATATCCCTCTAAGGAAGAAATAAAAGGCTTGAACCTTCTCCTACTGAGAGCAATTACAAACCTGCAGTTGACTCTAATATCTGTATGTGATAGGGGCATAATAAATTTAAGGTCTGGGATAATCAAGGAGGACTGTGTAACCTTCTGCTAATGCTTCTGAAAGATGCTCTGGAAAAATAATAGGCAGATGGAGCACTGTGCTACTAGGTTAATAAAAGAAATATCTAAGGCACTCACTTGCTGTAGTCAGATACGGCTGGTCCTGGGAGGCTGACTGTAATTAGATAGGGATTTAAGATGAAAAAAATTGGTAAGAAAACCTGTGGAACTGGGAGCGTGGTAATGTCATGGGAGCATGGAGGAGTAGAGGTGAGGGAGGAAATTTTGCAAAGGTACATGTTTGAATTCCTTTATCTTGCAAAAAAAGCAGTAGAAGGGCCATTTTAGCCAAAGCTCTACCCAACTTGATATCCTGTTTCTGACAGAGGCAAAGATGCCCATAGATGATACAGGGGCAGGGCTCCCATGCAGTGTGCAGTGCCAGGCTTCAGCAGCTTGGGGATTTTACATGAATGAAGTACTCTGCAAGGAAAAGTGAAAAGTGACTGCTGTCCATTCAGATACCTTCCTGAAACTCACCTTATGTGTAGTGTAACCTATTCAAAGATGTCCATCAGGGATTTGCAAAATGCAAGGTTCACTTTTTTTAACAGAATTTACATGTGAACTAAAAAGGTTTGTGATCTCAGCTTAAATTAGATGAAAATACTAGTTCTCATCTAGAAAGCCACTCTAGTCATTAAGAATCTTTGCACTGACTTACATACATTGGATTTGGTTCTATGTCCTCTATTATTTATTGATCTCAAATAAGTGTGACAGTGGCCTAAACTGACTTATAAAGGTGTTGCTGTAGGCTTGCATTTTTTCTTGCCTTTTCACCTTATCACCTGGTTATACCTCAGCCAGAATTTAGATTTTAGATTTCAGAAAGGAGATAGCAATTTTTTCCTGTCTTCTATTTTGAATCATACAAAATAATAGTAAAAATGGATCCTGGAGTCAGTATTTTGTATGAAGATGTAGATATGCATAGCTTTTTTTAAAATTTTCTTTCTTTTTTTTTTTTTTTTTTTTTTTTTGCTATAGAAAGCATGCAGTGTGCTGCACGTATGGCAGAGTGACCTACTGGTGATAGGAGAATCCTTTGAAAAGAAAACCAGAAGTTATTTTAGCAGAGAAACAGGCAGTGTTTTCTGTTCACTGAAATTTGTTCAGAGTCAAGAATATATCAAGTTTCACTGCTGTCTTAAATTCAAGGTGGGGGTGTTAGTTTTGCTATCTTTATTTTAATCTTTTCTATTCTGCAGCTTGTATGTTTCAATTGACATAATTTGTGAACGGAAAAATACACGTTGAGCCTCTAAGTGAGCAGCTGATGGATAAAAGAAAAGCGAACAAAAATGCCTTAGCTTTTTTTGGATAAAGACATGGATGTCCTAAGTTAACTTTGAACTAATGTGCTTTCAGTATCAAAGCTGAAATGCATGTGTGGTTGTATGTGCAAGTGCTGTTGTGGATGCAATTAGGATAAATGGGATTTAACCTATCATGTTTCATACAGGCAAGTTCTGTAACCACCTGGCTAACATGTAGATGCTAATCTTTCTCTCCTTGTAAGAAGTAGATTTTACACTGAAATTGAAATGAAACCTATAAAATCGTGCATTACATATATACGTGTGTGTATATCAGTTTACATGTATAAAATCAGGCTTTGGAGTTTTGGAAATCAGTTTTTGAAAGGTCATTTTCTCATTAAATTTTCAGAAAATTCTTGGCGGATTCATATACCTCTTCAGTGTATGCATTTTTATGAATCAGGATTTTATTTGCAGACTGAGAGTCTCCAGTGCTTAAGGGAACTACTGACAGCTGAATGTCAAAACCAGTTTCTGGTTAAATGTTATCCTTGGTTGTCTTTAGGAACACAGACTTTCCAGCCAATATTTTTTCCTGCTTTGTGCATCATGTTTTTATATCTTTCCCTAGACACAGTACAAATGGGCTCCATTTCATAAGCACAGTAGTTAGCAATTCCTAGAAACGTGAATATTTGTTTTAAAAAAGAAAATATTGCAAGTGAATGATTAAAAATTCCCCTTTCAGAGGATAATAAAATTTCTATTAGTAACTGGAACCTTGAGTTTTCTTATTGCCCATAGCGTTATAACTAAGCTGAAACTCAGAAACACAGCTAGAGTGTTATTTCTTTGGCATATTACTTCGGACCTTTGGGGTATGATATAAGGCATAGAGCATTCAGTGCACTCCAGCAGATTGCTGCTTGCTAAATAACAGGGAGAAATAGCTGAACAACAGAGTCAAGAGGAATGATGGTCAGAAAAAAAATCTGACTAAACATTTTTTTATTGGCAAATGTCAGTTTGTTGTAAGCCAGAGTTTTCCGTGGTATGCATTGACTGTAACAACACTAACAATGAGTTTCTGGTTAAGGTGCTCCTCCTATCCTGGACTGTACTCAGCTTCACCAGCATCTCTATGGAATGGGTGAGAAATGTAGTTCATTGAAGAGACCCTTCAGTCTCATGGGCCTTTCTCTTCTCCACATAGAAGCTGCTCTTGTTCATGAAAATGAATATACTTTAAATAATGGAGAAAACAACTGACTTTATACAGTTTTACTTTTATGGGAGGTAGAAGATTACGAGTGAGATACCCTCTCCAATTAATATCTGATTGTTTACACAACATGAAGCCATTCCAACAAGGGAGATGGATGAAGCTTAGCCCAGAATACCTCTGAATCAGTGACTTGGGAATTCAAATGGGAGGTAGAAAATTGAGATCAAAGACCCAGTGTGTCCTAGATATCCTCTGACTAGTAGATTATCATAGAATTATAGAGTCATAGAATGGCCTACGTTGAAAAGGACCACAGTGATCATCTAGATTCAACCCTCCTGCTATGTGCAGGGTCGCCAACCACCAGACCAGGCTGCCCAGAGCCACATCCAGCCTGGCCTTGAATGCTTCCAGGGATGGGGCATCCACAACCTCCTTGGGCAACCTGGTCCAGTGTGTCACCACCCTCTGTGCGGAAAAACTTCTTCCTAATATCTAACCTAAATCTCCCTTGTCTTAGCTTAAAGTCATTCCCCCTTGTCCGACCACTATCCACCCTCATAAACTGCCATTCCCCTTCCTGTTTATACACTCCCTTCAAGTACTGGAAGGCCAGAATGAGGAGCCTTCTCTTCTCCAAGCTAAACAAACCCAGTTCCCTCAACCTTTCCTCATAGAAGAGATGCTCCAGCCCTCTGATCATCTTAGTGGCCCTCTGGACTTGCTCCAAGTTCTCCATGTCCATCCTGTACTGGGGGCCCCAGGCCTGGACGCAGTACTGCAGATGGGGCCTCACAAGAGCCGAGTAGAGGGGGACAATCACCTCCCTCTTCTTGCTGGCCACCCCTTTTTTAATGCAGCCCAGAACACAGTTGGCCTTCTGGGCTGCAAGCGCACACTGCTGGCTCGTCTACAGCTTCTCATCTACCAGGACCCCCAAGTCCTTCACTGCAGGGCTGCTCTCAAGGAGATCTTCCCTGAGTTATGGTTGTTTCTGTGGTTCTTTATCTTTTTCTTTTTCTTTGGAAGAAAAAATCTCAAAGGATTTGACCGATGTACAGAAATTGTCCATGGCCTGTATTGCCCTGTGCCTGGTTTCTGCTGTGACTGTGTTGTGTGGCACATGCACCTATGAAACATAGCTGCTCACAGATGCTTGCTGAGTCACCATCCCGTTTGGATGTGGTGCTTAGGGACATGACTTAGCAGTGGGTTGTTAGGGTAGTATGGTTAGGTTGTGGTTGGACTTGGGCCTTTTCCAACCTGAGCAATTCTGTGATCTCCATGCCTTGTTTCTGTCCCAGAAATAACAGTAGTAAGAAAACTACTTTACATAGAATGTAGCATTATATGAAGCAATCACTCCTCTTCCCCTTGTTAATTATCTCTTGTTAAATAGCTCCTCAGTTACTGAGCAATGTCCAGTTTGCCTGTGCCACCTGGTGTATGGACTGGTGGTTGCTGTTTTGGCCTGACCTGCTCCACAGATTGCTCACCCCCAGTACAAATCCCACATTCCCCTTAAGGGCCTGTGTCCTGGTGGGTAAGCAGTGAGACACCCCTCACCTCTTTGCAGTGCTGGCAGCCCTGGGTTGTTGTTTTGAGGCCCACGCTGCTTCACAGAGGGCTTGTAAATCCTTTTGTGTGCCTAGGCCCAGTGGATCACGTGTTTCCTGGTGCAAAGCTGCATTCTGCTTGCCTTTTGCCATGGCAGGGAAGCTTACTTAAAAAGTACCCCTTGCATTCTGTCAGAGGTTTGCAGTTATTTTTCTTCAGTGCGTTTGCCATTCTGAGTAGTATGTGAGCACTACGGAGGGATGTGTGCTTGTAAATGACAGGGAGGCTGAGCCAGGCTGGTCCATGCTAGGGCTACCATTGGTTTGTACCTGGATGCAGTAGGGGAACAGTTGTGAATTCCTCATGGTGATCTCAGGAACACTGGCTCCTGACAGTGGGGGGTTGCTCCAGCACCCGGAGCTTCTCCATCTGTGGGTAGTGTGAGTAAAGTAATGCTACAAGAAAAGAATCACAACCTCATCCTTTTTTTTTATATTCAGGGATTTAGGGGGTGGCGTTTGCATTTCATTAGTGTTAAGTTTGCCATTTCCAGGGATTGGGAAGAAAAATCTCTTTCCTTCTTCTCTAGAATATAGAGTGGTGTTTACTTTTTCGTTTTGAAATTTTCCCATCTTGTGTAACAGCTGTGCTAGGGCAGGACTCGCTCTCTACTCAACTGCTGCTTTTTTCTTTGGCCTTTGTTAAAATTTCTGATAAATAACAGACTGTCTACAGCTGTTCAAATGATGTTGCTTTTTCTAAGTGTCACCTCGGTGTTCATTCCCACCAATGTGGGCTTTGCTTTAGAAGGTAAATAAGGGACAAATAGGGCTTGCAGTTGAGTAAAATTGAACATGTGGGCAGTGGGAAAAGAATTCAAGCCTGCAGAAGCCATTCACCTCTGACTGTGATGGAGACACTGTGGCATCTTGGCAGCATTGCTGTGTGCAATTTTCTTTAAATAACTGGTGGGGTTTTTGTTTGCTGCAGTTGGTGCTATTTCTTCACATTTTCTCATTTGAAGGTAATCTGCTTCTGAGAAGTTGTTAGCATCATTTGTACATGGAAATCTTCACCAGGCTTTGAATTTTTGCAGTGGCATTTCCTATGTGTGTTCTACGCCACTGTAATATGTGACTTTCAGGTGTACTGATCTATTGTTATAAAGACAACTTTGTATCATTTATAGTTACCCATGATCTAGTTTATCTAGAGGCTTTCTCTCAAGACTTTGTTTTAAAACCACAGTTCTTGAACAAAAGGCTCTTATGACCAAAGATGGAAGGGCAGAATTTGAATTTGCATTTGAAAAATGGATCAACAATTCTTGAAATAAAGTGTTAGTGCAAAATTTTGTCTGTGCGTGAGATTAGAAATTGGATTTCTATAGCAATGTATACTTTATATTGCTTATAAAGACAAAAAAAAAAAAAAAAAAAAAGCAAAAAAAACCCCAAAACGTAATTTATAAATCCAGAGAGAGAAAGAAATGGGAATGAACTGAAGTAACAACTCTGTCCTTTCCACAGCTGAGGACACAAAGTAATAATTGTTGCTTAGCAAAATTATCACACAAAAGAACAGCAAGTAATTCATTTCCACATGAAAAAGCACGAAAATAGGGTTTCTGTAAGGCTGATTGGAAGGTTTAAGATATGAATGCCAGTGTTAAAGTTTCTCTTTAAAGGTGTTAGATCTGCTTAGGCTGAAACCAGTCAGACTTTTGCATAAACGTAGCTAGTATAAACCCATCGCAATTGTGTAAATGAGCCAGATCCTCAGCTGTTCTAATTTTTATAGAACTTTCTCAAGGCTGGAGTTGAAACAGTTTATATCACACGTAAGCCAAAAGCTTTGGTGCCAGTACTCATTGAAAGATTACAGGTCCAATGGCCCTATAATTCCTTTGCTGACTCTGATTACCCGGACAGTGTCTTAAACGTTTGCTGCAAGGCAGCTAGATGTTATTCTGTTGGAAGATATCAAATTCTGTGCTTTTGGAAAGAAGCAGGATTTCTCGGTTACAAGGAAATCTCAAAAAGGAACTTGAGAATTTTGTGAGCATTTGCTTCAGGTTTGCTCAACATTTTGAGGCAAGTGTAAATCACTTCTAAGTAAGCTGTGACGAAGAAAATGTTCATAATTATAAGTTGCTAGCCAATCTTAACACTATTTTTGCCTCAGTACTGCTTAAATTACTGCAGCACATTTTATAGACAAAAAACTGTGACTAATTAATACCTGCAATACCAGTAGACTCTTGTAGGAGCACTACTGAGAGGAAGCTGAACTAACTCCTTTGGTTGAATACGATCGTTATTTTTTGGATTATAGGTTATAAACCGAAGACCTCAGCCACTCCAGGCACTTTTCACTGGTTTGGCAGAGAGGGCAGGGAATATATGGAGGCAGAGTCTGAGTTATGCTCTGGTTTCCTGAGATCATAGAATCATATAATCATTTGAGTTGGAAGGGATCTTTAAAGGCTATATTGTCCAACTCCCCTGCAATGAACAGGGACACCTATAGCTAAATCAGGTTGCTCAGAGCCTTGTTCAGCCTGATCTCGAATGTCTACAAGGATGGGGCATCCACCAATTTCATCACTTTACTACTCTTATTTTAAAAAACCTTTTCCTTATAACCAGTCAAATCTTCTTTTAGTTTGAAGCCATTTCCCCTTGCCTTATCACAACAGGCCCTGTTAAAGGATCTGCCCCTGCTTTCTTACAGCTCCCCTTTAGATACTGGAAGACCACTCTGAGGTCCCCCTGGAGCCTTCTCTTTCCCATTCTGAACAGCCCCAGCTCTCTCAGCCTGTCCTTGTGAAGGAAGTGTTCCATCCCTTGGAGACAGTGAGGGCTGTAGACACAATTAGGGCTCATGAGAAACACATGTCCTGCTGGAGTACAGCTGTCTGTGCTCAGTGGATGTATGAAGACCTGAGGTTCTTGTCAGGCCACTTTTCAGTTGCAAGTGTTTTAATGGTGATAAACACTGGATTTTATCAGACTGTCAAGTGGCATCAAAAATACACATGCAAATTGTTGATCTCGGTTGATCTTGGGACCTATTTTTCCTGTGACAGCTGGGACCATCTTAGAAGAAAGCAACGATAACAGCGATAAAAGCATTTCTGTAGGGCTTTGTAGTTGGTGAGAGAGGATGTTCAGTTTACCCTAGATAGTGGTCATAACCTGTAAACAGTGAGGCTGTGCGTACTGCTTTCTGAAGCGTGGTTCGGGGAAGCTGACCACTAGCTACTGTTGTTATGAGCAGAACAGCCGCGCTCCAAGCGTTGGCCAGATATACATCTAGGTCACCGCCAGTGGCAGCCAAAATTGCACATCTGCAACAGCTTCTTGAATGTGACTTTGTCACTGCTGTTGCACTGCTGTTGTGCATTTCTAACTGTTCTGCTGAGGCGATTTGTCTGCTGGGAGCAAGACTTGTGATTCAATGTTTAAATGACTTTGAAAGAGAGAGGAGCAAGGATTCCTAACCTTGTTCAAGCAGGAGCGTACTCAGAGGATGGGAGGAGTTTCCAGGTGCATAATGTCACCAGCACAGAAACCCTGTGCAGCATTGTTAGTTTGTATGCTGGTTGGAAAGCAGAAGTGAATCCAGGAGTCCCAGCACTGGTGCGCAGTGCTTTGCTGTGTTGTGTGAAATCTCCCCTCGGGCCAGCTGGGGAGAGTTTTAAATGCAGAGATATCAGTCAGCATTGTGATTATGCTATGTTTTACTTCCATTGCCTTGTTTTTTTAATAGGATATGACTTTTATATATCTACAATTGGAAGGCATTTTAACATTCCTTCCTGATGTGTACCATCTGGATTGAAATGTTGGATATGGAGACTATGTTTTTAACAAATAATTGCTTCTTCATAATAGATATAATTGATAGAGAAGCTCTACTTGGGAAGGTAGTCCTCTGCTTTTCCACAAAGGAATTCTACTTTTTGCAACTGAATTGTAATGTTTGCTTATGTGTTCAGTTTAAATGCCCAAAGCAGGATTTCTATAGCTTGAATTAGAACTCAAGGGTTTCTAATTACCCCTTCTTTTCCATATTGTTTTTTTTTTCTTTTTAAAAACCATTGTATAAGAAAACTGCTTAAAAACAAAAAGGAAACAAAAACAACCCTCCCTCCTCCAACATTTCACTGCACTGATATTTGTGGAAGAAATGCTGCAGAAACACTTTATGCAGAACATATGAAATGTGAATGGTTTTAATTTTTAATCAGAATAGATTACTTTCCTGAAATTTATCTTTTATCTTGGAGGTTATGTACACGAGAAAGGAATCTGTAATCTTTCTGTCAGCTTTATTACAAAGCTCTTCTAAATGTCTTTAATTACAAAAGTCTCAGATACACCATGTGAACGATCTGTTGGAATGACAAAGTCAATTAAAATAGAGAAATATATTGTTTTGTGCTGTATCCCAATACTTTCTTACCTATTTTTCCCATGCAAACAGCATTGCTATTAAAATCCTGAGTCATTATATCTCTGCTTTATTTCAGTAGCAAGTAGGACGTGCTAAACACGTACGTGTGTTTGTGAGTGTGCACATGTGCCTGTGTGGCATCCGGTGTTTACACTTTTAGTGGACATTTCACTCTCAGCCTTTTCCATCTCTGATGCTTTATGTGGTCAGCTGTGGCTCTGCAAACCTGGCCAGCGCCCTGTGGGAAGGCATGAATAGCCCTTGTTGTGTGAGCACACCTGTGTTCTGCGCACAGCTGTTTGGTTCACAACAGGGTTGCTGTTAGCAGTTATGAAACGTTTTCACACCACCCACCCGCTATCCACTGGTTTATAACGTTTGCTGGCACCTCAGTCCAGCTCAATTTTTTTTTTTTTTAACAATTTTTAATTTAAAGGACACCAGGATAATTTATTGATAAGAATAACAAGCCAAATTGGCACAACACCTTGTTGAAAATATTCCATCTCTCCCATGTCAAAGGTTACTTTATTCCTCTCTGTGGTAAATCTGCAACCATAAGAAAAAATCTTTCTGTTTCACTTTTTTTTTTTTTTTCCTATCAGTTTGTGCTGAGTAAAATTTGTACAGGCTGCAACATTACTTCGTTTTTTAATGCCTGTTGTTGGAGATGCAGAATCACCCATTTGTTCTGTGTTTCATCTTTATGATATGATAAGCAAGGACGAAGAGCAACAAAAAGTGAACTTCTTAGACCAGCCTGACTGTTTGTACGGAGAGCTCCACTCTCCTGAAAGAAAGATGCCTAACAGCTCATGTTTCTGCTAGGCTAGATGGCATCAAATCTCCAAAATGGAAAACAGAGTTAAAAGAAACACATACATTCATGAATGTGACATGATGTGGCAAAGTGAAGCTGGTGCTCTGTATGGAGGGGAAAAAAGACAAATTAACTTAATGTAAAAACTGCTTTTTCATGCTCTTCTATAGGAAAATGCTGTTTAAATTCATAGACTAGGAAGACAGCTGAACTCTGCTGTGTAGTTTTATCAGCTGTGTTTTGTATCTCTCCATGACACAGTATGTGGCTCTTTTCTGAAAGCAGGACAATGTGTTTTGACAGCCCTTGGCAGTGAGAGCAACAGGGAGAAAAGCAAACCAAAGTGATTCAAATTAACACGAGCTGGCTGTTGCAAAGCTGGACCATCCAAAGCATTTCCCATGAATAGAGAACCTCAGATATTGTAAGATGCAAAGTAGCCAACTGGGTTAGAAACAATGGGCAAGGGAGGCTGCTAACACTGCTTGCCCTGTCACCACCTACAAAGCCCATTGTTTTTATTCAGTAAGTTACAGGGACATTTAGCTCCATTCCTATTTGACAAGGTGAACAGGTCCTACACTGAGCTCCATTTGGGAGCTGTGGGGAAAGCTGCATGGAGCAGAAGGGCAAAGCTCAATTAAAATTGCTTTAGGTAACCTTGACCATTTCTTCAGGGGATGCTTTGTGTGGGAATTTGTTGCTCTTAAAGATCACACATGGGTGTTGGTTTGTTTAGTTTGCTGTAATGGGACTGCTGATGGTTTTTATGTTTTGAACGTTTTATTGCTGATCAAAAGGAAAAAGACTGACAATGTAATGTATGTAGGTTGCCCTGAAAGTAATGCCTCCTATTTATTTCCATGGAAAATACAACAGATACAAAGAGTGATATAGCACTTTTGAGAGAGGAACTTCCCCACTACAAAACACTATTTTTCAACAGTCACCACTGTGCATTTTCACCAGCGATGAACAAGAGCCTGGATGCTGTGCTTGTAACAATCTGTACCAGCAGAGGTGACCCACTGTCACTGTCATCACTGCTGAAAAGCACCACCCACCATCTCACTGTGCTCACATCCACTATTTGGTCTCCATGAACATTCAGCAAGCATCAGTGAATGTCAATGGGTACCACTTTTTCCACATGGAGGAATTCAGTGATGCATCTTTGCTACATACGCACGTATCAGACACCATTGTGTCAGAGTGCCCCTCTGCTGACATCTGTCACAAGGCAACAACATGTAATGGGATACTGGTGGGAAGGTTCAACCTCTACTGCCATTCCTCCAAACAAGAGGCATTACTTTTGGAGCTGCCCTTCAAAGACACTTGTTTTTTAAAGTCAACTTAATTTAAAAAAGAGACAAAAGCTCTTTGGTGACCTTGGAATTAATGATTCTCCACTAATGCTAGAGCAGTCTCCATGAGGTTCAGCATTGCTCACTTGATTCAGAGATTGTAGTAGTTTGTGGAAGGAGTAAAAGTGATCCAGAGAAGAAAACCCTCAGAAGTACCTCAAAAAAGTTTGATTTCTGTCATTCACTGACATTCCTTTCTCTTCTCATCTTGCAGGACAATGTTTTCCTCTCATACTCTTCTGCTTCTGGTAAGAAAATATTTTCTGATGTGTATACAGTGCTATGACCCATCTCTCATTTTGTGTGTCACAAAATTACTTTTTCCCGCATTCTCACTTCCTAGAATCTTCCTTTTACTTAAGATCCTTTCAATTTTCTTTTCTTTTGAGTATCTTCCCCCATCACATCACCAAATAAATCTTCCTTTAGATAATTCTAAGTATCTGTTGTTTTCTTCTCCTTCCCACACCTGCCCACGTTCAGCTTTTCTTCTCACGCCCAGTGCCTTCCCACACAGTCCCAGCTGGAAGACCTCCTCTTCACATGTAATAAAACCTATTTTTTTTCTGTGAGTTATGAAGAGGACAGAAATCCTTCTATGTGTATTTCAGTCCTTCATGATCCATAATAGATTTTATCTGCATTGTGCCCTGTGAAGCAGGGAATTGTTGTAGATGCAAGAAATAATATATTTGCCCAAGGTCATAAAGAAAGTTAATGGGTAAATTAAGCCCAACCTCATGGATCCTAATCCTAGCTATGGATGCTGTAAAGGCAGTGGTGAGGAGGATGGAAAGTCCAGGCAGATGATTTGTATTCCTTACGGCCAAATATGACACAAATAGAGGCACCCTGTTCCTGACGAGGAGAGGCGGGAGAGGGGGACATAATTCATGCTATTCAGATTCTGCTATTTAGCATTTGCCGATCCCTAATGGGATATTTGCAAAGTATAATATTTTCTAACAGCTGTAAGGACAAGAGAGGCTAAAATTTCTCCCTATACATAATATCCGTGAAATTGCATTGAATATTGTAATGATGTGTTATGCTGCCATTAGCTTCCTGTGAATACCTAATTTGGAAGGTTAATGAAATTGACAAATGTGTGTACTGTACGCACATTGTCAGTGCTAGTTAATGGCAACCCTCACATTTTTATTTGTAAAATTATATAAAACTGAAAGTGACAATTATTGTAACTTCATCTTTTTTTGGAATATAGCACAGCATGCGGTTTACTTAAATAGAGTTGTATGTTTTAAATTTGTATACTGTCATATGAAGTCCTTTGCTCATCATGAGATTATATACTTAACTTTTGTATGAATGAGTGCATGTATTGTGGTATTTTGTAGGATATTGGGCCAATACTTTGGGTTTTGTATGTACTCCGTGCTAAAATACTGTAAGTCCTTGTATTCCTGTTGGCTCAACAGTGCTTGACTACAGAAATGGTGCTAGGTAATTCAAAGAAACATCCAAAATGAATTTCCCCAGGCCAGGAAAGTATGCTAGTGTACATTAGAAGAGCATGCTCTTATAGAGTCCGTAAATGATTGAGTGCCATAAGAATTCACTTGCAGCTGCTACAGCTTTCATATATTGATTTTATGAAAGCCTCAAAGTCTGGCCCCTAGATATTTCTTTGGCTCTAGAAAATGCTTCTTTAAGTCAAGGTCACAATTTCAGATGTAAAGATTTTGACTTGAGATCATCTTTGTTCTAAAGCTGTTTAGTTAAACAGACCTTTATATAGTGAATGATCCAAGATAGTCCCAGAGATCTCAGATCTATCTACTCTGAAAAGAGAAGAGACATCACGATAATCCTGTGATACACTGCAGCATGGATGACGATGCCTCATCCAAGCCTGTCAAGCCGGAAAAGGGTGGATGGATGGAGTGAGAGCTACACAGCCCCCTTCCTCAGTTACTTCATTTTTGGGCAGCTCTTCAACTCTTTATGGAGTTTGTTTGGAAGGAGCAGGTGCCACAGAGGAGGGCTGCTGCCCCAAGGAGACCTTTTGTGTCACTTCCAAGAACAAAGCTGTTTTTTAAACCCCGTGCTATATTGAGTCTGTGAGTCATGAATCTTTAGATCAATAACCAAAATGTTTTTATACGTGGGGGCAGCCCCAAACAGAGTGAATCAGCGCCGTCAGTTCCGCATTCAGCCCCACTCTGTGAAGTATCTGGTTTCAGATGACAGATCACAGGAGTGGGACAGTGTGATCTGTGCAGGCTGAGGAGCATTTTGTGGGCACAGCGGAGCGGAGTTTTTTTTTTTGACATTCAGCACACCATCCCCTCATTCAGCATCATGCAGAAGCTGTGTTCTCAGGATGTCCCATATGCTGCAGGCAAGTTAACAGTGCATCTGGACATCTCTGGAGTTTTTTTGTGGGGTGACTTGGAGGAGGTGAGGTTTATGACAGATTTAGAATCTCATTTGGCTTAATTGCTCTGTTTCTGCTATGTGAAACTAAGAAACACATGGCAGAAGTTGGTGGAAGAATGCATCTATTCAGTCCCTTTGTTGTGACCACCAGAGATGCCAATGGTCTCAAACACTGGATAGTGATCAAATGCTTGCCCCCTCACATTTGTTAATAGGCATGCTTTCTGTTCTCCATGCTCTCCTGGTGGCCATGTCATATCAGGCTCACAGTAACCCCCTGAGAGAAGCTGAGGTCCACCAGTTGTGCCATGGCCTTTGTTACCCCTTGTAGGGGCCTTTAGCCCAAAAAACCACCAAATGTTTACTGTGACTGTCAGTGTCTACATTTATTTGAAATATGAAATTTGGAGCCAGAAGAAGCTTCACACTGAGATTTATCTTGTAGAGTGGGAGTGTTTTACTTCTCTGTGGATTAATGATTTACTGATAGCTCAGTAAAGCCAAGGGATGTCTGCACCTGGCCTATTGAAGGAACATTTGCATTTGAAGAAGTTAGGTCAGTTAACAATCCAGCGAAAGGACAAGGAAACTCCCTCTTGAATAGAAGAGGGGAAATGAATTTGAATGAACCTTCAAGCAGGCCTCCAAAAAGGAGTGCAGGGCTATATGTCAGTGTTCCTCCTCAGATGCTGGTTCCCTCCCATAAATACATATTTGGGATGGAAATTGTACGCTGGCTCGGAGATGCTGACCATATGGATTAGATGTGGTTTAGAGCCTATTTGGTAATGAGGTACAGAGTGAGACGGGGGGGAAAGAGAGAGTCATAGGCCCTTTGGACCAGATTTTGGAGTAAATTTTCTTTCCTTTTTGCCAGCCTTATGTTATAAACCTCTGCAACTGTATTGTTTATCTTAGATTGGATAAAAAAGTATTCTTCCTTGCTTGAGCTAAGGATGATTTCAGAATGCTGGCTAACATAGAAAACCTGTCCTGAAAATGTTGTTTGGAGGCACAGTTTACTAACATGTAAATCCCCAGCACATTGTGGTATACCTCAGCAGGAATTTCCATCTCTGCATGGGACAGTGTTGGAGCTGCTACAGCAGAGAGATGAATTGAAAGTAGAATTTCTGGTTGTACAGCACAAGGCAGAAAAAGGCTTTTGCACAGAAAGGATTGAAGAGAGTATTGATCCTCCAGGCTCAGGTTCCTCTCAAGGCCTCCTGGGGAGCATGTGTAAAATAGGTAACACTGAGAACTCAGTACACTGAAAGCAGTAGTTCCTGCAGGACTAAGCATTTTTGACGCATATACAAGTTCTTCTATTCTTGTCACACCAATTTTTTTCTGATCATTTTGTGTTTACAGGAGTGGGGCTAATGGGACTGCTGCTGATGAATGAGATTTTCTTCAAGGTTAGAAGCTAAAGTTATAAACTGTTAACTCATGAATTGGAATGACTTAAAGAAAGTAATCATGAGGATGTATTTCAGATTAAATGATCTTCCCTCAAGAAATATAGTGGAACATCTAATTTTTGGTCCTTTTTAGCTTTTCAGTCAGTACATACAAGAAGATTAATGGAGAGTTACTTAGAGAAGATGCTGCCAGAAAACATGAGGTGTGCAGACTGGGAGCAGCAGGTGCTCCCTGGCCAACAGGGAAGGGACTTCTCTATCCAGGGCCCACCCCACCGCTCCCTGTCCTGATTTCTTCTGAGAAGTTTATTGCCACCCTGAAGGCAGTGGGTATGGAGTCCTAACTCCTTGAAGAACATTGTCAGCAGCTTGGATGCCACTGGGAGAAAGGAGACCTCTGTAGAGGAAAGTTTCCTTACCTTCAACAGAAAAGCTCAGTGCTATAAATGCAGCGACAAGCACACAGTAGATGCTGGATTGTAGAAAGTATCAAATGCAACAGAAAACTCTCTTGATATCTAGGGAACATGACAGAAGTCCCAGCTACAAAGCAAGTATAATTAGTGCTTCTTTATTATTTATTTCAACATCCAGTGAAAAATATTCTCTCTGAAACTGAACATATCTCAGGGGTAAAAAAACTTGTATTCAGGCAGTAAAATCTGCAGAATGAAGGTTTCGTTTATTTACTTATTAAGACCACCATCAAACATGGAGGAGCATGCTATACTTGCTCATTCACCAGCTTGAGACTCACAAATAGGGAATGCGTGATACCTGAGACATAAGATATCACGCTACACTAAAGGCAGAAGAGACAAAAGAGTTCTCAGTCCTGGGAAGGATGGTTATTGTGTTGCTTCCTGAATGCATTTATTTTATAAAATATTCAGCATTTCTTTCTAATATGTCTGTATTATGTTGTCATCCATCTGTCTGTCCATCCATCCCCCCAGAAAGAAAGAAAGGAAAGAAGGAAGGAAGGAAGAAAGAAAGGAAGAAAGAAAAAGAAAAAAGGAAAAAAAAAAAGAAAAACAAGAAAGGAGAAGGGGTGTAATTTATTTGAATGCATTTAGTACAAGTCATAGGTCTGCATGTGCAGTTTTTTTTCAGTCTGGAATAAAAAGGAACACTTTGGAATTTAAGAGTAAAGAGTCTTGATAAAAAAATCATGGTGTAGCTTTTGACTTGATAACATTTGATGTTAAATGTTAATAAGAGGGTGTTCATATAACTAAACTATCTTTATTGAATCAAGGAAATCTGAAACAATTGATAATACTTCTGGTGCGCATTTGTGATGAAGTACCTTTTAATTGCCTTCAATTAAAACATACCTCTATCCAGTGTTGGGAGAAAAAATCCCATTGAGTCCAACCCCCTACTAAGGCAGGTTCCATACAATAGGTCACAAAGGTAGGCGTCTAGATAGGTCTTGAATATCTCCATAGCAGGAAACTCCACAGCCTCTCTTGGCAATCTGTTCCAGTGCTCTGTTACCCTTACTGTAAAGCAGTTCTGCATATTTGTATGGAACTTCCTGTGTTCAAGTTTTTGGGCCTTTACTCCTTGTCCTATTGCTGTTCACCACTGAGAAGAACTTGACCTCATCCAATTGCCTCCCACCTTCCTTTAGATATTTATAAACATTAATCAGATCTCCTCTCAGTTTTCTTTTGCCCAGGCTGATCAGATACAGCCTTTTTCCCTATGGGAGATGCTCCCAGCCCTTTCTTACCTTTGTGGCCCTCTGCTGGGCTCCTTCTAGGAGATCCCTGTCTTTTTTGAACTGGGGAGACCAGAACTAGTCACAATATTCTAAATATGGTCCTACCAGGGCAGAGCATAGCAGAGTGGAAGGGTCACCTCCCTCAGCTTGCTGGCCACGCTCTTTTTAATGCGCCCCAGGATGCCACAAGGGCACACTGCTGGCTAACCTGTTGTCCACCAGGACACGTTCCTTCCTGCCCAGCTCTCCAGTCAATCCAGGTATTGTTGATTGGTAGTACTGCCTTCTGGTGTTCAGCTACTCTTCCCAACTTTGTATCATCAGCAAACTTGCTTAGGGTGGACTCTTATCCCTTTGTGCAGGTTTTTGTTGATGCTAAACAAGACTAAACTGAGCACTGACTCCTGGGGAAGACTGCTAGTTACAGGCCTCCAACCAGACTCTGCACTGCTGATGACAACCCTCTGAGCTCTGCCAGTCAGCCAGATGTAAATCCACCTCACTGTCCACTCATATATCCCACACTTTATAGCATTTTCTAACAAGGATGTTGTGGGGGATAGTGTCAAACACCTTGCTGAAGTCAAGGTACACAACATCCACTGCTCTCCCCGTATCTACCCAGCTAGTGTTTTCATGGATTTCCTGGTTCCACTCTGAAATAATTCAGACTACACAGAAATAACTTCCCATAGCCACAGTCAACAGTTAGATGTTTTTAGAATCTGCTTGCCATAGAATCATTAAGGTTGGAAAGACCAATAAGATCATCTAGTTCAACCATCAACCCATGATGGGTGCATTTTTTGATACACTGGTAGAAAATCTTTCTGGTTCATGTTCAAATTATTCAGGTGCCTCAGAAGTCAGGAAGAGAGATAAAGAAGGATGCCAGCTTCACACCAGCACTCCCTCGTGAGGTGCAAGTCCTTGCAATCCTACCGTTTGTTACTTCCGGGCTGGGCCTGGCACATAAAGGCAGGAAATGAAAAACTGTTTCTGCCCTAATCTTTTTCTTTTCTCTGTGTGTTTTATGGCTTTTACTTGCTACACCAAGCTTTTGCTGATTGTTTCCAAGAGAAATCTTGCTGTCTGAGCAGGTTAGCCCTCAGGAGCAAGTTTTGGCTGGCAGCTGTGGGGTGCAAACAGCACGTGGGAAGCAGAGACACAGGCCTGAGAGATGCTCAGTACCCAGCATGATAGAGTTTCTTTCTTCTTCTTGACTTTGGTGCGTCTGCCTGTGTGAATGAGGCTTACCTGTGGGAGTTGCAAAGTATGTTGCTAAGCTTATTTTTGCATTTCTTTTTAAAATCTTCTGTGCCTGTTGCCAAACATGCGGGTTTGTTTTCAGACTCTTGGCTTCTCAGGTAAAGCTGTCATGTTTATTCTGACTCACTACATCAACACATAAATTTGAGACTTTTGTTTACATTTATTGCTTTTTGTGTATCTTTAAATAGCCTGAAAATATTTTTTTCAAGGCTTTATTCATTTCCCAGGTATGAAAGAATGAGGGAGAAAAAAACCACTGCATAATTACAGCTCAGAAGGGGTGTTTAAGCTCATCTGGTGGCTGTGACACAGTGCTTTAGGGTTAAACCTTAGAGATCTGGTTTTATGTCTCCCTGGTAACTAACCCTACTTTTGAAATCTATATTCTTTCAGTGACCATCTTTTGACATTAAAAAAAAAAAGAAAAATTCCATTTTTATGTGTGAAAGCCATTAGTCATCCTCAAAGTTAGTGTCACCCATGTTGTGCATTTGAGGAATGGTTTGGGTTAGGCCAACCTGCATTCACAGGTTCCATAATCTGTCATCCACTTTGCAGTACTTTACCTCACAAACATGTTCGCAGGCTGCAGACAGTGGCTCTCGGCTCGGATCAACCACAGGATCATTCTGCTTCACCACAACCTGACCTCTCTGAAGAGCCATGAATTAATGTGTTTACAGACTGCATCAAGGCATGCACACCCCATAAATATATATATATATATATATATGTATTTTTTTCTTCTAATGGGTTTTGTTTTGGCAGTGATCTAGCTGAGCACCTATTCTTCGTAAATTATTTTGATGGCAGTTTGGTATTAAAAAGTGCTGTTAAATATTGGCCTGTCATCATCATCGAAACAATAGTGATGATAATTCATGGTGGGTGTTTTACAATCAGGTTGGAAAGGACCTTGAGAGGCCCAGTCTTACTGTGAAGGTAGGCAGGTGGACCCTGCTGTCCAGCTCTCTTTTGGAGGCTTGTCCTGCTCTCTGACATATGTGCGGGGATGCTCAGCAGTCTCCAAGTCACTGCATTTTATTGGAATAGACCCCAGTTTTATTCTCTTAAGATAACGGAAGGAGAGCCTTCCTGCCTCATCTCGTTGACCAAAGAAGTAGTAGAAGGGCAGAGCAGACAGCTGAAGGCCAAGTCTGAGCTAGGACATCTGAAGCTGTTTGCCATGGCATATGCACTAACATCCTCAGCTTGAGTTTGTAAACGTTAGAGTGCCTGCTGCTCAGCTGTGCTGGTTCTTTCACTGTGTCTTCAGCAGAGGCTCTTCTGAAGCAAGGAGCAAGCTGATCCTGCAGTCCGTTAAATTAGCTCCTGGAAGTGGCCCTATGGCTGGATGTAAGATCAAACACCTTGTGGATGAATTGTGCTATATTGTCTCCTGAGGCACCAGGGATCTGCATAGCTCCAGAAACCACTCAGGCATGTTTGCAGTGCGCTGCAGGGCTGACTTCTCCAGAAGATCTGTGTTCCTCACTACTGGTAAGTGTTTTTCCACATGCACTTGTGGTCCTCTCCATTCTCCATAACTACTCCATATTGGAATATGCTTTTCTGAAATGCTAGCCTACTGCTGTCAACACCTTCCCCACTGAAAGGTAAACAGGAGAAAAGCATTGATCCCACCCTGCCAGCTCACTATGGTGTTTGGTTGTAGTGCTATGCCAGGCCCAGCCCCACACAGCATCACATCAATGGATGTGGGGCACATGGAATGAGAGATGTGAGTGACGTGTCCTAGGCAAAGCATTAGAGGTTGCCCTTTGGTCGCAGCCTTCTAATCCAAGCTGAGTTTTAATTTTCCATTGTCATAATTTCAAATGGGGAAATTGGCCAAGTGGTCCAAAAGGAGCAGTCCTAGGAACTTACTCAAGAGTTTCAGCTCATTTATTTTTGAAATGCATTTTCTCACTTGCTCTGACATGAGACATGCAGTGGTAATGTGTTTCTCTCCTTTTCTCTATTTTTTTTTTTCTTGCAGCATGTAGAAACTTGTTATCGGTTTCATTGAACAGATGAAAAACTAAGTCTTGAGTAACATCTATAAATGTCACAGTACCGGGGTTTTTTGAGTGTTTACTGAGAACATATTATGTTTTAGTGTCTCTATCATAAATACCTTTTTGTTAATCTTTCACCCTCACTAAATCTATTACAAGCTTTAATCAACCTTTCTAAGCAGTAATAAAATGTTATCGGCATTTGGCAGAGATTTGAAGAGACAGGCCCTAATGTTTTCTAATGATTGTCATTATTTAGAATGCTGTTTGTAGTTTTACAGAAAAAAGAAACAGATCTATCATATAGATTTGTAGAGGTGGAGTATGCCTCCTCTGATAGTTTACTCTCAAGAAATCTCATTTATAAATAATTACTTTAAAGAAAAAAGAACAAAAAGCCAGAGCTGAATGGAAATCCAGAGTAGGTTCAGGTAGAAACATGCTGAAGAGGACATGCTTATGCTAAAAAGACAGGACAGCCTTCAGATACAGGTCAACTTTTTACCTATCATCAACAAAACCTGATCTGAATTTCCAGGAATACATTTCCATCTTTATCAACTTACCACCTTCTTACAGACATAGAAATAGTTTTTGTGAAACTATATTATGCAAATATTTTCTCCCTTTAAGAGCAAGTCAATACTTCTTCACTTATATTTCTTATTTCTGTGACTAGTGAAGTGAAAAGGTTTCGTATGGGACATAAGTGAAGGTGAGATTTTCTTGGTTCTCTGAAAGTTGAAAGGTTCTTTTTTTTTCTTTTTTTTTTCCTACCAAAAAAAAAAAAAAATCCTATAAATTCTTCATTCTGGCTGAATTTTGGGTTTGATATATTCAGGCTAAATACATTTCCGTACATTTTTAATGCATGGAATATTTCTTGCTGGGCCAATTCATGGCATCGTTGAACCCAGAGAAGGTGCAGCCCTAAGTACTGCACAAGCTAAATGTTGATCCTGTGTTCCTAGCATGACTCAGCCATCTGTCTCCCACCTTCTGCCTCCCGTTTACCATCAATTCATGATAAAACAGCAGGTCCCTAACTCCAGGCTCTGGCTGAATCCCCACAGAGACAGAAGAGTTTTAAGCCCTTGTGCTTAAAGTGTGTCCATGTGCAGGGCCCACTCTTGGCCAGCAGCCATCGTATCTTTTCTTTCCCCTCTTGGTGGGTTTTTTTTTTTTTTGCTGGTATCTGACCCCAGATGTGCATGTTGAGAAAGAACACCTATGAAGCAGTGCATCAAATATTGTGGTGACTTTATCTGCAGGAAGGACTCTCGAGATATTTGCTTGTAACCCCAAAGTGAAATCCTCTCCAGCATCAGGCAGGGAGCATTTTATAGTTTGATGTTGTTTCATGCCCAGTGAATGCTTGCTGCTGACCTGCTTATGAAAAAAAATCTGTGCAGGTGTTTGGGTGCCATGGATGTGCACGCACAAGTGAGCACACACACACACATATGCACAGTGGTTAAGGCTAAGCGATCAGTGTGAGCAGGAGTATGGCCCAAATCAAATCAGTCTAACTGAACAAGATCTTAGCTTTATAATCATTGAGCCTGTTTTTAGGCCTCAAACTTGAAACTAATTCCCCAAAGACACGCATTTCTCTGATTTCAGCTTGACTCTTGCAGGGCATGAGGAACAGCCATGTGCTATTTTTTTTTTTTTTTTGCAAATGATTATTCATTTCTGTGTATCTTTGTGCAAAGTTTGGTTTATTTCTTTTGGTGAATTTCTGTTGGTCTTTGCAGATGTTGACTCTTTATTCCTGTCATCACCTCTGAAGCATTTCTAGTGTTTTGCTGACTGCCCTTTTTTTTTTTCCCTTCCAGTGATCTCCTTTCTGCACATCCTAGAAACTTGCTTGTTTAATCCTGCTTACAAAAAAGGATGATATGTTTAAAGAAAAATAACTTAAAATGATTTTTAGCTACTTAGTAAAAACTAAATAGTGTACTTTTTCTAAGCGAACCAGGCATTTTTAGCAATTAATTTCTTTTCTTATACTCTCCATTACCCTGGAGAAGGATGTGCATCCTAAAGATATTATAAAATAAGCAAAAAACCCAACTTGAAAGGACTGGCAGTGTTTAAAGTTAGCATTTGGAGTATATCTGCAAGAAGCAGCAGCAGTGTTTAAATGGGAAATTCCAGACTATAAATTCTTTTTCAGCTAGATTATATTCAGTACAAGTGTTGACTTTCAATTTATACCTTTGATATGACTCATTGAATGTTCTGATTCTTAGTTTATTTGTCCTGTCTTCAGCAAAATGGATTGAATAAAGGGTTATCCAACCATGATGCATTGTCTCTGTGCCTCAGATGTTATATTGATGAAATCTTAGTGTCTGGCACTATCTAAGAGGAATATAAAAATTTGATTTGGTCTGCAGCCAGCTTTCCTCCCACTCTGGAACAATGATGGAACATCTGGGAGAACGCTGTATTCATTAACCCAAATCCTGAACACTTTGCATAATACCTGATCCTGTAAGAATCTGCTCAGTTTTCCAGTCTGTTATTTGTGCTGGATACAGCTAGAGCATATCCAGTCACAGGCCCTTCTCTCTTATACGTTTTTGGGCCTTTATGGGACATTATACTTTGTCATAATTGGTGATAACATGATTCCCAATTGTTTTTAAATCTTGGTTACATGCGTGGTGGCTCACTCCATCCTCTCCCCTTCAGAATTTTCTTCTTGTTTGTCATGTATGTTTTCATCTGGAGAACTTTGGGTTTTATCTTACCCACTATCTCAGCTGAAGCCATATGCCGAGAGGCCTATTAACTTTCCTGAGGACAGATCTCAGAACATCAGATGGGTATCAGTGTGCCATCCTTATTGTTTTTCCTGTTCTCATGATCTCCTTGCAGTGGCAAATGCCCACCACCATTGTGATAGACAGAATAGCCATATTCCTGCTGGAGTTTGATGCTGCACTCTCGCCAGCTGCTGTGGAGTGCACAAGAGTGATGCAATTAGTAGCTCCCAAAGTTTGAACATCCTCTGTGATTTTGTAGTTTTTACTTGCCTAAGAGACTGTTACATCTCATCATTGCCCTAAATCCTCTGCATAGATTTGACTGTGAGCTTAAAAAGAGCTAACCTCCGCAACTTTTGTTTAAAAGTGGATGTCCTAGTGCAGAACATGAGAGCTCTGTTGTCTATTTTAAGAAAAGAAGAATAAGGTGATGACTGGAGCAGTGATCTGGACTTTTTCCTCCTCTGTGCTTGACCCTGGGCAAGTCAGACATGCTGACATCCAGAAAATACTTCTGCACCTAAATCTCACTGTGGGATTTAGCCACCTGGACAGAGGAAAGGTCCAAATTTTCCAAGATCCGAAATCTTTTGGAGCACTTCATCTACAATTTGAGCATGGAAGCTTATGGTTGTCTTAAGCAGAATGCCATAGAATTGTTGAATCATAGAATTGCCCAAATTGGGCAAAACCTTAGAGATCATCAAGTCCAACCTAACTCTAACAATCCTCTGCTAAATCATGTCCCTGAGCACCACATCCAAACAGTTTTTGAACACATCCAGGGATGATGACTCAACTACCTCCTTGGGAAGCCTATTCCAGTGCTTAACAACCCTTTCAGTAAAGAAGTTTTTCCTGATATCCAGCCTAAGCTTACCCTGTCATGAGAACAAATGCACCATGTTTGTAACATGTCAAATGCTCATCTTTGCTGAGTCAAAACACTGACTCAAAAGGAGGTAAAAGTGCAACCTATGCAACTGTCCCTTCTACTGGTGTTTTACAGATGTACCATTTTCTAGCTGTATTTGCTGGTGCTGGAATAGTGTTTGAGACTGAATGCACAAATTCCTTCTTTGCATGTTTTCAGTGCAGTCACTTAGAGTGATCACTCTTCAAGTCCTTGACATTAGTATGGCTGAGAGTGTTAAGGCTATTAGCTGGGTGCTATAAAAATACTTAGTTATCTTGTAGCTTCAAAGCAACCTACAAATATTAACTAATTAATCTTCAGAATAGCCTTACCTCCACACCCCACAGTCAACCCTGATTAAAAAGTAAATATTCCTCTTGCACATGTAATCAACGCTCAGGGCTTTATGCACTAAAAAGGTAATTGACTTGTGCCTCATTTATGATTTTGATAAACAATTCAGAGTGGTTCAAAGGATGCAGAGCCAGAGGGAAGGTCAGCACCAGTACTGTGGTATGGAGAGAGGAGTTCTCCCACCCCACTTGTCATTTACTATAGATGTATTTCTGTGTATAGCTCTCCTTCTGCATTAATAGGAGGGAGCTGGCATTTATGGTAAGAAACATTGTATCTGGCAAGCCAGAACTATGGTGAGGTGAATGCCTCCCTATTGCAGTATGTTAGTTAACCTTTTATGTACCTTAAAATTCTTCTTGTCATTGCTCTCTGTTTTTTATTGTTGTGTAGAAATGCACCATGAGCCTGTTTATCTGCTTCTGATCTTTCCTGAGAATTGGCAAAGTGTAATACCAAAACCAACTGATACTTAGTGTAGATCTAAGGGAAATTGCTGTACTTGAAAAGGGTTTGCATGAATTCGTATCAATTTACACAAATTTGGTGAGGCCATATCTTTGGAAAATAACCCTAAGTAGAGATAGATGGGAGATACTTCATTGCAATTGATTTACTTCATGCAATTGAGATGGTGCTATTTATGAGGGCTGTTCCAAAAGTATTGTCTCCTATTTTGTGATGGTTGGCCCATGGCATCAGGGGATAGATGTTGGTGGTATAGCAGTAGAGGTTGAACCTTCCCACCAGTATCCCATTACATGTTGTTGCCTTGTGACAGATGGCAGCAGAGGGGCACTCTGACACAGTGGTGTCAGCAGTGCACATGTAGCAAAGGTGCATCACTAAATTCCTTCATGTGGAAAAAGTGGCACCCATTGACATTCACTGATGCTTGCTGAATGTTTATGGAGACCAAATAGTGGATGTGAGCACAGTGAGGTGGTGCTTTTCAGCAGTGGCGATACTGACAGTGTGTCACCTCCACTGGGGCAGATGTTATATGAGTGCATTATGCAGGCTCTTGTTCCTCGCTGGCAAAAATGCATAGCTAATTGTGGTGACTATGCTGAAAAATAGGGTTTTATCTCAGTATTTTCTCCATCAAAAGTGTGATATTGCTCTTTGTAGCTATTGTCATTTCCATGTCAATAAATAGGAGGTATTACTTTTAGAGTGATCCATGTAAAATAAAACCATGTGGGTGACTGTGGATTGGAAACAGTTTCTGCTGAACCAAAACATTCATGGTGCTGAATCAAGTGAAACTGCTTAGCATGCTGAAACTGCTTGCTGCTGCACAAGTGAAACTCTCACAAGACCATTTGCTACTTCTAAATGTTTTGGTGGAAGAGGTGTGTAGAAAATCCCACTGCAGCAACCAGATTTTCACATGTGGAATCAACTCAACGAAGAAATCCTAATAAACAAAGATTAGGGAAAATGTACGCCAGCACCAGGCTCTGCATGAGGCAGAAGGAGGTCTACAGCCCTGTAGGTCAATGGAAGCACCATCTACCAATCAGCTCATCTGTCCGTGGGCTCAATTGTGTGGTCAGGGTATTGCAACACGTTACTAGGGTTCTACTCACTTGTGATTTTAGCAGCACGTAGGCACACGAGTCCCCTGAGTTTCAGCCCTTGTATGTACTGCTGCAGGCCAACTGATTCATGGCCATGCATTGTCCATCTGAGATGCACTTCTCTTTTTTGGTTGAGAGCACAGTCTTGAATGACCTGCAGTAGGTCACTCTGTCCACTCAGCTGTAACATATGGGTCAGAGATCGCCACGTATCAGGTGCTAAGATATATTACTGCTGGAGATCAGGAGTTATTGATGTGTGCAAAGTAGAAAAGAAAAATAAATGTTTGAAAGCTGGGAGTTAAAATTTGTATAGATGAGTTTGCAGGGATGGATATCTGCGTCAAGAAATGAAGCATACTTTTATTTGCAGCAGGTTGAGGCAACAGCAATACTTGCTTTCTGAGCATGTTTTTTGGTTCTGAGTGTTAAACTTGGATTTATGAATTGCCACTGGAGTACCTGTATCAGTAAAATTTGTATCTATCAGCCTAATAGTGTGCTGATGCTGTGGACTCATAAAGCATCATATAAACTGTATTGGCAGAATTTGGAAGATCACGAAGTAGTTGTACAAGTGACTAGTATTTATTAAAATGTCAGTAATTTTGGAACACTTGGTAAGGTATAAATATATGCTGTCTGAAATTTGGATGTAGTCAGCTTACAGGGTGAAAAAGAATGGATTCTCATCGTGCAATTGAGCCCAGTTTGCAAGATATTCCTGGTCTTGCTTTTGAATATTGAAAATCCAATGTTAGTCACAAAAGCTCTTCAGCTCAGTTTGACACACCTGGGTGCATGCCATAGTGGGATTATCTCTGATCTAATCACTAGGGAAAGTGGTCTCTTCAGGTCAGAATTGAGGTCATGGTTAGACCTTAGATAGAAAATTATGCCTTCTCTCTCTAAAGCATGCTTATTTACAGTACCAGGTGGTGTTCACTCTTGTCTCCTTATTTCATCATTGAAGTGCTAATAGTCATTCATCAGTGTCATTGATACTCCATATGTGTAAGGAGGCATGTTTTATATTCTCTAATAGGTGATCTTGCATTGAAGTATCGTTTTCAAAAGTAGATCTTCCTTAACACATTTAGGTAGCTCTGTGTATGCATTAAGGTCAATGGCCTGAATAGATAACAGACTTTCATCCATTATAGTATTTCTATTTAGCTTGTTATTAGTAAAGTTACAAAGCACAAGTGTAAGATTTTAAGAATTTGTAAAATAGAAACCCTAATCTTTGTGTTGAAATATCAAACATTCTAAAGCAATGAAGTTCCATGTACAAAGCACGCTCCAACAGTATGAATTCATTACCTGTCTACTGTGCTTTCTGGCCTTTATCATGACATAGCTTTATCAGCAAATAATCAATTGAAATGCATGTGTTTAACAAGCACAGCATTCTTATTAGAAATTAGATAAATATTCTGAGATGAAATATTGGAAACAAGGTGAAATGCAGATGAAGGCAATAGCTGTAAAATCTTTTTTGATCCTTTCTGTCTCCTTGATATCATTTTGCTGAATCTGTTTTGGCATAGAAATATCCAGAGGTTCTGTCTCCCCCAGCTCTTCCTACTCTTCCAGACTGTTATATCAAGAGTAGGTGTAGTTACACTCAGCTCTTGGAAGTGTCATAGCCTCAGCTTGGTGATTCTCTGTCACCTCAGGATTTAAAATTGTCTGCAAATTTTAGAGCCAAACAGGCTGGGATTTGGAGACAGAAGGAGATAAAAACAAGTTTTAGTGGTTTTCTTCCATTGACCTGCTAATCTGTATGAAAATTAGCTGCTTTTCATTGATATTTTTCAATCTTGAGACATTGGGCATAGGTTAAATTACATTAGATTCCAAGCTGCCATGTAAGATTAAACATTTGCAACAGTGTTTGTAAAGGGATGTGTCTCAGAAAAAGAGGTAGTTACAGGGAAAATGGAAGCTGGATGTATAGATAATGTCAAAAGTTAGTGAAACTGTGGCTAAAAACAGTGACTCTACAGGAAGGGCTGGGCTCCCTGCAGCCATGTCTATGGAAATAGGAGAATAAACCAGTAGGCAGAGGACATGATCAAAATTAGGTGAGTGAGCTATAGCTGCTGAAAGCCTGAGCTCATTTTCCAGACTCAGTTAAGAGTCATCAATTATTTTAAACTAAAAGAGGGGAAACTTAGGTTTTAAGAGGTAATCTTTTACTCAGGGGATAGTAAGGCCATGGCACAGGCTGCCCAGAGTTGTGGGTGTCCCATCCCTGGAGGCATTCAAGGCTGGGTTGGATGGGGCTTTGGGCAGCCCACAGTGGGTGATTGCAGCTAAGTGGCCTTTAAGATCCCTTCCTATCCAAGCCATTCTATGATTTATGTCCTGGCCACACTGGAGACATCTTGTATAGTTTCCATCCATGACACAACACCTGCCTGTGAATGAAGGATTGTAAAGAGCTGTTTTATGTTGGTAAGTTTAAAAAAATAATTAAAAAAAAAAAAAGAGGCAAAACCTCCACAGAAGGCCAGCGAGGTGGTTTTACATAGTATCTGTAATACAGCAAGATGAATTTCCCAACAAACAATGCAATTTGTCCTGTTTCTATTTACACCAAAGCTATTTTGCTGCTGTGTCTGCTAAGGAAGGGGGCAGAGCTGGGCCTAGTATTTTTATTTTGGAGCCCTTATTAACTTCATTTTGGAGCAGGTGAACAGCAGAATGCAGAAGCTGTGGGAGAAATAAAGCCTAGATTAAATTACGCAGATGCATCTTTGCATTTGTCCTGTTCACGTGTGCTTGAGGGGTAATGCTAACTTATGAGAAAACACGATCCAAATTCTGTCATCCAAATCAAAAGCAGAATTTTTCAAAGCTGGGAAAAAAACCCACCAAGTTTTTGGTTTGTGAGTGCACAATAGTTTGAAAGATCTTTTGATAACTGGAGACTTGTTTTTCTCCCTTCCCCATTTTTTAGTTTCTGTAATTTATTTTCTGCTCACATATAGCTTGGGCTCATCTGCACCAGTGTCAGCAGTAAGCACTTAGAGCAGCACGGCTGCAGTTCCACTGAAAGCCTTCCTGGGGCTCATTCCTGACATCACAACAATGCAATGCACTGAGGCAGGAACTGTTGGCATTTCAAAGGTGCTCAATTGCCTTAATTTTCATCGTCTGTGATCGTTTGCTAAAAGAAAAACAGAAAAGCAAAATCCAAACCGTTCTATTTTGCTGTAGAAAAGTCTTTGCCAAGCTAAACCATACGTTCCTGGGGTACTTGGATTAGCAGTTAGCCCTGTCTTTGTTTATAGACACATGTACAGTTAGTATGAATCTTTCTACATTTAATGCTATTGCTGCTTAAGTAGTGTTCCAAAGGAAGGCTCTGTAAGCCAGCAGCACTGTTTGCTTTCTGCTTGAGAATGAGGAATGGTACCAATACTCTGCTATAATACCTCCTAAATATTGTCACGGGGCCGTTCTTTAAATATATCTTTATTTTACAAGGCATAAATCCATGAAGCTTTATAGTCAAAATTTTGAATCTGACTAGCACGCAGCTCCAAGCCCTGGTGAAGGGAATAACTCTTTAAAGAACAGGCAGGTAGGATGGGGAATCATTTTCTACAAGGTATTTTTCATGCTGAGTTTTGTGGGCTGAATTGACCTGCGCTCTGACCAAGATGTGCTGCAGTGCACTATGAGATGGAGCGCTCCTTTCTCTCCTTTACAACCACTGCACAGTGAATGCTTACGTGCTGCAGAAATGAGGACCACTTACGTAATTAGCTGAATTAGTCTTGTTTTGATAATTCTTTGCCTGGGAAGATGTAAGCTTCCAGAAGCATGTCTTCTGCTTTGCCACAAAACACCTTGTGCCAACAGATACTGAACTGGAGAAATAACTGTAGGTGCTGCTGCTTGATGTCAGGCTTTCAATTAACTGTGTTGAACAGGAACCAGTAAAATAAAATGTGGGTCTTGGGCCCACTGAATGTTCAATTGCTTTCAGGCTTATTTGGGCAAGGGGGATGCTGGGGAAGATAACCACAGAGAAGGGCAAGTGGGCCTGGTCCTCAGGCCTCTCCAGCATTGGATGCATCAATCCCATTTGCAAACACTGTATCATTCCCCCTGGAGACCACTGGGACTGTGCACCTCCCAGGGAACTGGCAGGCCAAGGAGCTTCTCCAGAGGTGACTCAGGGTCTTGCCCCAAGCCGGGCATGGTGTGACATAACAGGAGTTTGTGGGTCAGAGGAACCATTCCCTGCCATGTCACCCTGTAGCTGTAGTCCCTGCTCAAGAAGCCACTTGAGATCTCTCTTTTTTTTTTTTTTTTTAAAAGCCTAGGACTTCTCATAGCTGTTAGAAGAGTGAAGGCAGACACAGCGATACGCGCTCAAGAAACAGGAAAATGTGCTGTGCTGCTATGCAAAACTTTTAACCTGACATGCTTATTTCATGTAGAGGCACCAAAGACTGTGGGGGTGGGTTAAAACATCAAAAACTGTTATTTCCCACTGGAAAAGAAAAAAATCAGTGAGTGAAACATGTTTCTCAGTGTGAAGCTTTTCATTAAGAGATTGGCATGGTGTGATATGAAAGAAGAAATCAGAGGTTATGTGGTTTTCCTAACAAATGAGGAGATTTTTTTAAATGCTGGCTGAGGCACTTACAACTCGATTTTCCTCTGTAAAAGTCAAGGTTTGATTATGCTTTCTGCATTATTATTTATAGTATAGCAGTTATACATGCCACGTCCTTGGCTGTGGCATTGCAGTTTGCTCCATCTATGTCTGCTGCCTAAATTTATTGATCTCATTAGAAGATAAAAATGACAAAGATAGCTCATAATACTTCTGAGAAATGTAAAACCATTAGCGGGTCATTGTCAAAGTTATAACATGTCCTTTTAAGCTGCTTAGCAAACTGGTGGCAGCCTATGATACAGGGATTAACCTGTGCCAGGAGTAACTGAGTGGATCGTGGTGGAATGGTTAATATTCAGCCTGACTACAAAGCTTTGAAGCTGCCTCACAAAATGATACAATGAAGTGATAAACAGAAATACATTAAAAACAAAGGGAATGGAAGTTTTTATTTCCTGTCCTTTATCTTGGTCTCTGGCACATAAGAAGCAGAATGGCTGATGGAGCTTCAGTCTGGAATTAGAGTTGCTCTTATGAGTTGTGCTTTGCTCCTCAGGAGCCTCATGGGCTTTGCTCTCTGAGCACCGGTTGACCTTGATTGGTACCCTATAGCAGCTTTTCCTGCAGGAGGACCTTGATGGTGCTGCTCTAGGCTTATAGGTTGCCAATAAAACTACATGGATAGACATGCAGTTTTAAGAATGAGTATTTCAGGATCATGTACATGGCTGTATTTTGAAGCCAGCATTTGTTACCCCAGATGTAGCCTTTTCTATACTGCTCAGGTCAGTCACTGGTGCAATGGACATATCACCACTTACTGTTTCTTTAGAGGACAACTATACAGCTGCATTGTTACGATTATCTGAAAAAAATTCCCATAGAGAAGTGTCTGATAGCATTGATTAATTACGTTATTGCTTACTGAACTGTTTGGGTCTGCATAGAGCGCTGAGAAAGTGGACACATCATGCACCGCTGCGTAAAATTTGGGCTGAGAATTCCTGCCTTGGTTCTCAGTGATGAGAGCAGGATATGTCATTAAGAAAAGGAGAATGGGGGCAGGAAGACTGGTACTTGATGGGTCTCTTTATAAGTTGTCTGACTCTTTATTCCCAATAGAAGACATAGTGACACTAATGCCAAGCCTCTTTGCTGGTGAGTTGGGTGTAAACAGGTGGGCTTTGGTGAGTGAAGTGAAAAGAAGAAAGAGGAAAAACTCAGTCCCATGTCGTAGAGCATCGTGTGACCTGATTTGCACCAATGCATTGTTCTCTTTTAGGAGCATTTTATATGCACATTCCAGTAACAAGTATATAAGTTTTAAGGCAAGGATGAATTAGCCTAGAAAACAGTTTACAGATTAGAGCAGTATAGAATGAGAATAATAACATTAATCCTTTCAGTTCTTTACTCAATTTTTTTCACCTATTAATGACCATGTGCTTGTTTTATCTGTTGGGAAGTGAGAATTACTGGGAAGGGACAAGAGTTGATGTAACTCTGCAATTTTGTCTACACCACACATCTGTAAATAAAATATAATGCTATTATATTTTCAACCAAGGTGTTTTTGGGTTAAGTGGTGCATTTCAAATATTCAGAATGCTTAATAACCATGCTATGTAATTATCAACAAATGTAAACATTCTCAACCATTAATTGCTCTATCATTTTAGTCCAGTCTGATAGCATTTGATTGTAATAGAAACATTGTTTTCTTCTTGATCTAGCAAAACAATCTTTAAAATTTAAAGAGAGAGTTTCCAAATTACAGATCTTGTAAAAGCTTTTATGGGATGCAGTGAATAAGGAATGAAAAACTGGTAAAATTATTAATAAAATTGTGTGAAGAAAGCTGTTTAAATTTCCTAGAGGATTCTGAGCTTTAAAAAAGTTATTTGATTATAACTGATTGGAAAAGAGCTCAACATACTAACATATAGTTTCTCCCATCAAGTCTTAAGTCCTAGAGGCTCTGATCTTTGCCTCGCTGTTACCTTCAGTCACTGGATACTGTAAATTCTCTGATTCCTGTTCTAAGAGCAACTTGCCAACCTGGCTTAGTTAAAGTCATGTGAAAAGCCAGTAGCCACTGATACTAGAGATTTTTTCCCAGGGATTTCTACCCCAGAATCCCATAAGCCTTTTGCTGAATCTCCTTACTCCTGGAGAATTAAGGCAAACTTGAAAGCAAGAACAATTGAAAGTCTGAAAATCCTGCCTGACATTGAAAGATTAAAGAAGCTCAGTGTACTTAGATTATCTGAGAGAAGGTTAAAAGGTGACTTGATCATGGATTCTAAGACCCAAGTTGAGAAACAGTTTTCCAGTACATGGGGAATGTCTAATTTAGCTGACAAAGCCATAGCAAGATCCAGTGATTGAAAGCTTAATCTGAAGATGTTCACACAAGGTGCAAGATGTATGAGACTGTAGCAGCTAGACAGTTTTTTTTAGGGTACTGTGGAATTTCAGTCATTTGAGAATTTTAGAATTTTAAAGCATATATTTGTAAAAAAGCTGCTCTAGCTTGACCAGAAATTACAGTATTGATGTAGACGTCCTTGGGTGTAATTCTGTGGTATATATATATTGTCTGTAGGCAATCTATATGATTATAAAGATCTTAAATTCAAAATATATTTATTCCTTACTAATGAATAGTTCCTACCACTATGTAAAATGGGTTCATATAATGTACTAGCATTTGTAGTTTTGTAGCTCTAGTGTCAGTATTCATGAGCTCATCAAAACCATTCCACACCTCAGTGTGCTTGGCTCAAAGAAAGGGAAAGCTAGTTAATATAAAACGGTATTTTTAGCCTTTCTGAAAGCTTCTTAAGCCAATCTATAAAAAGAAACAAGGCCATTCTCCAAAAATGCAAATGTTCTGTCTTGAAGCAAGAATATTGTTTTCAGTTTTAACTGCTTCATCATTGTGTGTCACTCCCTATGTATATTAAGTGCTGTGTGACAGTTGTCTCTAAGAGACAATCAGGGACTTTTCCAATAACTACATAATTATACTTCATAATACATGTTTCTGTGAGCTATGGGGCTTTATGTGTTCATAGTGGTAATTAACTAATGCTCACAGCACCTCTATGGGACAGGTACAATTGCCTTATAAAAGGCAGATGGTCCTCAAGACCACAAAATGCATTACTAGCAGAGAAAGGAAGCAAACTTGGTACCGTATGACTTCCAGTTAACATATTCAAGTTTTCAAATCAAAATATTATATTAGCTATATAATCACAGGAACAATGTTTTCAATATTATGTCCTAAAACCACATCTCATGCATTTATCAGCCTGCTACACTAATTCAAGGGTAATGCTGTGGAACTCTAATTTGTGTAGATCAACAACATTGGTCTCTGTAGTTCTTACAAGGTCTTGACCTTATATTAAACTAGTCCAACTGAAATTAAATCACCACATGAAAAGTATTCTTCATTAAGCATAACTGTGAAGAAGAAGCATTGCTACTTATTTTCAAGGTTTATCTTTATTTTATAGATCAGTGATATTATCATATGGTAGTAATGTCCAAGGAGCTGCTAGGCCTAAGTGTTTGCTATGCCAAGCACTGCTACTGCTGTTAAAAGAGTGCTTTATAACAGGGACTATTTAAGTAACCAATACCAGGCCAATATAAATGAGATTTTTGAAAGACTCTTCAAGCTATTTAGAGACTATTCTTTCCATTTTGCATGTGGAAAGGAAGTAGCATTCTTCTAAAATAGAGGAATATTCTTTCACAAGAGTCTCCTTTGGCCATGGGACCCAATACCAACCCACAGCCTTTCTCTCCATTTGCTGACCATCTGTATCTGGCAGAACTGTCTTAAAGTTACGTATGGGTGCTGTAATGGCAGTGCAGTGTACAGTCATAAAGCTTTATTCATGAATAAATCTCATGCATGCCAGAACTGAAGGAGGAACAGATAGGTCACCTATCTCATTCAGACATTTGCCAGTGCCATGTTATGATTTCTGATTAGGTTTTCTTATGAATTTGCTCATGTGATTGGCAAGACAAATGTAAATGAGCTAACAGTGATAGACATGTGATGGAAAGTAATCATCTATTCCAAACATGATGTCCAGACTGAACTTACTTTGCCATGTGTTTTGGGCAATGTCAGGTATAGCTTCTGGACTTCCTTGCTCCTAGGGATTACTACTATTCCTTGACAATGGGGTAAAAACTATTGAGTGATAGTAGGGAAACTGCCATACTGTCTCCTCACAGATTATTACAAACATATACTTTGGAGGTGGATGACTAAAGAAATAAGCTTATACCAGGCCCGAGTATCCATTTTAACTACGTCTGATGAAGATTAATCAAAAAAAACCTAAGAAAATATAAATTCTACTGGGCTGCTATTATGTATGTTTCTAATTAGAAGATGAAAAATCTTAAATACACATGCAAGCATACAAAACAGGACAAAAGACGAGGTTTCCTTTCCTCTTTTTGTTTTCTGGCACAAGACATGCAAAGGAAGGAAATATCCCTCTAAAAAGAGAGTCTTGGAAAGTTGGCAATATAAAAAAAAATCTTAAGAAATAAAAGTAAGGAAAAAAAGCCAACACCAGTGCACCTTGATGTTTCACTACAAAATGAAAAGTAAGGTATAGAAAAGGCAGCGGTCACAAATTTTTTCTCTCTCATATTTTCATCTCACCTCATTTCAGATAACTTCTGGTCAGCAGCTTCATTGCCACTTAGGCCTCTCTTAAGGACTAAGAAAGACATGAAGAGAAGTAGCATGACTGGTTCCACTGAAGCAGCATCACTGGTTCCACTAGTCCTGTCATGGGGAGGGACCAGGAACCTATGTAGGGAATGACCTACAGAGTTAAAAAAGACATCTTCATGAATGTGGTAGGTTATTTTTGTGAGAAGAGGAATAGTATCACCTACCACATCACAGTGCTCACATCCACTGTTTGGTCTCCATAAATGTTCAACAAACGTCAACAAATGTGAATGGGTTCCATTTTTTCCACATGGAAGAGTTCATTTCCACACCTTTGCTTCATATGCCTTTCCATGTCAGACTCCATTTTGTCAGACAGCCCCTCTGCTCCATCTGTCACACAGCAACAAAACATAACGGATTATTGGTGGAAAGGTTCATCCTCTACTGCCATGCTATCAACGCCTACTTCTGACTTTGTGGGCCAATACTATAAAATAGGAGGCATTACTTTCAGAGCAGTATTCATATTTCATGTTATCATGTTATGGCTTTCCAATGCAGCTTACTGATCACATAATGCCCCTAAAGGGTTCTGTCCATTTACAAAATCAATTAATAATGATCAGTAGCTGAGAATGGAATGGGGTGGGAAGTGCCCGTTCCCTTCAAATAGGTACACTGGCATTTTCTATAGAGGGGAAATTGGAAAGAAGTAAGCATTTCTAAAAATGTAGGTGTAAATTATGAGTTAAACTACTTTCAGTAGCATATGGACCCCAGATATTATCTTTCTTCTGAACTCAAACATTATGCAGCTCCAAAAAAGCAGATTACAAGAATGGAGAATAGATGTTTTCTGCATATGTTCTGCAGGTATTTTTGAAAACGAAAGTGGGAGCTGAAGTTGGAAACTCCATCATGGAGTGAGACCATGGTGCATACTGGTATCTAGCCAATGAGGCATGCTCATGAGGAAGGAAATAAGGCCATCAAAAGAATGGTTTTCCTTCTTCCCTTTTCCTTTTCATACTCTTGTCTGCTGGATCAGAGTTCCTTAGTTTTGAAATGCTGGGTGTTTGAGGACGAAACTATTTTGTGAACCTTACAATCTCAGGCACCATAAGAAGTGCAAATAAGGAAAAGTGCAGACTTGCTGGTTTGTTTCATGTGTATTACATATTGAGACAAAGAGCACTTCATCATCACAGACTGTTCTCCAATATTTCATGTATCCGTGTATCTCTTCTTTTGCTGCTCCTCCATAAGAGCTAATTAAAAGAATAGGAATAAAAGGTCAGCTTTTCTAGTCATAGTTTATTAGTGAAGTCCCCAAAAGATGTATGCAAGGATCTATTAGAAAAATATCTGGCAGAAGTAATACTGAAGTAACAAATAATACAAAGCTATTATGAAAAGTCTGTGCTGTAAAGACTTGTAAAGGGATATGATGATACTGATTGTGTTATAATATGGCAAGTATGTTTCAGTAATAATAAGCATAAAGTGATGCTAACTTTAGATATTTAGTAATGCCTTTTGGATTGACTCTTACCTCCCAGAATAAAAGATTTTTGGGTTCTCTGAAAACTTCAGCCCAGAGTTCTGTACAGGTGAGGACAAGAAAGATAGTCAAATGTATGGAACAGGCAGAAAGGATAAATTGATTGAAGTCTCTGAGATAATGAAAGGCACTGGGAAGGGGAATAGAGAAAGATAATTCAACCCTTCTTGCAGCAGTGGAACTAGTAGACATCAATTGTAACTTATTCTAGATGTCCCTAGTTCCTTGCAGGGGATCTGGATGGATGACCTTCAAAGGTTACTTCCGACTCAAAAGATTATATGACTCTTAGATGTTGGGTTTGAAACCAGGTGTGTAGTTGGGCTGAGCAACTCATAAACACATGAATGCAAAAAAGGTTTAAAGATGCATAGAAATTAACTATACAGGTTGGGGGAATAAATATATCAGAAAAAAAATCATGACAACAAAAGTGATGCAATTGGAAACAGTGAGCATGTATTTGTCCTTTTATTTTACAATTCTTTAGCTCCATTGCAGGGAATGAGAGAAAAAACTGTAAGAATGCTCAGTCTGATCAAGCAAAACGGCTGTGTTATTTCAGGAACTGGAAGATACATTCAATTATTCTTGTTTGTAATCAATACAATATGTGGATTGTACACATAAATGTGCATGGCAGCTGGCAGTAGTTTCTGTGACTGTGGTGGGAGATGTTCAGAGCATTGACACTGCTTCCCTGTCACACCTCGCACATTGTGCCCTTTGGTGCTACTGAGCCTAAGAAGAAGGAGGGGAATTCAGGGCTTCTGCATCTCTCTCTCAGTTCTGGTAAATTTGTGCCAGACGATGGTAAAATGTATTTCCATGAAATGATGAGACCCGTATTTTGTGGTTTGGTTACATTCTTCTGTGCTGCACTGATTTAATTTAACCAGGCTTTCACATTTCATTAATCCTCATCACTTATTCACTCACTGTTTTGTATTAATGTTCATTCATGTTCTCCTTGTTGTACAACTCATCAGTTCCGTCTTCGTATTGTGCTGGTACATAATTCTTCACCAGCTTTCAGGGATGGTAGCAAAACAGGAGAGAAACATGGTCATTTTCTCCCTCTTTTCCTGTTTGTTTGTTTCAGAAGTGCTCATACTGACATGAATAGACTGACTTTCCTTGTGCATGAAAAGAGAGAGAGTTGGGGTTTTCTGTTTTATTCGTTCTGTACCACACATATTTTCCCCACCCACGCCCTCACTCACTTTATACATGCTCACACACAGAGGTACTTGTATACTAGTGACTTTCAGAGAATTTCACTCAACTTAGGAGAATGTGACCAATGGCTGGGATGAAATGTTTATATTTTCATCATCACGAGTCATTTCCACCAATCTTACCATCACAGGTGGGTGTTTCTGGGAAGGGTGCTAAAGCATCCATCACTCAGCATTTAGGACATTGAAATAGTGTTACTGAAAGTAGAGCTATGAAGAATTGAGGTACACCAAGTTGTCACAGTGTTTGCCGCCTGCCCAATTTAGTCCCATATTTTAGAAGCAGAGCAGCAATTCAGCTGATAGATGCTGCAGTCTACATTTTGTGCCTGTTCCTTCATTGGTAATGTCCACGTGGCTCATAGCTCTACCTCACTTGCTGTATCTTTAGACTACTACTACTCATATGGGAACCCACACTAGATAGTTCATGTGATTTTGTGAATTGTGGGATTTTTCTGAACCTGCAGCATTTCTCTTAATTATTCTCCCTAAGCTGGATGTCTCTGCAGATAGATGAATGCATCTGCAAGTTTCAGGATGTGCAGTTTCTGTTTTACCCTTTTGTGGGTGGGGTGGGATGAGTGTGGTGGGGTGAAGAGAAGGAAAACAGTCTCCAGCATCAGTGAAGGTTCTGGTACTTCACATCAGTAGCGGCTTTCTTACAAGTTCTTCTATTTCAACACTGACCTGAAGAGAAGCTCCAAGGGATGAAAGGGTTATTATGTGACTGGACACCTTGGGTCACCTGGGGTAAATTACCACTGCCTTTTAGTTAAGTCCTCATGTTCTGGTGAAATCAGTGGAGCTTGTTTTCATTGGTGCAGTATCTGAGACATCAAGTTTAATGAATCGTTACAAATGATTTAATCTGCACTTGCAGGTGCTATTAAAACTTTTTTTTCTTTTCTGCCAAGACCTTTTTTTTTTTTTTTTTTTTTTTTTTTTACCTAGGAAAAGCAATCTTTCTCAATCGCAATGGTTTAAATAGGGAGTAACAGGATAGATTTTGCTCATTAGAAAGCCTGATGCTGGCTTCAGTATTCCCTTCTGCTAAAATTACCTCCTCCAGCATTTAAGACTTTAAGTTGCAGGGGATAAAACATAAGGCCCTGGTTAATTGCAAATAAATAGTGCCAGAAATATGTACAGATGGTACCTGAAGTTCACTGCTGAAGACTATCCAGTAGACTATATATAATTTGCACGACATGTATAAGCAGGAAGCAGGAGAACAACTTTTTGTGGTTTCTCACATTTGTAAAAAAAACAAAACAACAAGAAAAAATCAAAATCATAAATGAACGCTCTCAGCCTGTGAAACTTCTTATTTGGGAAAACAGCAACCTGGATTGCTATTTATTTACCTTAATTAAATTAATTAATATAACAAGTCTGAAGATTTCAGTGTTTTATAGGATACAGGTGTAAATATCTGGCGAGTAGAGTGTATATATTAAACTACATCTACTTAGCTAGTAAATATTTTGCTGCATTAGTTTGCTCATTCCCAAGCAATCAGTTGTGAACTCCAGTGTTGTAACGGGTCCACAGGGAACATTTGTGCTTTGGTTGGCACTTAGATTAAATTCATCAAATGATTTTTTTTTCCCCCTTCAAGGCTGACATTTCAGAATGTTTTTTTTTTTTTTTTTTAAAGGTTGTGTGCCAACTGCCAAAGTCAATTAATTAAATGGTAAATCTGAAATTTGTAGGGGAAGACTATTATTCCATTTTGCTGTGCGACCTTGGAAGAGTGAAGATTTAATCCACAAAACACATGGTTCACCAGAGGGTTCTGATCTGCTTGTACTGAAAGTAAAAGCAAAAGATTTATTTATTTTTTTGGTCAAATTAGGGATTACCTCAAGAGAGGGATTTTCCTGCATTTTCTTTCTGTTTTTAATATTCTGTAGTAGTAAGCATATCCTTTGAGTTTTCCCATACTTGATGGCTTGAAGAAGTCAGCAGTTAGTAGAAAGAAAATGTGCAAAATCTTGGGCTTGTTTTCCATTAATTTTGAGGGTATTTATTCCTTGAGTGCATTCCAGACAGCCCCAGAATTTGAGATTCCTACATAGCCCAAAGAGCTTCAGATCAGTAAAGGAGACAGCAAGAGTGAAATTCAGTAGTCATAAGCAGATATTGATGGAAGTGCAGGTATCACAAATTACCACTAAAATTACATCTCCTGAGGAGTGTATCTGCCTTCAATGGCTACAAACACAGCTTGGTTACAAAGCTTTGACTGGACCTTATTTCTTCCTACTCTGTCACTTTCAGTATATCTTACTAAACTTCACAGACTGACATTCTACTGTCATAAGAAAGAAGTAGAAATGAGTGCAGCACATTAACTATTTTTTAGTTCTTAGTGTGCTATCATTGTTTTTATACTTTTAAAATGTTTATTTAAGTTTTTCCTGCCTGAAGGATGCATCTGTATTTTTGGCCTCTGTGTGTGAATGGAGTGGGAACACAGTGCAAGGATGAAATAAAAACCAGTAGAAATGGTGAAGAGGACTGGTGAGTTGATGTAGACGATACAGGATATAGTACTTTTCTCCCTTTGCCATTTGAAATTCTCTCATTATTTGATTTGCCACAGTTTCACATTCAGGACTTGTACCAAATTTTTGGCCTGCACAAAACCCTTATTTCACAGTGTGGTTAAAAATAAGTACTTGCTTGTTTGGAAGGAGAATTTGATGGCTCTCTGTGAAGGGGCAGAGTACATAGAACAGCCATTTGTGGTAGGGAGAAGCAATGAAAACCACTTACTGCCAAGGACGTTTCTTAAAAACACGATTTGTAGGAATTGCACGTTTTATATATTAAGATACAGGAAATGCATGAATCCTATGACGATTCATAGTCTTGCATTTATTTTTATTTTTTATTTTTGCCCTCATTTTTATTTTTGTGTATTTGTTCCTATGCCATCTCTTTAGAACTGTTCTCCTTCTCCAGATACAGGCGATATTGAAGTAAGGACATTTCACCTTTTCCTGTTGAAATTGTTCCTCTCTGTGAAAGAAACTTACAGTTATGTTTGTCCACAGAGCCTAAGTCAACTCAGATGTGAGGAGAAGTGGGAGATCTTCAGCTCTGCTCTTCTACAGCCATTCCTGCTGTACTTGATATGGAAGGTATTTGAAATAAAATATTAGCAAGAATGCTGCCAAGAATGAGATAAATGAAGGATGCTTAGTGGTGGATAATGTTGAAGATTGAACTTTTTTGACTGACGAGCTACAGCTTCTTCACACTGTAAAGACTGCAGTGTTTCTATCTATGCCAAAAAGGAGAATATCTGAGGAAATTTGGGTAACTTTAAACACTTGAAAGAATTTAGATAGTGCCAAAGCTAAGCAGTGGATGAGTGGAAAATGTGAACATTGAATTTTGTTTTAAATCTCATCTGAATCACCTGAAGTCTTGAGTAGGTCTAAAACTCAGCTGATGTGTGTTTAAAATTGCTACCAGTGGGATGGATTTGTTGATATTTATCTCAGGGCAATGTTGTGCTGATAAATGTGTCAAGTTCTCACCTATTACAGTAATAACTGTACCATATATGGATGTAGACAAATAAAAAGGTGTATTCAATGGCTTGTAAAACTTGGCAGAGAACAAATCACATGAATGCTTCCAGTTGATCACTAGGCTATCAAAACTCCCTTTGCCAGTGTTCGGTGGTTATGCACGTTGTTTCTCTGCAAAATACCTGTGCCTCCCATGAGCTGTGAATCCAGTTTTTCAAGAGATCATTAAACATGAAAGCACTAAACATCCTAATTCTTTTCCCCTAAAGTTATATCTCAGCATTGTCTTCTTCAGTAGCCTTGTCTGCAGGAAGTGTAAAGTTTCCTGCTATGATTGTTTGAATGCTGCCAATTATCAGATCTGCTTTTGGCAGCTTTCCCCTCAACCTGCTGATTAGCTAATGTGCAGTTACTAATACAATATGGGAAATGGGTGTAAACGAGGAAGCAAAAGATTTATTAATTTCATGTGCTAAATACTGTTTGTAATATAATTATCAATACTGTGAAAAGAAATACTGGCTTCTTGTGAAATGAGGCACAAGAATTTTGTACAGTAAATAGGTGTATTTTCCCCTTGATGCACACACAATTTTCTTTAGTTTCATAGAATTTAAAGGCAGAAGAGGGACCATTAGAGCATCAAGTCTAACTACCTATAAAACACAGGCCACAGAATTTCATTCAGTTTCCCTGTATCACAATTAATGGAAAGCAGGAGCCAGATCCAGAGCTGGATGCACAGCAACGTTACCAAGCTGGAATGATGGTGGTTTATACCAGCTGAGAAATTGGCAGTGGAAAGAAATGACAGCAGTTTGTGGATTCTTTTTTTGCATAAACCAAAATGAAAATGGTGACATATATTATAGCAGCAGTGATGAAAGAGCCTTGATGGAAGTGAGTTTTGCAAAATATTTTAAACTTTAGAAGAAATGTTTTTTTCCAAAACCTTTCTGGGATGACTGTGTTCCTTGTCATAATCAAAACTTGTCCCTCCGCTGAAGGAAAGGCACAAAGTTAACAGAAGAAAAATGTTTCTCTTTAAATTGAAACCCGAGCCAAGATTTGTATGTGTAATTAATTCAAGCCCTAGGATTTTAGAGGGGGAAGGAAGGGCTAAACCTGAATTTTTCTAGAGCCAAGAATTTGAACTCAGAAGTTCAAAGATTAAAAGTCTCAGGTGGTAAAATGTAGAACCCGTGATTTCTTTCATTAGGTTCTATATTTGGCAAAACAAATGCCTCATCACTCTTCTGTAGCCATCTGTACGTGTGTGTGGATGATGTTATTATACTTACTGCAGATAGAGCCTTATCATTTAGCTACAGACAGATTTCTACCTGCTCAGAGCTACAGGGTTTAAGAATGCACTCAGACAATATTGACACAGCCAACGCCATAACATCCTGTAATATGCACACAAATGAAGGCATTCTGAAGACCAAAGCTTAACAAAAAAAAAACTTCCTTCCTGCTGCCTTAACCTAGGAGAGAGTGTTTAAAGGAAAATACTGGTGTGAGGAGAATACCGTTCAGATTCCCTCAGATTCTCCATTGTGTCCTGTCAGTTCTATCTCAGGAGAGGGCAAAATCTTTTCTGTTGTGTGATGCAAAAAGCTGTGTCTATGATGTTAGCATGCAGAATATATGTGTAGGTTACTCCAAAAGTAATGCCTTCTATTTATTTCCATGGAAACTACAACATGTACAAAGATCAGAATAACACTATTTGATAAAGAAAACTTCCAGCTACAAAACACTATTTTTTTCAAAATAGTCACCACCATTAGCTATGCATTTTTACCAGTGATGAACAGGAGCATGCATGTTGTGCTTTCAAAGATCTATGCCAGTGGAGATGGCCCACTGACACTGTTGCTACTGCTGAAACACATCACTCATTGCCTCACTGTGCTCACACTCACTGTTTGGTCTCCATCAGCATTCAGCAAGCACTGATTAATGTCACTGGATGCCAGTTTTTTTCACATGGAGGAATTCAGTGACATGCCTTTGCTTCATATACACTTCTGTGTCAGATGCCATTTTGCCAGACTGCCCCTCTGCTGCAGTCACACAGCAATAAAATGCAGGAAGGTTCACTGTCTACTGCCATACCACCACCATCTGCCTCTGATGTCATGGGTCAACATTATAATATAGGATGCTTTACTTTCAGAGCAACCCTCATAGAAAGGAAGACAGCTCCTTATTAGAGTAACTGCTTATGTGGATAGATAGTGGAGAAGTTCTCCGCTCATAATATTCACGTTTTCAGTGATTCGAAGTCAAGGGCTGATTAGAAGTATTTTATACTTGCTTTAAAAAAGTGAAAAGTAGTCATATATTTTAATGCTTCCCATATTTTCTCCAAAAGCTTTTCCTCTTTAAAGTTAGAAGTCTGCCTCAACATATAGCAGCACATTTTTGTGCCACTTGTCACGTGGAGGAAAAACTACAATAAAATGTTCTAGTGCTTACCAGTAAACCTTATTTTTGTCTCCCTGTATTTACTTTAAGCAGGACTAGAGAATCCAACCCTCCCTTGAGAAATGATGTTACTCCTTGTCTTTACTCAGAAAGATTTGTGTTACCTATCCTTTGAGAAATATTTATTTACCTTCTCATTAACCTGTGTTGCACCACTATTTGGTAACAACACACTTGCCTTCAGACTGTACAACAGCATTACATGCTTCAGCCTACTGCAAACAACATCTGCCTTATGAGTGCACCAAGCTCCTGAACTGTTCTTACCAAAATGCCTACCCTTAAAATTCATTCAGCTCTCTCCATACAGAAATTGAGAAAAAAAATACCTGTCTGCTCTATGCATCTGGGCAAGACCAACCAACAATGCCTTTTTAAATATTGCCCCAGAACATCAGCCTGCTAGTTTATGTCAGATGCTGGCAACACGTTGTGTTGTGTAAAGGCTACTCTTTAATCTCTTCTTTCCTCGTCTTCACTGCCATGAAACATAAGATGAGGCAAAACATGACTGCCATGGAGAGGCTGAACTGGGGAGATTCTGACTGAGGTCTGAATTGTATGTTGTGGGAAACTCAGTATAGCCCTGTGTTTATTTCTTTGTTCAGTCCTTCATTTCTCAGGCCCCCACGCTGACCTCCAAGAAACTTTAAAAATATTATTTTCCAAAGGCTGAAATCAGGCTATTGCTACAGAAAAACTGGTTATGGTTTACAGCCTTGCCAAATTAAATTTAGCTTCAGTACGTGTGACATGAAATCTGTATAGTCTCACCAGTTAATAAAAGTCCTTCTTCAGCTTCATCACATATAAATATCAGTAATAAAAAATCCTGACAATCATAAGAGCACTGTATTGAAAGAAGCTTTGCATTTTTAGTCTGGTGATAAAACATCAGTCTGCATATAGTTCCATTTTGTCATCTGCTTGTGGAGCACTTCTTTCCTACACTGAAATTAAAATTGAAAAGACTTTTTCACTTTTGGGGGGAAAAAAGCACAATTGAAGAGAGATTCTCACTGGCAAATTAATAGATAAGGTCTGCCATGCTAACTCAAAAGCAAGCAAAAGGTAAAAATTGAATCTCTTTATCACAGTTAAGTCATTTTTCTAAACTGGAAAGTAATATAGGATGGAATATATGGGATAGATTCTCTTACAGAAAGTGCTTTCAAACTTTAAAAGATCCATAACTAATATTGGGAATGGTTATAAATGACAGTCTCCTCTTTTAGATTATGTTGCATTTATTACATTCTACCAGGACTTTATGGAGATTCTCAAGGAATTAAAGTTATATTTATGATAAAAACATGGAGCTGCTTCTAAATAGCTTTTTCATCATATTAACTGTTGCCTAGATAACAGGCATATCTCCTCAAGCACCTCCATTCTGGTTTAGCACTACAGCTTGCAAATTAATACAGTCATTATAAGACAGCAAAGCTATATCACTTACCATTTCATTATTGTTCAAATCAAAATCCACATTTTTTCAGTTTTCCCTAGGGTTACAAACCGGATAGGGAAATGTTATCATCTTGCAAAATAATCTCTCAAGACTCACTCTTTGGTGTTAAAAGGAGCAGTTAATCATATTACACTAATTTTCATATTAATAGGGCTTGTGCAAAGAGAGAGTTAATGCTTTCCTTCATTCAGTCCTCCAACACTGTTTTTTATGTACAGATATATTTTTATATGTGTATGAGTATATATTTATACAAGTATATATATATATTAATCTGCTTAGAGCTAGATTAGCACAAAAGATATCACGTCCTACTCAGTAGATGAATCAGGGTCAGACCAACAGCATGCCCTTAAATTTTTAATCAAAATGGCAATCTGTCATCACTGAGAGAGTTAGGTAATGTTTATGTGAATAACATGAATGTATAGCATGTTTTAATGGAAAATACAGGATAACTTACTGTGCCACTCCATAGAATACCCTACAGATACTTCACTACTTACACAAGAAGCTATGATCCTACAACATGTATATCCACTGAAAGATGAAAATTATCTTTAAACTCAAATTATACTTTATGACGGATTAATGCACCCTTTACTTTTGAGATCTTTTCACATACTGTAATTTTCAGAAATCTTCTCCCGTAATATTGCTCAGTCAGTCTCATTTGGACTCAGGGCTTTAACTGTGTTGGCACCTTTTCCTTTTCCTTTTCCTTTTCCTTTTCCCTTTCCTTTTCCTTTTCCTTTTCCTTTTCCTTTTCCTTTTCCTTTTCCTTTTCCCTTTCCCTTTCCCTTTCCCTTTCCCTTTCCCTTTCCCTTTCCCTTTCCCTTTTCCCAGCTACTAACCTGAGCAATGTGGTCTTTTCAGAAGAACTTGAGTATGAATTTAGGGAGCTGACCAAGGAATCAGGTGTTCTCCTTGTTTTAGGCAGTCTGAACATAATACAAGGGGCAGCTCTGCAGAGAGCTGGGGGAGACCTGATTCTGCCATGCTCCTGCTCTGGCCTGGTTCAGCACAAAGCTAATAAGCCCTATGGATGGACACATGGAGCCCAGTGCCTATTTCATGCAACTGCCTGTCTTCTGAGCCAGTCCTCCTACCCCAGGACGGAGCCGGCCTCTTCTTCAGTGCTGGAAGACTGGTAAACCATTGCTTCCTGCAGTCACACACCCCCACTTTGCTAAGGTATGTTGTGATAACGATGCCATCTTTCTCAATGTCATTACTCTCCACACCTTTGTTCCCCAGGGGTCTGATTGAAATCAGTGGAAAGCTCCCTTGGATTACACTGGTTTTGGTACTCAGTTTCTCCTGCTTCATTTGCTTTCTTCATCTGTTTTTAACTCAATTTTCAATTTAGTCTCATTCTGCTGCCTCATTCTTCATGTCTATTCCCACTTTTTTGTGCTTTTATTCCTGACCCTCTCAACAACTGTTAAACTATTTAGGCAGTGAGTAAAATGCAGATAAAACAAGTGCTTTCAGTGTTGAGTTGAAATGTGTTGACAGCATTGCAAGAGGCCTAGAGGAGCCATGGAGAAGTGGTGCCATTTTGGGAGATAAAAAGCTAGAAAAAGAATTCTCATCAGATTGGAGGGCTCACCATGGTTTTGTAGCAGCACTCCTGTCTGCTTTAATGAATTCATTAGTCCACTACTATTATGCAGAAATAATTGTAATTAGTTTTTTTTATGACTTGTTTAATGAAAGTTAAGGGCAGTTGGAATTGGTTTCTACCCAATCTACCCTATCAGGGTATACCGAAAGCATTGTTATTCAGACATGTGTACTTGTGCTCTTCATGATTAACAGCACTTTAAAAGAAATCAGACTCTACCATACTCCTGAATTTCAGATTGTATACTGTATTTCCATTTATAACCTGACATAATTCCCACACAGCACATGGTATTAATCTGGTGTAAACACCATGTTATGATGATACTCAAACATATTCAGCTGATGTGAAAATGTCTTCAAGTACAATATTTCTAGAAGCAGTTATGTCTCTATGGTTGGTAGTTAGCTTGCTATGTGAATTTTTATTTCTTATGCATGTGTGTGAAAATACACAAGATTTAATATTATGTAAGAAAAATGAGGTATTTTTTAGTATTTGTAAAAAGAAATAAATAAATGAATTCAGGAGCAGCCACTTTTTTATTGGCCTGTTGGGCCAAAATCTCACCTTTATATGAATAAACTGTTTTTGTAGTGTTGGAATTTCCTGTGCTTGCTTTTGAGGGTGAATGTGTCTTTAGTGCAAGGAATACAATGACACAAAGTGATACTGAGAACATTTTGGTATGAGAAAATTCTCTCCAAAATAAGCATTTAAAGAAATATTTAAGTTCTCAGTAAGTGTAATACTCCTGATGTATAAAGCCACAGACATTGACCTCTGCTGGTAATCGAGCATTTTTCAGTGTTCACTGAGAGGGGAGAGACACCAGCTTCTTGTCCAGGTAGATACCATGGATGAAATTCTTAAGAAATTGCCTAACGCTGGAGGAAAGCCAATAATTTTGTTAAAAAGAGATAAATAAAAGCATGTCTTTTGGAAAGTAAATGCTAGCGGATGGTAATATTTTTGCTTGAATGCTTGCCAGTAGGGCCCGATTCGCAGCTGGTGTAAACTTTTCTGGTGCCATTGAGTTAACTCCAGTTTGAGATGGAAAATTCATTTATTAGGATGAAGTGCAGCTTTTTCACACATTGCTTGTAGCTCCACCTGCTACCCACACTCTCCCTTTTTTTAGCCCTTCCTAGTCCTTTTTTTCCTCTTGAGGTTCCTTTCTTAAATACATATCTAAGACAAGAAAGAGAAGGCAACCTCAGTACCCATAATGAAAAGGAAATTCTCAACAATGCAGTTCTGCCATTGTTAGTATCAGTATGAATCCACAATGACTTTTTTTCAATTACTTCCTACTTGCACTACAGTGATTCACAGTAGGTTAAGCTGTTAACCGTTTAGTAAAGTGAGCATTCCTAGCTTGTTCCCATTATCCAATGCAGTATCTTAGTTCTAGAAGAGACGTGGATAAACAAACTGTAGTTAAGTGAGTGGTAAATCTGGAATAAGTGAAAATCTACTCTACTGTGGCTAAGAATTTCATTTTACCCATTCGGTTGGATTCCTTTTAATGGAATGAGATGGAAACCAGCAAGCTTGCTGTTATCTGTGCTGCAAGCTGGACACCAGAGGTAAGAGGGTATTGCATTATCACACTACGCCACCTGGGCCATCCAACGCAATTCAAGCAATCATAATTGTATTGATTATTTTTTGTGCTCATGACTAATGACCTCTAGCTGCAACCTTGCATTTTCTAAATCTTTTATATATTCTGATTTAATAATAAGATTTGATTAAAAATTGCCATTAGCCATTGCCAACGATTAGTCAGCAGGACCGAGTGCCGCCAAATTCCAATGAGTTTCATTATTCTGGAATTAAAAAGGACAGAGAATTTCTCCGGGTTAATAATACAATGATTCTGTCTCAATCAGGAATGAAAGAAAACAACTGTAATGTACAAGTGTAGCAAAATATATGGCTATTCTTAATAGCTGCATTTTACAGAGAAGTGTTTGGAGAATTAAAGGGACTTTGTCACAGATGGTAGGGACAGTTTGCTTTGAATTAGAATGCTGGTGTCAGGTAGTGTTTGAGGGGGCATTTTCCTAACAGAAGACATCTCCTTTGATGAAACAAAACCCAGTTTCTCCACCAGCATCTCTTCCACAACAAAACAATGCAAAATGTGTATAGGCGAAAATAAACTGGTGGCTTTAGAAAATGATTGTTGTTTTCTGAATGACTGTCATGATCCAGGTTATGTGCCTGTTGAGAATAGATTAACATAAGGTTTTCCTTAAATTATTATTATTATTATTTTCAAAATGATGGCTTAATATTTAAACAAAAAGACAAGTTGTCACACCTTCCATAGAAAATAAAAAAAAGTATGTCCATTCAGGAAGGTGGAATACACACTGATTTTCAGACATCTAGTGAAATGCTGTTGAGGTGCTGTCTGGTATGAATACAATACAGCACGCTCCTAAGAGCTCTTCCGAATCCAAGTGAAGGTCCTGGTGCTCCTAGAGATGGGATTCACTGGAGGAGATGCTCCATGGGGAAAACATCTGCTGTGGGATGTGGTGTTCCCCCAGATCCCATTGAAACTGGTTGAAGGGCTGGGTGACATTGAAGTCAATGAGAGATGAGAGCACTCAGCACCTTTCAGGTTCAGACCACTAAATAATAAAGGACCCCAGAGGCACAGTAAAAGCATCTCCCCCTGTCACACAGGAGCTAGAGAAAACATGTCCCAAAACCAAATCCTGTAAGATTTTTAGGATGTTTGAATAAACAAATATTTTTTTTTAGCTTTTGTGAACAAAAGATTTTTTTTTCAGCTTCAGGAAAGTAATTTTTAAGCATACTTTGTTAATAAAGATTTCTTTTGTCAACTTTTTTTTTTTCCATTCTTATTATAAGTACCTTTAAAATGTTTCCATTAATTAAGGCTGCTTTTATGGGTTTCATCCATTTAGTAAAATTACAGAAAGAAGTGCTGCCGACACATCTGCCATTGACTTCTGTTTGCCTGAGCATTTTATACCCCTGTGAATAGCATAGTGAGGAGAGACAGAGCCTGCAAGAGAGAATGATAGAAAGAAGTGAATTCTGTCCAACAAACAGAGGCCAGGAGAGAATCGGCCGATCGCATACTGATGTTTTCCAGGATTGCACGAGGAGAACGGAAAGTTGCTTGAACTCTAGTTGAAGCAGAATAACCCTCATAACAACATCATGATTACCATACTCAGAAAATAAATAAACTTGTGAATAAAAATGTGAATTTGAATATATGAAGGCTTGTGTTTTGGGGGAGCAGGAGAGAAGGAGGCTGATCAGAACATCTCAGTGTTAACTTACAGAGGTTTTTATATACCCTCAGCTGAAAGCAATACTAGCCAGATTATAATTATAATTACCTTGGCTTCATCTCAGTGTTTATCTGCCATGACACCCACCCAGCCACCTGCCTGCTATTAATTCATTCAACACTAACTTCATCTTTTTTTCCTTTTATCTTGTTTTTTTTTCCTGTTATCCTAACTTTTAAAAATGTGTCCATTATTAGAAACAAACTAACACAATATTTGTTTGTCCATGATGTCATGTGTTCCTTTGTTTTTTTAAAAAAAGAAAAAAAAAATCCAGAATTCTTCATATTATAAAAATAACCTGTTTGTATTATATCATGAAAGCTGGAAAGATCTGGCATTTGACTCGAAAACTCAGAACAGCTGATAATCTTCTTTAAATTAAATCTTTTTTTTTTTTTCCCATCCAAAATATTGCCAGTTATTCAAATAAGAGGAAATTTATGACAAGGGGCAATAAGCACAATATATGCTTGGCATGTAGGACTGCATTTGGGGTGCAGTTTTGTACACATCCTGGATATTTGTTGCTATTGTTGCTACTCAAATACTGAATCTTTCTGTGTACTCTAACAGAAGACTGAAATGCTCAATTTTCCTTTAAAATGGCGTCTTAAAAATCTGCAGAACAAGAGTAACTTGAAATAATAGCCATTTCTGTCATTCTTAAAGGCTTAGAAAGACTTACCACTGCATTCTGCTATGCTATTGTAGGATGGAAGCGCTTCTCCCAGTCTGTCTGGGCCTGTGAGCTTGTACTGTTTTGTGGATGTCCTTTCAGATGTCCATTGAGCGGCGGATTGAAGAACAGACTATAATGTGTGAGAGTGAGCTAATTATAATAATGGCTCAGGGTCAGGTAAATGCTTCACTATTTGTGTGACCTGACCACTGTTTATTATATTCCTTGTGTCAACACATTTTTACAGAGTGAAAATTAGCAACTAATTAATTTAATTTCAGGATTTAATGCCACTGTAAAGGGAAATAAGCAAGACTTATATTGAATAGTGATTTTTCTTGAAGGCAATGTTATAAACATAGAGGTGAAGGGTCTTTCAAGGCAGCTTTGAGCTGATTGGTGTAAAGGTCTGATCCTGCAACCATTCATCAAGCTTCAGTTCATCAAACTGCACTTAACTTGAAGTATCTGGTCAAGTCTTGCTCAAATCAAAAGCATGTGTATAAATGCTTTCTGCACTGGGGTCCTAGACCCTGCTCAAGCAGCATTTCTGACTTTGTGGAGCCTCCTTGCCTGGAGAAATATGTCAGGGTGAAGGCCTAATTGCCCATACTCCTCTCCACTCTGTTGATGCTCCTTTATTCAGTGAGATTTCTGAACCCTGTCAGTTAAAGTTTGGAAGTGTCAGAATGCAAGATATGTTCCCCAGACCTCTGTACATATTTTGGAGGTATAGTTAAAGCAAGCCAATGAACGAAGGGAGATTTCTGAGGGAAAATTCTAACTGCTAATTATATTTTTCAGCTTCCCAAAGCATGAAAGCTGCTGTTTGTCATTGGTTCCTGACCTACTACAGCTCATGCAGTCTTCCTTTGGCATAACTCACAAAGGCGCAACAGCACCGTATGTATATGAAAGCAACAGTTCTTTGCATTTTTATAGTCTTTTGAAGACTTTGGATACTTTATGACTCTCTGGAACCAGAGATTTTTCCATTTCACTTCTCTAGTCTTTTACAGGAGATCAGTACTGGGGAAGTGAAGACACAGTTTTCCCAGGTCCTGGCTGATTTGCTTGCTTTCATTCAGTGCTCCAAGGTCTCTATGTCTCTTTCCCTGAAGACCAGAAGAGCCCCAGTGTGTCCCAGCTTGATAGTCACTGAAGGACCAGGGCTCTAAAGCATTCTGCTGAAACACCTTCCTACAGTTTAAGTGAATATCTGAAGGAGAGACAAAAAATTTGAGGGAGAGCTTAGGAAACAACCTAGATGTCTTAAATGTTCTTCTCAGCCTTAGACATGAAACAGCTTTCATTTCTAGTGCATAGGCTTTGTTATCTGTGACTTTTATGTTACCCTTTAAAATTATGGACCACTGCACATAGGAAGCTATTTTTAGACTTAATGTTTCTAATGATAAATTCAGAAAATATTTTGTTAGTGTGCTGTTGTCACTCGGTCTAAAGCTTGTGCTGATTTGGCACTGTGTGGCTAGCTTGGTCTGGTCTTCAAAACCATCTTTTGTGTCAGAAAGCAATTGCTGTATGTATGCATAGCTAGAGCTTTCAACAAGACATCGACAGCTCGAGTCTGGAGACTGAGGGGGCAATGCATAGGTCTTAAGATCTTCCTCATCTCATTGGAAAAGGTCACAGAAGTCATCAGATTGACTGCAGAACATTCCCTCAGAGCAATGCACCTTTTGTACTGCAAAGCTGCTACTATTTTTGAAGCCGTGGTCTGTGTGGAACACAAATCTTTCTTTAGCATGTATATCAATGCATTAGCAATACCCTCAGGGGGCAGAGTGAGGCTTCCTGTTCAGTTCAGTATTTCAACAAAATATTCCAACTCAGAGTAATGTAAAGCAGGCAAGGAAAGCCATTGCTGAGTTTTATTCCATCTTTCTGAAAACAAGTCAAAGACAAAGAAAGGCACGGAAATTCCTGACTGCAGTCAATGAATGCAGTTTTTTTCCTTTAAGGATGTAATAGCCAGAAAAAAAAATATATATATATATATATATATATATAAATCAATAGAGTGGGGTGAAATTTCTGGATTCTCTCTATGTTACAAAGCACATTAGTCTGAAATGAACTGAGAAGGATGGTGATGTGGGGATGGCACAGAAGACCATGGGCTGTTGTGTTTAAAGGAGAGCTCTAGATGTGCCCCATGTCCTCTGCTTCTACCACACTGGTCTTGCATGAAGTCTGTGCCCATAAAATGAGTTGCCAATGTATTACTCTTATTCATCAAGTATCTGCAAAACAGCTATCTGCTATCAAGCAAATGTACTAATATATACTGGATAGGGTTAAAAAATGGCCCCCCATTTCTTCTATGTGAGTTACAAAATGGAAAATCTGCTAAACATACAGTTAGAGATGTCCTCAAAATAGTGTCTTCCACATTTTCAGGAAACAATTTGCAGTCACTAATACTTTCCTGTTCCTCTATGAAGAGGTAGACTAACCGTCATTCTGCACGAGATTCTGCTGTGTTTCAGAATAGGTTTGATAACAACCTGCCTGCTACAAACATGCACCTTGCCTTCTGCTTACATCATTGGTTCTGGGGTAATGGAACAAATCACAATACTGTCAGCAGTATACCTGGCATTGTACATGAAAGAACAGTAGACTTCATAGAGGCATGGATTTGTAGTGACATTGCATAATAATCATGACTGTCAAGAATGACTATACAGTTGAACTAGCTTTCTCTTGGTTACTGGAAAACTGCCATGAAGGTATCTCCCAAGGCTCAGTAAAGCTGCTTTGTTACAACATTTGTTTCATGAATACTTCAAGGAGTAAATATACCCAATATGATCTTTAATACTTCAAACCTGCTCAGTAGTTTCCAGTTATAAAACTATGACCTTTCTTTACAGTATTTAATTTAATTGCATTTGATATCTATGTACTCAAAAACTAGTGGAAAAAATACAGAATTATTACTTCCTCTGAGGCTTTTGCATGGACTCCAAATGTGAGTAGGTCACCTAATCAGTCAGTTTCATTAATTATACAAATTTTACTTCCACTTTTATTTGTTTCTTGCTTGTATCATGAGCTTCTGGGGAGCATGGACTTTGTCTTTTAGTGTTTTTGGAAAAAGCACCAGATGCACAATCAGACGTATGTCTACATATGTCTATGTGAACAATAGCAATAATATTCATTGATTACTAGTCATTGTTTTTTTTTTTTTTTTTTCATTGTTCTAAGCTATTTGAAAGTGCACAGAAAAAATCATGCTAAACTGAAATTCTGAACCTCTGGAAATGGACACAGAGCAAGTTCTCACGAAATCAGGATAAGCCAAGGCTGTTGCTGAGTACTTCTTAATTAACTAAATGAAGCATACACAGCCAATAAAGATCTAACTTTTGCAAAGCAAATAAGCTAGGACTTTTATGGATGCCAATAAAATGAATGTTGTCTGGGAGATACTCATTAGCAGAGTGGAAGAAGTCTGTAGAGGCTATGGTCTACAAAGTTGGAGGATTTAATGGCATGAACACGGAGGACTGCATATTAAAGTGTGTGAAGCTGGTAAAATAAAAAGTAGCATTTCTGTGTGAATATGTTTTATTAAACCAGTAAATTGCATGGATTTTTACTATCTCTTGGTCTACAGCAGCTGATGTCTGACTTATGCTAGTGGGCCTCCCCATTTATTTGCAGAATACTAAGACTGTGGTGCTATTCCTCACAGCCTGATGGGTAGATAAGCAAAGCTCAGTTGGATGCCTATTGTGTATATACACAACTGAAGAAAAAGTATTTGTGACATAGCAAATTCTTAGGTATGTCTAACACCCTTTCTTTGCTCTTTGTGATTGTATGGATAAACAATAAAAATGAAAGCTTTTATCTCTTCAGCTGCTTTTTATTCCTGTTATGGCACCAGTTCTCTTGGTGCTTCTGAAACATCTTCATAATGGAAGAGGCACTAGGAGGAAAGAGCCAAAGCTTCTGCAGAATGAAAAAAAAATCAGTATAAAAATGGTAGCCTGGTAAAGAGATGTGTTACCTACATATGCCCCAGTGCCACTTCAGAGTCATGTGTGACCCTTCTCTTTGGTCAGACCATGAGGGGACTGATTACCTGCCTGTACTGTTTGTCACTTTGAAAAAACCCATGGTGTCAAGGAATGATGTGTGACTAAAGCAGCTCCTCTAAGGAACTGCTGCTTTCTGAACTGGATTGGTGTTCAAGTGATACGTGAAAGAGTGGGTGACTCAATATGCTCTGATGGCTACGCAGCTATTGTGCTGAAATAAATATGTCTAGCTGTTGTTACTTTTTTATATCTCATAGATCTTCTTGTATTTTGAGAGCATGGAAAAATTTAGCTTCTTTTTTTTTCCAGTTTTATTGAAGATAAGGTTAAGCCAGAGCCTGGAACAGAACCAACATTCCACAGATTTGTCCACCACCACCTCTTACCACTGCCCAGCTGTTGGTCAAGGTACTGGCACACGCTCCTTTGGTCACAGTCTATATAAACTAACATCTGCTTCCCTGGAGCCTTCAGTGCTTCCAGTTATCTGTTGCCTCACATCTTATAAGAAGAAGCTACCTTGTCATGCATTGTGTAACTACCTGTCTTGTTTCCAGATACAGCAGGAAAAGGCAAAAGAAAGCTCAAGATGATAAAGTAAATTCATTTTATAGGTGACCAATCACTGACAGGTATAATGTACTTAATGTAATGGATCCTACTCAGATCCTACAACTAATATGCATGTAAAACACATTTAGATGCTGAAATAGACCAGAACATTCTAAGAATTAATCACCTAATTTAATTTAACTAATTAATTTACCTTTGGTATTTTCTACTGTAAATGGAACACCTGATAGAATTTGGAAGCTATTAAGAAACTAAGAGAGCATTTTGGTCTGGGTGACAAATATTTTTTATGATTTCCCAGCTGAAATGGATATTAAATACTTCTCTCTGAGAAGTTTTATGCCTAGGATGTCAAGCAGTCATTTACAATCATGTGCTGATCATCTGATGCCAAAATGATGGCTTGCTTAGCTTAAACTTCTCTTCACACAACCGATAGTTTTATATACCTCCCAAAAAGAGAAAAAACAGAGTAACGTCTACTCTAGCATTGCAAAACTATGCTGGCTATTTGCATTTTGCAGCTCTGTAGTTGTTTTATTACCTGTAATTAGAGTGCTAAGACAAATATTTCTTTGTATCTGGGTGGTTAAACTGCGATGAAAATTGTATAATAGTCTGAAAAATTAGAATATTTTAGTCATTATAACTGCTGCAGGACAGACTTAGGATCTGCTACTGAAACTGTACTGGTGCACGAGTAACTGCTTTTTTTTGTGTGACTCAGCTGCTAACTGTTTAGCTATGATAACCCTAATATTTACTGTTTCAGAGCCTTTCTGGGATCTGTTATTTTTACACTGGCACATACAAAACTTCTTGAATAAATCTTGACTGCAGACATAAGAGATGCTCTTCAGCCTGTCTACAATCAGTGTCCAGTGTGATGGCTGTGGCTGCTGTTTCACCTTGCATGAACTGACTCAGAATGTGACAGCAATGAGTAATGCAGCTCTTTCAAACTTAAATGCTCTAGAACCTGCTGAATTTAAGCTATTTCAATATCAGATGCCTGAATATAGTCATATTGCCTGCCGTTGTCACTGAGAATGAACCCACTGATGTAGGTTCTGAGCTATGGCTGCCATATTTGAAAGAGTTTTTGGAAACTAGCCTGCAAATACAGCTACTTATATTCTTTTGCATGAAGAATTATAAGCATAGAAACTTCTTATTCCATTTCCTGTAACACAGTCATTTCTCTAGATCACTGATTTAAGGAGAAAAGCTTATCCTTCTTTGCTCTTCTTGGCCTCTGAGGAATTAGTGTTCTTTTTAAGTTAACAGTTGAAGCACCAATGCAAATACGAGGTATGTACCTGTATCTATTAGGATATAAATGTATGTTTTGTGCTCCAGTCAGAAAGCCATTATTTTATAGCAGGCTGTGTTAAACTTAAATCCAAGGTGTTGTGAGTGGAAGAATAAACACAGGCATACAGTAGCATTTCAGTAGTGATTTTGACAAAAGGTGATTCTCTGACAGTTTACTGATGAAAAGGAGAATGAAAGAAGAATTGCAACTCAGCAATTGGAGCTAAAGCTCACTGAGATCGTGACACAGCCACTGATGTCTGATGTGTGCTGATCACACAACCAGCTATATTCCTTCTTGCATCAGCCTGTTTTTTGTGCATACTGTGGCCAGATAAATGGAGAATTATTCTAGCCCAAATTTTGTGTGTAAGAGGTCAAAGATAGGTGAGATTTTGAGTGGGATTACTTCAGTGTCTGGAACCTATTTTACTTTCTTGGAAAGGTAAGACATTTGGGTGACATTATTTCTTTCTTCAAGCAAAAAGCAAGCAAACAAACAAAAACCCCCAAAACAAAAACAAACAAACAAAACAAAAAAACCCACCCCTAAATCATAAAACTCCTGATCTGTATTTTTAAAAAGTTTTCTTCTTAATTAAGCTCTTTTACACATACTGATTGTCTTACTTCTCTCAGTGACAGAGATTTTCTTGTTCTCTGAATATGAATCAACACTTCTAGTTATTCAACCCATGACAATCTGGAGGATATATACACTGACATAAGTATATACAGGAAGTTATATATCTCCTATTATGCAACCTGACTTAGAGAAAGACCAGCGAGCTGTCAGAAACAAATCAGATCATGTCTTAGGCTGGAGCTGGAGCTTTTGGCTGCTGTAACTTTGCACCACTGCAGTAGGCCAGGATGCCCCCAGTGTGTTTGGGTACTGCACTGATTTCAGTGTGGAATGGAGAGAGCCTCCCGTAAGAGGCTGAAGAGCTCTTTATATTAACCACTTTATTCTGAGTACAAGGGCCCTGCAATCTCCTCTTTGCTGTCCTGCCAACAGAATTTTTTTTTTTCTGTATCTCTACAAATCAGAGGATATCTCTTCTGATCCTGGTACTGATGTGGTATCTATAGGCACTTCACTGTTCTTTATTACAGAACACAGTCTTTCTAAAGTGTTTTGAAGCTTACTATGAGCGCTGTAAATTCAGCAGTATTTTTGACCCAGCACTGACTCCAGTTATGTCTACAATTTTATACAAGAAGCTCAGATTGCTATTATGTTTCATGTTAGCCACTCTGTTGCTTTCAAATGGTTTGCAATTAGTTTGACTGAGATATAAAACAGTAACTAATAAATATAATGAACTTGTCAGTCAGTAGGAATTTTCTCTCCTTAACTGATAAATTACCTTCTTGTTGAGAACATGTACGTTCCTTAAAGGTTTTATAAGCTGTAAATAAAATACAGAACGTTTTTGCCTCTTTGGATCACATAGCCATCAACCATTATCAAATGTCTTATTCATCAAAAGCAGAATTATGTTTTAGTTATCAACAAGCATTTAAACATAACTGGTTCTAAAACGTCCTCCTCAGTACCTTTGGGGATACATCTGCTGCTTGACCTCACCATGTCTTTTTCTATATTGAGATAGGTTCTGATGTTTTAATAGGCACAATATTACAGCTTCATACTGTGACATAATATTTTGCCTTCAAATACATACTCATAGGCAACACAAGGGAATGTTTGTTATCTTCTACGTGTAAGAACAAGTGCAGTGTAAGATAAAAATGGAAGCAAAAAGCTTAGGGAGTAAAATATGTTTTTTCCTCCTGGCTTTTCCTAAGGAGGCCACAGGAAAAACACACAGGTTGTTTGTTTGCTAGGTATGCAGGCTGCCAATATGTACAATAGAGAGAAAAAAAATCAAATTTCAGGCAAGCACAGAGAGAGTTCTGAGGCAAAGTCCCATTCCCCAGGGTATTTAAAAAAGTTTCCTTGCCAGACACAAAATAAATTTAAATCTCTGTGTCCAAAATAATAAACAGTTTTGTTGACATGACAGATCTCAGGTTTTGTCTCGGAGTTCTTATGAGATACATGTAGCTGAAAATGAGATTTTTTTTTTTTTTTTTTTTTTTTACAAGAGATATCAAACTGAAACAAAACAGTAGTAGCAGAAATGCAAATTGCATTTTGGAAAGCAGAAGTTTCTCTCTTATGGCAGAGGTTTGACTTAAACTGTTCCAGTGATGGCTGAGCGAGCATGCTTGAACAAGCTTGTCTCACTTATTTCATCCTGTGTACTCCTGGTTGATACTGTTTCTTATTTTCTAGTCCCTTCTCAACAATCTGAATGTGTTTAAAGACTGCTTGGATGGGCCGTGTCAGGGACATGATTTAGGAGAGGGTTGTTAGAGGTAGGGTAGTATGGTTAGTATGTGGTTGGACTCGATGATCTTAAAGGTCTTTTCCAACCTGAGCAATTCTATGATTCTATGATTCTTTCCTTTGAAATAACTGCCACTAAAAATTCTAGTCCAGAAAAGCTCTCAAAATATGTATAAACTCTTACAATGTTTGAGTTCTATTAATGTATGGCAGAGGTGAATGAGTGATGAAGGTGAGGTGAATCTGATACTTACCTGCATCAGAAATAATCAAGGAACTATTGTGACATGTTCTCGTCATCTATTGTCCAGCTGCACCCACACGTGGACTCTGCTTTGGTGCTGGCACGTTGCATAGTCACTATTAACGTGTCCTTTGGTGGTGGCTTGTCCTGTGAAGGGATGTGCTGCTTGACTTGGAGTGGTAGTAGGATCTCTGCTTCAGTTTGATGGAGAACATTCAGCTCCACTTGTCTGACCCTGCACATGCAGCATGGCTCAAGGACCTTCCAGATGGTCATCCTCATCCCATTTGCCTCAGCTGACATCCTAGTAAGACCGTAACTGTGCCCACTGTGTTTGAAAGCTCAGTTTTGAGAAGGTAATCCTGGTTCTATCACAAAGTCTCATAAATTAAATTGAAATCAGTCACATTTATGACTGGCTGTTAAAAAGCTGTAAGTGTTATGAATTTATGACTCTGTGCTCATATTCAGCTGTTCACTGCTTCTGCTTCTAGGTCTTTTTCTCCTATGTGGGATAAAATTTATATTTGTGGGTGAGATCATTATAAATCTTTTATGTACCACAAGTGCAATTTTAAATGTTTGCAGGCATGGAGAACTGTGCCCATGAGATATCAACTATATTTCATGGGTTATTGCTTCATAGAACTGACAAAAAAAGAGCTTTGCAACTAGTATACACTCACACACACATCCTAAGTTTACATTTTTGACCTTTAAAAGCTGGTAGGCAGCATGAAATGTGTGATTTAGGAAATAAAATGCTACACAGTTCATATTTTACTTGGTTGCCAGTTTGCCATGTTAATGTTTTTCTTTAGTAAAAACACCTTCTCAGAAGACTTGCCCATATTCAATCCTTCAAGGCATCTTGCTGATTCTAGTTACAATTAGACAAGTTCCTTGGGAGTAAGTGTAGTTTATGTACATCTCTGCATAAATCAGTGATGAAACATGGGCCGGCAATGAATATGTGGCTTGCATTTCACACAAGCCTATTGCTAAGTTCTGCAGCCTTCACACTGAACTTCCTATCACGCTTGTTAGAGATGATGTATTCAAAGTTATGAGGTACAGAAAAATACAATTTGCAAAGAAAAAAGTTTTTTTTTTTCTGGATGGAAAGATGAATGGGACAAAACTATGATGCTGGAACTGTGTGACCCGTCAGTAGATGACAAGCTGTTAGCTAGACTGTGAGGTCTTAACCTAAAGGATTGTTTGGCAGGACTATTTTTCAATAGAAAACATACTGGTCTTGGAGCTGGGAAGCCTGGAGTTTCTGATTTTTGTAATTTGACTACTGAGACAAATTGTTTCATTTCTCTGTGACTTATATAGGCATAGTTTTAGAAGGGGAGGAGAAGATGGAGAAGCTTCTATCATCTCCCTGTTTACTCCTGATTGCCAGTGCACACTCTGCTGGGCTCTCTCCTGCTGCCTGGCTCACCCCTGTCTGGGAGGGCTTACCATGCTGTGTGGAGCAGGGCAGAGCCATCCTTGGAAGTGTATCTCAGCTGTGCTGAGTACGGGTAACATGAGTTAGCATAGAATCCTAGAATCCTAGAATCCTAGAATGGTTTGTATTGGAAGGGATCTTTAAGACTGTCTAGTTCCAACCCCCTGCTATAAGCAGGGACACCTCCAAAGCCCCATCCAGCCTGGCCCACCTCCAGGGAGGGGACATCCACAACTTCTATGGGCAACCTGTTCCAGTGTCTAGTCACCCTCGCAGTACAGAATTTCTTCCTAATATCTAGTCTAAATCTATCCTCTTCCAGTTTAAAACCACTACCTCTGGCTACTCGTCCTTATACAAAATCCTTCCCCTTCATGTACCGGAAGGCCACTATAAGGAGCCTTCTCTTCTTCAGGCTGAAGAGCTCCAGCTCTCTCAGTCTGTTCTCATAGGGGAGGTGCTCCAGCCACCCCTCTGGTCATCTTTGTGTCCCTCCTCTGGATCTGCTCCCACAACTCCATACCCTTCTTGTGATGGGGGCTACAGAACTGGATGAAGTTCTCCACGTGGGGCCTCAAGAGAGCAGAGTACAGGAGCAGAATCACCTCCCTCGACCTGCTGGTCACATAAACATCTACATCAGCTCCATCCTATCATTCATTTCCATTGCCCATTTTGGAAAAATGCACTTTTGAGTTTGAGACTTTCTCTCACTTTATGTTACTGCTTTGATATACGGCACAAATACAAAAACTAAAGGTCTTAGATCCTTGTGTCCTCTGTTTCACAGAATCACAGAATCACAGAATTGTAGGGGTTGGAAGGAACCTCCAGAGATCATCGAGTCCAACCCCCCTGCCAAAGCAGGTTCCCTACACCAAGTCTCACAAGTAGCTGTCCAGGCGGGTCTTGAATACCTCCAGAGAAGGAGACTCTACAACCTCCCTGGGCAGCCTGTTCCAGTGCTCCGTCACCCTCACCGTAAAGAAGTTCTTGCGCACATTTGTGCAGAACTTCCTATGCTGCAGTTTCTGGCCATTTCCCCTTGTCCTGTCTCCACACACTGCTGAAAACAGTCTGACCTCATCACTCATCCCCCCACACCTTAGATACTTATAGACCTGGATCAGGTCCACTCTCAGTCTTCTTTTCTCAAGGCTAAACAGACCCAGTTCACTTAGCCTTTCTTCATAGGGGAGATGCTCCAGACCCTTCAGCATCTTTTGGCCCTCTGCTGGACTCCTTCCAAGAGATCCCTGTCTTTTTGTACTGAGGAGCCCAGAACTGGACACAGTACTCCAGATGAGGCCTTACCAGGGCAGAGTAGAGGGGGAGGATCACCTTCCTCGACCTGCTGGCCACAATCTTTTTAATGCACCCCAGAATGCCATTGGCCTTTTTGGCCACAAGGGCACACTGCTGGCTCATGGCCAACCTGTCGTCCACCAGGACACCCAGGTATCACTATGATGAGTTGGGGAAAGCATCAATTAGGTCTACAAAATATTTTTTCGTGTTTCATATGTGAATTTCTCATGCATTATATTATATGTTTGGCAATTTTCTTGTTAGTTTCCTTTCTGAACTCTTCAGATTTTCTTATCTTTTTTACCTCTGGGTTTATGCACTGGATGCTCTGGTATAAGAATGAGTAAGTAGGGCACATACTATTGGTTCCAGTTGAGTGACTGGAATTTTGATGAAGACAAGAGGTGTCAAGATGGTAGTGAGCATGTTACCTCAAGATTAGCACAGTTGTGAATGTAAATGTTTTAATGTAGATGTGCAGCATAATATAACTATTCAATATTCACAAAGCACAAAGTAATTTCATTCATAGTTCATTTTAACAAACAGGCACAACCTTCTTTAAAATAACATTCATCCAGCTCCATAGTGTGCATCAAAATTTATCTGAATTGTTTATGATTGATGTGGTCATCCTCTTATGATTCCTTTGGGCTAGATAGAAATAGAAATGTAGGGCAGGAGTCTCCATTGCTGTGCAGCTGCTTCTCTATGCACTGTCAGCATAAAATAACATGAAAGCTGGAGGATCTGGCTCAGCATAAATGTAATTTTGAGATGACAAGCTGCCCTGTGGAGCACCTATGTTTCTCTTCCTTAGTGTTACAGAGATAACATCCCATGGCTTAAGGGAGAAGGGAATCAGGAAGACAACGGAGTGTCCAAATCATATCCATATTGACTGTTGGTTGCAATTTTAGTTCAGTGTCTTACAGCTAAGCATTAGCTGGAACAGCTTTTGAGCATTTCTGATGCACTGGAAAGCAAATGGCCCTTTCACAAAGCATTAACAAGTTTAGCAGGATTCAGATGTAGCCAGTCAGTCAGCAAGACTCAGACATTTCAGGGCCATAGGTCTGAATTGTAAAAAAGCATGTAGGTATCTGAAGGCTCATGTAAGAACCCAATGTGATTTTCCAAAAGGGTGTGTGACTATGGACAGATTTTTGTGAAATGGCAAAGCTCAAGCAGTGTATTCTACTACACCTGATTTCTGGAAGTGACACAAGAGCTTATTTCTCGCTTCTTGGTGATGCTTGAATCCTTATTTGTTTGTTTCTCAAAGTGAAGTGCATCTATGGAACTTTGACTGTAAGGATCTCAGGAGCTTCTGAAAACTGTTCTCCAGACTGAAGTTTGTTTTATATCTTTCTGCAACTGTGATCTATGTTGACTGTCTGCAAATGTCCAGATCCCAGGATCTATTCACTTTCTATTTTGTGGGTAGTTATGTGCAGAAGGGATTTAAATACTGGATCTATTTTTGGAGGGAAGGAAGAACGGTTAAAAGAAGCAATGTTTCAGTACTTCAGCAGAAGAAATCTGTCTTTGTTTTTATTGGATGTAAAGTTCACTGACTTAAATATCTCTAAGGGAAATAGATATTACAATAATTATTTTGACAGAATATTTTATATCAACGAGTTTTGCTTCTTTATTGTTTTTTTCATTAGTAGAATCTGAATTTTTAAATGAAGTTATTCAGCCCTTAATGTGACTGTGAAGATTTAAACAAACCATTGCTTTTCTTAATCAAAGTACATTCTCTAAGCCAGGTTCACCAGTTCCTGTGTATTTAGGAAATTGTACAATGCAGACAAAATTTGCTGCAGCTTTTTTTTCACCTCTAAAAAATCACAATCCACTTAATCTGACAAATGAAACCTTTGATTACACTACTTACAGAATACTGCTTTTTGTCTCATTAAGGCCAAGAAGGAAATAAATGCAGAAATGTGTCTGCCGTATTTCCACATTAGCAATCTGGTGAAGGAAACCATGATCCTAGCAGGTGCAAACACTGGACTCATGGGCTTATGTAGCCTCATGAGCCTTTCAAAGATTTCTCACCTCACTGATCCAAAATAAACCTCAGTGCTTTGGAAAAATCAGAATAAGCAAAATGCTTCATGTAGCATAGTCTGGTACAGAAGCAAACAACAGGAAGAAAAAGGGGGGTTGATGGGGGAGGTTGTAAAAAAGATTATTTATGTATTTTGGCCATTAATTTCAATTCCTTTATGATTCTTCTTTTGAAGTTGACCCTTCCTTGGATGTCCACAGTGCTGGATATGGTAATAGAAAAGCTACTGTTTAACTACTAGCTGCGGCCATGGTAGTTAAAATATGATTGCCTCTCTACTACATTATTTAACAATTTTCCTAATAAGCATTGTGGACACTCACTCCTTACCACGGCCTCCTTTTAACTCAAGAACAGTTGCAGGTTTTAGTTCTTGGCCACTTTTTGAGATTTATACAATACCACATATGTATAGTTCAAAAGAAGTGTCAGGGGGAAATATACTGTGAAATGGAGATACACCATGCACACAGTAATGTGAGTTGAGGTGCATACTTTCCATCCGGGAGGCAAGCCATCCCTTGCCTATCTCTCGTTATCAGGTGCTATCAAAAGTATTGGTTTTTTTTGAGCGATTTAGCTAATAGTGGACTAATAAGGAGGGGAAAAAAACATGACTGTCTTACTATTTAACATGCAATCAGCGAATACCATCTTTTGCATTAAATAAGTGCCTTCAGCACAATCATCAGCCATTAAGTTCCAGCCACAGTATCACAAAGATATGAATGTGAACTTACAGAGTCATTGTGTTTGCCAAGATTTCCTTTCTTTCTCCAAAGGCAGTGTGAAATATAAGAATATAATTAGCCAGCTCTTCTGGAAGGATTTCTGAGATGTCAGTTCAGCTCCGGGTACATCTACAACCATTTGTGAGAGAGAGATCTCTATGCCACATATATACGTGTATGTGTGCATATACATTAAAAAATCTAACTTATCAAATATATCTAACTTTATATACACATATACATATGTGATTTTGTTTCTGGAAGACAAAAAAAAAAGCAACGAGACTAATATGCAAGAATGAAATCCAGCATCTTCCCATCTTGAGTAGAATAAATTATTGCTGAATGCTGAGGTTAATGTTCCCTCTGAATTGGTGCCTGCACAGCTGGGATTCTCAGTGCTGTTTGATCTGCCCTTTCAAGCTCTGATGATCCCACTAAATAGCATTTAATGGACACAGGGTTGAAGTACAAAAAAATGAGGGCTTGTTATAAAACAATAGAGAAAACTTAGCTCTCTCACACACCTGTTCTTTGTACTTATTGAAAGACTTCGCCCTGATGTAGCAGGCGGGAAATATGAAGTATTCCACTGCCATAGTTTGCTTGAGTTTCAGAAGCATGACTGCCATTTTCAGGTAGTCACATTTACGGTCACTACAATGGAGGGTGAATTTTACAAGAGGCATTTATCCTTGACCAGTCACACCAGAACAGGATGTTGCACACCTGCACACTTCATTCATAGGAAGAAAATTGTTCTGAATAATTATTATCTAAATATATTTACGGTTTTGCCCATGTAGACTACTGAAAGCACACAAAATTGCAGTAACTTTGCAGAAACACTCTCCACTTTTCTTGACCTCAAAGATGGCACTCAAATCTTTTAATCTGATTTTTGCTTAACCTATCTGAGTGCCCAGGATTGCTCGTGAATTCTGATTGCTGGGTCTGGCCCTCTTTAAATTCTACCAGTAAGGAAGTCCTTGTTAAATTACTATCATTCTAAATTCAATACAGCACTATGTAAATGTGGAAGGAAAAAGGGGTTTTAAGTGCAATTAAAAGCAGTCAGTATCTGACTCAGTTTAGAAAGAAAATGGATCGTCTCCTCATTTGATACATAATTTAGACAACAACAAATTGAATACAAATGTCTGAAAACTTTACAGATAAATTATATGTACACTCTTCTGTATTCAAAAGCAGGGAAGATGTGCAGTGGCAGAATAGATAGCTTTATACTGCTGTGCTCATCTCTTTTAATCCCAATCTCAAGTATTTACCTGAAAGGCAAACAGTAAGGCTGATATTCTGTGAGGTCCACACTTATTCCCACAGTATGTGTATTGACTTCACTAAGATTGCGTGTGAAATTGTGGATATTTCCTATTGTAACATGCTTGATACTGCAAGTAGCTGAGGAAAATTCGGGAGGCTAGCTGATGAAGGACTCTTCTTCTCTGCTATTTTCCATGTAGGAACTATAGCTTTGGACACCTGAACAATATTAAGAATTTCTAGGGCCCACAAATGTAGTTGCACTTTATAATGTCTACTGCAGGAGAACAAGTCAATTTTACCGTTTCAAGCTTTCAATAGGCATCAAGATAATCTAATTTGACCTTTCTTATACTTACCATCCTTTCCTGACTTCTCTGAATTTACCTGAATTATTTCCTGCTTCAAATTTATGAGTTGAGGCTGCGTGAGGTTATTAGATAAATGCCTGTGGCCTAAGAAGCCTGAGGGGTGGCTGTAATGAGATTTCTCCCAGCTGGTCCAAAATTTTCAAATTATTCACTTGACTGCTCAAAGAGAGCCATGATGGTTTCCTTTGGGGTCTGTTGGAAAGTTGAGAATAAGGAACAGTGCTATCAAATGTTGAGTTTCGGTTCTTTAATGCTAACTCTGGAGGAGCTCCCAGGTACTTTACCCCTTCTTCAAGGAAAATGAAAGTTATGTTAAGTGGTGGGGTGTTTCTTCTGGGAAACTGGTAGGAAACGTGGCTGGAAAATAATCAGCAAAGATGAAATAGGAAGATAGAATAGTAGGGTAAGAGCTTTGCTGCTGTAGAGAGACAATTTAATTGGATGATTCAGGGAAACACAATTTAGGTTGTGCTTTTCTTCTTCTTTAAGAAGAAGTATTAACTCTGGACTACTAAGAGGGAATAATAGCTAGAAGACAAGGCAAAGATTATCAGTAATGGGTAAGTGTGTCATTCTCTGTGTTGACTGATTTCAAGGCAGGCTGAAGCTGGCAAGCTTCAGCACAGGAAAGAGGAGGCCGATTTAAACAAGAAATAACATTGTTCCCAGTTTTATTTTTGCTTAAATTACAAATGGCTGCAGTTCACAGGTTTCGTTTGGCCTATTAAAAATCTGCATTTGATATCTGGATTGAGATCTGATCACTGTGGTATTTCTGCTTCGCAGAAAGAAAGAGATTAGACCCAGATCACTAGTCTGCCATAGAGAAAGTCCAGGTGTGTTTACTTTATTCCTTAATTTGTTAATATTTACCTATTTCTTCCAAATAATCCACCCTTAATGGTGGCCAGATAGCACAGACATGAAAACACTAAGGTGCTTCAGACTGAAGTTTTCTAAGTGATCATCTGTGAGACAGCAGTTGTAAGACCAACAGGCTTGCTTTATAGCTGGCCCCAGGCCCCTGCAAGCAACTGAGTGTTTTCTGTTGAAATTGTCAGGTCAGTGTGCAGAATGCTTGGAGAGAAATGTTGAGTGTTGTCAATGGGCCATTGAGCCAAAGGCTTTGTGAGACATTTAATATGATTTATTTATTTTTTCTCTCTAGGAAATCTCTTTGATTCCATCTGTCATTTCTGTTGTGACTGCCATGTTCAGAAGCATTATATGACAGTAACTCTAGCACACTTCTGGTGCTAAGAAAGGTAGGTGACCTAATGGGAGCTCTGTTTTTTGCCTTGAGGGTCGTGTCTCCTTACTTCCTATAATGAATGCCCCAGGATGGGGTTTCCTCCAAATTAGAACAGGGGCTGCTGTGGAGCTGACCTGGAAGCTTGCTTGGAGAGCAGAACAGCAGTGCCTCTGGAGAGTGCCTCTGTGGAAAGGACTGGGAATTATGGAGAATCAAGAGTGGAGTGCTACAGCTGTGTAGACCTGTGCTTTCTTCCTTATTTGTAGAGCTCCCTTGAGAAGCTGAGGTGATAAGAGATTAGCAAGCTACTCTGTACTTGCACTGTAAATAACCACTTTCTTCCATTGGAAGGACTGCACTAGTTTATTTAATTTATATAAAAATAGGAATAGAATAGTTTAATAAACAACAAAGGTATAATAGTACAATAAACAATAGTAGTTTTACCACAAATACTTTTAACCTCCTGTAAGTGCTCCGAATCAGTGTCATTATGGTAGTTATGGGGAGTTCATTGTTAACATTATCTAATTACAAAGAATGCAGAAGTACTCATCTGAGCAGAGACCAAAGTACTCTGCAATTTCTTTAGTACAAGAGAAGGAATAGTCTGTTTACAGGGGAAACTCTTGGTGTTGTACCCATCCCTATATCGATTTACTCTGTGATGTTCTCTAGATGTCAAGGTGAAGATTTTGGAACACAGATAAAGTGATTATGCCCATCTTTTGCCACTGAATAAAAGTGGTTTGATTTTCAGAGTGTCTCACTACCTCCTAATTCCAGTGCAGATCATTATTACTAAAAACTGAAGTGAATTTGGCATCTGGGATGGTAATTGCAATTCATCTCACTTGGTGCAATTGATGTTATTGGTGTCCTCTGGGTTTGCTGAGCACAATTTCACTGCTGGCTGAACTCCTTAGGCTAATATTTTTGAAGACAGCTATAAGAAATTGATGTCCAAATCAGTAGGATGTTGGTGGGTTACTCCCTTGGATTTCTTGGGAAAAAAAATGTGCCTGGACTTGCTGACTATGACCATTTAAATGGACAGTGGAATTTAGTCCTGCCATGCGTGAAATCTTTATTGGGTCTTCTTCAGAGCCTAGAGCTAAAACATTCACAGAGCAGTGATCTCATATTAATGACGGTAGTGTAACTGTGATGTGATTTAATAAAGAGAAGAAACACAGCTTGTTACTGTAACTTGTAATTCTAATGCATTTCCTCCCAACACTGAAAGGAAGTATTTTCCATTACCTCTCATGTTTCTTTTTCAAGGGAATGAAATTTCTTCTTTTTCTAGAACTAGGAGCACTCCTACTCTTCAAACAAGTTATCAGTTTGTAAAGCTCTTTTAAAATGTACTAGTTGGCAGGGGAAGAACAAAAGGTCTCAGCACAAGGCTGGTGTGGTGGTGCATGAACTGAGTTGTCATCAGACGAGTCAGATGAAGGTTGCTGCTGCTCAGTCAGCATCGTGGGGAGGGATGCAGAAATAGGAATTGTGTTTCTGTGCTAATTGCCTATGGGTATTTAAATTCTCATTCTTTACCTAAATGGAAAACAACATCTTTCACTATTGCCATGGTATCTCTTATTCAAGGCTAGAGTTTGATGTTCAGTTGGGAAGAGTGTCCTGCATTTATGTCTGTGTGGAAGTGTGCATTACAAGCTACTGTTACAGAGCAGTTCGTGCAGGGTAAATCATCACCCAGCTGCCTGTTTGTATGCTTGTGCCACATGGTTATGAGAGATAATTCAAGGTAGCTGACTTTAAAGGAGAGAAGGCAGCCCTTGGATTTTATATCTCCAGAAGAAGATAAGGCTTCTTTGCATTTCGTTAATATCATTTGTGCTTTTTACAGAGTGAATAACATTCTTTAATATCTATATTTAGTGTAGCAACTACAATAAATCCGACTGAAACATAAGCCTAGAGAGTGTCTGTTTCTTTTTGTTGGAAAGCCTAACTGTGATAGTTCTGTTTCTTTCATAGGATATTTTTCAGCTTTCTTTGCAAAACTTTGTTTCCTATGAAGGGTTTTGTCTGTGTTTGCATCTATCACTGGAGCTTGTACAAACTTGGAAGTACTTTCACAATATGCCAGCAGTCACTTTCCTTTCAATTCCGTCCATTTCTAGAAGAAAGAAAGTTGGCATGCTGTGGGGCTTGAATACAGTATGTTTCTTCTTGTCATACTGTTCCAGCAAAGATCACACATTTTTTTTTTCCTCCTCAGATGGCTATAAAACATTTTACATTAGAAGTTTTCAGGTAACTATCACTAAACCAACACACAAGTCACATGATTTATCACAATGAACAGAACTGGCTCAAAAATATTCACGAGTTGGTGAGCATTCAGAGCTCGATCTAAAAATGTTTCATATGAGGGAAAAAAGGGAGAGCATTTAATAGAAGCTTCAGGCTTTAATCTCTCTCGGCTTTACAGACATGCTAGCATATGGATTCACATGTGTCTGCCATGTGGTAGAGTTTGTACTTCTCAGAATCCAAAGCAAATAACATTTTAAGCTTTCTTTTTTAGGGGAGAAAAGGGAGAAAACATACTAATAACTCCTACAACTGAAGAGAAAAAAAGCTCAGACTACTTGATCTGGGTAAATAGAGAATGTTACCAATAATCACAGCCTGGGATGTTCAAATATGTAAAGGCTCCTACAAAGTGCCACCAAAAAGGGAGAGGTGAGGCCAGGTGATGCTTGCATGTGAAGCCTTTGGGGCAGGAGATCTAGAAACAGAAGGTGGATGTTGAGAGGCAGCAGGCTGTTCTATCAGTCGGGAGAAGACAGGTGCCTGGAAGGGCCCATGGCTTGGCCCGGGAAGGCATGCTGCACCAGCTGGGAGTGTGTGGCTGTGGCCCCGTGCAGAAGTATCCTAACCATCCTCCCAGGGATGGGACTGCACAGGGCGAGCTCCATTAACTTAGGGCTGGGGGTAAATGGCAAATCCCCGTCTGGTACATACATAAATATAGCAGCCAGCTCAGAGCAGGTGGACTCTTTGGCTTTCCGGTGGGACAGGCCTGATGAGTGTGATTGCAGGATTGGTTGTCCTTGATTAAGAGTTTATTTAGAACTATGTTTTGTAATGCGTTATTATTTAAAAGTTCTTCATATATAGCAGAAGAAAACAAAGCAGACAAACTTCAGTATGTCCTTAAAACACTTTAGATACAGAAAATGCACCTCATTTGATTACTCCATCATTTAAAAACAAAACAAAAAATCCAGACAATATATTTGTTCCAACAAATTAATCTTAGGAATACTTTGAAAATTATAATATCCAAGGTGTTCTTATATAGATTGAAGAAATGTTATTAAAAATAAGTCAGTTTCTGGGCAATGGCATAATTCTCTTGAATACCAGAGCCAAATGGCATTTGCTAGTTGCAGGACAAAACTTTCTATCAAAGGAGAGATTCAAAAATTTCTAATCAAACCCACAGTAAGGTCCTTTCCTTCACCTTCCTTGCTGATGACAAAAGCTTGTTAGATGTCAGGAGGAAGAGTGGGGGTGTATTTACACCAACAGTAATGGTTGGTGCACTGGCCTGATAAGTGACCACCCCTCCTGTCCACTCTGATTGCATGACAGCTGTCTGTAGTTGGCCACACACTTCTAGGTATAGATAGATGCATTCTCGTGGAGAGACCCTGCAGACAGCTGCATTCTTCCAGTCGGGTGCTGTAGTCAGCTCACTTTCAGTGGCTTATATTGTAATCAGCCACATTCTTATATTAATATGTTATAGCCCTTCCTCCTTAGGCTGTATGTTGTTACCCTGTCAAAGTCACTTGCTGTAGTCAATCAGGCAGGCACAGCCTGATAGGTGTACAGAAGAGACAGAAGTTGTTACTGTGAGAGAAGCACATATGGGTGGGTCACTGTAGCACTGTAACCTCATGCTATTACCAGACCTCTGTCCTTTAAACTATAATATGGAGTCAGATGGCATAGCCATATGTTGGCTTCCACACGTTTTCAGTGAAGTCACTTCACTAGCAAGGACTGCGCTGTCAGTTTCCAGTGGCCTCTTCTCTATCCTCTGAGCTGGAGTGTCACACTTGATTTGGTGTCTGTCCCTAAGGTATGGCTCCTTTATTCACCTACATGCTGAGGGCTCTGTAGATTTTGCATAATGATCAGCTCTTAAATTTTCTCAGGACTTTTACATTAACACACTTCCCCTCTATCCTTCACCCCATTTCCCAAATATTATTTTAATTACAGAAACTGTCACTGAAATGAGAAAAATGGAAAATTGCTTATTCCAGGAAAAGGAGTGAACAGCTACAAACTTCACTGGCCCCTAGATTTTAACGAGCCTATTAGCATGTGGAAATGCCTAGCTCTGAGTGTGCAGGTTGCTGACAAGCAGGAATCATGTGTTAGGTTGTCTTGCTTTATATAGCAAGGTATTGCCTATGAAAAGCTAAGAGTTTTGGAATAAAGCAGTCCTTTTTTTTTGTTATTATTATTTTCTTTTTTTACTCCTTTTCTCATGGGTTTATCAATTTGTGGTATATTGTCTTTTAGATTGCAAGATTTTGGTGCCATCCTACATGTCCCCATAGCACCTCAGCTATTCTAGAACTCACAAAAGCTGAATGTCTATCATGGGCAGCAATTAGATCTCAAGATATGTCAGATATTGTCTGGGATGCTGAATGTCCTTGCACTGGTCTAATATGAGGGCAAGAAGATGAGAGAATTGCTAGAAATAACATTGGTTCATTTCTGTGTTTCCAATTCACCTCCCACTGATACGATCAGCTATTATTGTTTAGTCAGCCACCACTATTTTCATTCGTGTTGTACTTGGGCAATCACATTTCCTTTGTGATGTCAGTAACAATAACTTCAGCTATTCTTTTCTGCAGACAATACAGTACACCGCAAGAAACTCTTTCTGCTTACTCTTTTTTTTTTTGTATGCAAAAAGAGCCTAGCCTATATTTTGTTATGTGTTCAGTATCAGGTAAATTTTTATACTGTATAAATTACCATACATAAAAATTACCAAGTATAACACAGTAACATAAACCACATATAATAATTACTGCAACTAAAAGATGATAATTCTGCAAATCAGTAATACATCTTTGGGTCGTCATTTGATGTCACTTCTGAATGACTCACATAGTGTCACCTTTGGGACACTATGCCAGAGAAGCTGTCTTTTCTACATGGATAACAAGACAAGGCTATTATCATGTATGATCATTAAAGGCCCCCAAAGTATTTCTTATGGGAGTAGAGGTGAAGTGCCTGGATTCTGTCCAAATTCCTGTGCAAGTAATTTTAATCTACTTCCTCTAACTCCTTCTATGGCTTTGCTAACATCTTTTATTGTTGCATGAATTTTCTGAAGCTGTTGGTTAGGAATTGTTAAACAGTTGTGTATGTAAATAAAACAAAGCCTTGCATAGTGCACTTTTAGAGAACCTGAAGTTATGCTGAAGTTGAAGAGTGTCATCTAATTGTAAACTCATTGTCATAAATAGAGTAACTTAGTCAAAATCCCCTCTAATTTACACACAGTCTGGCTTCACTGCATTTACTTCAGTTACATGTAGTGTAAATTGGAGCAGAATCTAGTTCATTATTTCTAATTCTGTTCTGGCTGGACAAACAGACGATGCACCCAGACAGAATTGTCATTACATATAAAAGAAGTGCTTTACATATTTTCAAAGTATCATTAAGATGCTTATTTGGGCTGCAGACTAGGAGCATCTCAGAACACAACCCCAATGACATTGCAGCTGTTGTGCTTGGGCATTAAAAAGGCAGTCTTTCCTTCTATTGTAATCATTTAAAAATTACCAGTCATGTGTTGACTCTAGGAGCCTGACCCTCAACCCATGCGAGCCAGGATAGGAGTCAGGGCACGTCTTTCCATTGGAGTATGCATGCTTTGAATCTCTGCACGAATTTTGAGTGCCTGGCCATTGACATGAGGTAGTGGACTGTTGACTGAAATAATCCTAACCAGTTAATATTTAAGGGTTACTCACATGGTAGCAAGCACTGTCTAGGTGTGATAATGGGCTTCTAGAGTGCTTCTGTTAGTGCAGGATTGGAATTCCTTTTCTCAAGTGAAATGAGGCAACTCTTTGGTGCTGGGACAACCATCCACACAGCCTTCTCTGCCACAGCAGCCATTTGACTCTACAGGAATAGTGCAGTGGTTAATCTGTGGTTCACTACAATGTGTGAGTGTGTCTGCATTGGAGGGGTAACATCCCTCTTCCTGCAAACAGCAGTGTTGTATGAATGTAATCTTATCTGATGTTACGTTCCTAGCAACATTCCCTTTTGCCACGTGCTGTATTGGCTCCTTCCACAAATTTTTCAGCGCTATTTTTGTCACAGAGGGGGGTCCCAATCTAATAGTGCTCTGTGTATTGCACAACTGTTGAACATGACTGAAGGCTGTGCTGTTTGTCACTATTCGACCTGGTTTACATGACAAGGGGGCAAAGGGACCTGTGGATCCATGCCCTGGAAATAGGCGGGGAGGGGGGGGGGGGGGGGGAAAGGGAAAAAATAGGGAGATGGGATGAGATGTAAAAAACAGCAGCAATGAGGTAAAGGAAGAAAATTTAGTTTACTAAATACAGTAGTGGAATGTGAGATAATATAGTATAATACAATCTGATTGAAATTGAAGCTAATAAATCAAATAAAATGTGAAGGAGAGTTTCTGAAACTCTTTAGGGTTTAGAGTCCTTACTCTAATGCTGTTGGCCAAGCAGCTAGGGAGCAACTCTTGTGACTCCTGGTCCATTTTATCTTTCCCAACAAAGAGAAAAAAGAAAAATGAAGCCTTCTGGGAGTAGTAGTTTGTTGTTCTCTTCTGTGACCAAGAACCCGGAGCTCATGAAGTATACTGCAAATCTATGGAACAACATCATTAACTGTTTAACATCCAGTGCACTGCATGATATTATGATGTGAAATACTGATGAAAAACCATGAAACCATGACATTGCTTCTGGTTGCAGTCAGGCCCAATAAACACTCTTCACTTCCACATGTGGTCTTCTGTGAAAGGATGCAGCATGAATTTTTATAAATTATCAGAATTCATTGCTTTTTTTATTTTAGCTCGCAGTGTTTTCGCTGGAATGTGTTGAGCAGGCCTATATAAGTATGTTCCCACTACAGTGGAAAAGCATGTTAGAGGAAGGTTCTTAACATAATCAGGATGTGAGTTCCTGCACCATCTCCCATCAGATGGCAGAACTGTAGCAGAAGCTCAATCATAATAGGCAGTAAATGCCTGGGTTTATGCAGTTTGTTTCTTATCATGTTCAGGTTTGAAGTGACCTTAGTAAGTCATTCAGTACAATCTCTGCTTCAAAATTTTCTTTGCCACTTACTACAGAAAGCACATTCACAACAGCAGAGTGGATCTGAAATAGTTTCAGTATTTGTAGTAATGAGGTTTTGTTTAGTGTCTGTGGCAGTGTCTTAGAATCATAAAATCGTAGAATCATGAAATTGCTCAAGACCTTAAAGATCATCAAGTCCAACCACGACCATACTACCCTAACTCTGACAATCCTCTGCTAAATCATGTCCCTGAGCACATATCCAAACAGTTTTTAAACACATCCAGGGATAGTGACTCAACGACCTCCCTCTGGAGACTATTCTGTAAAGACGTGTTTCCTGATATCCAAACTAAACTTACCCTGGCATAACTTAAGGCCATTTCCCCTCGTCCTGTCACCTGTCACCACTGAGAAGAGATCAGCCCCGCTCTCACTGTAAGCACCTTTCAGATATTGGGAGAGAGCAATAAGGTCTCCCCTCAGCCTCCTTTTCCCCAGACTAAACAGCCCCAGTTCCTTCAGTCTCTCCTCACAGGGCATATTCCCCAAGCCCTTCCCAAGCCTTGTTGCTCTTCTTTGGACCTGCTCCAACACCTCAATGTCTTTTCTGTACTGAGGTGCTCAAAACTGAACACAGTACTCGAGATGAGGCCTCACCAATGCCGAGTTCAGGGGCAAGATTACTTCCCTAGTCCTGCTCACCACTCCATTTCTGATACAAGCCTGGATGCCATTGGCATTCTCGGCCTTGAGGGCACACTGCTGGCTCATATTCAGCCAACTGTCTATCAGTACCCCAAGGTCCCTTTCCATCAGGCAGCTTTCTAGCCACTCCTCCCCAAGCTTATAGGGTTGCCTGGGGTTGTTGTGATGAAAATGCAGGACCTGACACTTGGTCCTATTGAAACTCATACAGTTTACATTGGCCCATCGATCCAGTCTATCCAGATCCCTCTGTAGTGCCTTTCTCCCTCAGGCAGATCAGCACTCCCTCCCAACTTGGTGTCTTCTGCAAACTTACTGAGGGTGCACTCAATCCCCTCATCAAGATCATTAATAAAGATGTTAAAAAGAAATGGCCCCGTACCGAGCCCTGGGGGACTCTACTCATGACTGGATGCCAACTGGATTTAACTCCACTGACCACAGCTCTTTGGGCCCAGCGATCCAGACAGTGTTTCAACTAACAGAGCGTATGCCCATCTGAACTGTGGACAGCCAGCTTTTCCACGAGAATGTTGTGGGGGATAGTGTCAAAGGCTTTACTGAAGTTCAAGAAGGCCACATAGACAGCCTTACCTTCATCCACTTAAGTGGGACACCTTATCATAGAATGAAATCAGGTTTGTCAAACAGGATCTACAATTCGTAAACCCATGCTGACTGGGCCTGATCCCCTGGTTGACCTTTAATTGGTCCAGGATGGCTCCTGAGGTTCCATAACCTTCCCTGGCACTGAGGTGAGACTGATAGGTCTGTAGTTACCAGGTTCATCTTTCCAGCCCTTTCTGAAGATGGGCATCACATTTGCCAGTCTCGTCTGCCGGGATATCCCCAGTTAGCCAGGACTGCTGAAGAATGATGGAAAGTGGCTTGGCAACCAGATCCGCCAACTCCCTCAGCACTCTAGGGTGCAGTCCATCTGGCCCCATGGACCCAGCTTTCAGATCAGGTCCAAAACCATCTCATTATGGGTTTTGCAGGGCCTATTCTGTTCCCCATCCGTACCTACCAGGCTGTGTTCTCAGGGAGTAACAAGTTTTACTATTAAACACTGAGGCAAAGAAGGCATTAAGTACCTCGGGTACTTAGTTTGTTTGCTGGAATTAGTGGTCTTTAAAAGAGCCACAGTAGACACACAACATCTCTGCAAATGACTGAATGTCCAGAGGACAGAATGGATATAAACTTTTACACAATGTGGAAAAAGCATCTGCAATTATACTAGCACTAGTTCTTCGTAATTATAAGAGAGATTTTAGTAAATGAATACCAGTACATACAAAATAATTCTCTTTCTAACTTGTCTTAATGCAGCTGGATTGTCTTCTGAGATACTTATCTGTCTGGATGAATTATTTCAGTTCTGTTTCAAATATATACTGCATTTGATGAGGGTGAGAAAGTAATCTTCACAGTGGAAACAAAAATGTAAGCTTTGTGAAGAAAAACTTTCACAAGAGTGTTATTGTAAGAAAAACTGACCTTACAATTTCTCAGTTTGTCATGGATATAAGGTTTTTTAAATATCAGAAAAATGCTTTAAGTCCACAGACATTTCATTTGTCAGTATGAATGCAGTGCTGAGGTAATTGGTTGAATTTCTATCCACATCTTTTATATGCACAGCATATTTCCTCTTTCCTTTATTCTTTGCCAGTTTTCAATTGAGACAGTGCCTGTAGGATCTCTCTTAGATTGCCTGAGAACACTGGAAAACAGACGAGCTCAATGCACTGCACTGCACTGCATTGGTATAAAACCAGGCTGATTGCTTTAATTCTGTCATTTTGACTTGTACTGGCAAAGTGATTCAGGGACAAATGAATTGAGGGGTCTAATAGCACCCAGTGTTTTGGGGCGATATAAGAAGGATTATTAGCATTCAAAGGAGGGCTATGAAGGTAGGGAAGGGTCTGGTCTGCATGAGGAGCAGCTGAGTCCCCTGGGTTTGTATAGCCCAGAGCAGAGGAACTGAGGGGAAGCCTCACGGCTGCAGCTCCTTACAAAGCAGATGGGCAGTGCTGAGCTCTGCTCTCTGTGACAGTGACAGGGCCCAAGGGAATGGCATGGAGCTGTGTCAGGAGAGGGACAGTTATAACAGGTTCTGCACCAGAGGGCAGTGGGCACGGAACAGGCTGCACAGGGCAGTGGGCACAGCCACGAGTGCTGGAGTTCAAGCAATGTTTGGACACTGCTATCAGAAACATGATTTGGGTGCTCCTGTGTGGTGCTGAGGGTTGGACTCAGTGATCCTTATGCGTCCCTTCCAACTCGGGATGTCCCATGCTTCTGTGGTTCTGATTCATCTCTTTACTGTTCTCTTTTTGGTCTCTTTTTGGGTAAAGTGCGTAGAAATCTGCAGGGAAATGCCATCCAAGAACAAATTTTTCTCTTGATAGTTAAAAATCCTTGAAACCTTAAGTAATAAGAAGTAATGTGATGTTTTAATTATGAGCTGAAGACCTTAACATTTTATGTGTTTGAGTCTGATAGCATTTGTCTTGAATTAGATCTTCAGTCTGGGCTATATAGGATATACGACTTTAAAGCCTGCCAGAGAATAATATGTTTCCCAGAGAGTGACCAGCATGGCACATGTAACATACCCGATGTTAATGGTTTCTGAGCTCTGTTATGCCTCATCTTCAACAGTAGTAATTTCTTCCAGACAGCCAACCACTCTCTGGTTTTTTGTCTTTTTTTTTTTTCCCCTACAGATAACAATATCATATTCTGCACACAGCTGGAATCTCAATGGTACTAAGAGGAGAGGCCATACATTATAGCCATACTGGACTTGAAAGCGTTTCCCTAATTTCAGTTCCAAGGATCATACTGTTCTGTACAAATTTAGTCTTCTCTCATTTTATATTTGAGAATGAAAAAAAAAAAAATTAATTACAATTAATAGAATTTTCACATCAAAGGAAAGCAGGTTATTTATTAAATTAACGATGCTTCCTTCTTTTGGACTTCTGTCATGGGAAAATGCTATCTGAAGCAAGCTGAAGCTAGCATGAAGCGGAGGCCCGTATCATTAGTTATCTGGGCTTTGTGCAACTGTGATGCTGTTCACTTGTGATGTGTTGAAGAGGTTGAACTACACTGCCTGTTGCTAATGGAACACAAGCCTTGTTAGGAGCAGCTAAGGGAACTGTTTAGTCTGGAGAAAAGAAGGAGACAACAGAAGGCTTTATTCTGTGACTAAAAATGATTTTCACGTGCAAGTAATATCTGACCAAGAATACATGCCTGCAAAGGCCTTTTGTTTTTTTTATCTGATGTGCCTGCTTGCTGATTTAAAGTCAAATTCTGCAACCTTATTTCAATATAAGCCCATCCTCTCCAGAGACTGAGAACAGAGCTTGTCTCTAGCACCAGCAAGATCTACCACAAACCATAAAATTCCAGAATATGTATGATGTATGACTTGTAACCTTGCTCTCTGTAGAGTAAATGGTTTGTACATCTCTTATGGAGACACGGTAAAGAATTCCAGCACTGTGGCTGAACTTCATTCTAATTAAATTGCCCTCCTGCATTTACAAACACCTGAGTTTCCCTTGCCCACTTCTGTATAAACAATAATTACAGTATAAATAACCTTGAACAGTTTGCAGACTGAGTCTGTGGTGGGATGAGTGAAAGGTCAGGAAGAGTTTGAGAGAAAGCATCATCCAAATATGATAAAGAATATCTAGCACAAAAGTTGTTACGTTTTTAATATCTCATTCTGCATTGTTGTAACCTTTCTCTAAAGAAGGGAGTAATATGTGAATTCCAAGCATGGACTCCGGATTTAGTGGTTTTCCAGTTAGGAACTATTCTTTGAAATATCATTCTGTGATTTTTTTTTTCAATCAAAGTGGTTTTAAAAATTTTGAAACCCAAAAGCTACATAGCATTTTCTCATTCTAACCATCTGTCTGTTATTAGGAATTTAGTAGATTTTAGTTAGTGGATTTTAGTAGTTCATTCTTTTTTTGTGAGTGATGCCTGAAGTAGTATCACTACTCTTTCTTCAATTCAATTGCTGAGGTTGAGGGCTTTCCTAAATTTGGTAGTAGAATATTATTCTGAAAGTAATTTATCGTATTTAAAATAATATTTTTATTTTTTTTTAATGGGGCAACTACATGAAGGAAGGAAATGGCATAAAATATATTTCTGATTTCTGCAGCATCTACAGATGATACAGAAATAGTTTGCATTTCAGTTCTGTAGTTTCCTATTAAGGCAAAATTTGCATTATAGTTGAAAAAACAGCTGATTTATAAGAATAACTGCTATAATGTTACCAATTGTGCTTTCTGAATGGATTTTAAAATTCTCTCATCTCCCTTTTTCCTTCAGTTGAGGTAATAGATAGGAAAGAGGGAGGAGATTATTCCTACATTGCCATTAATTTAAAGCTGGGAAGCTACATTAGGACAAGTTTAGTTCTGTCTGCAGCAGAAAGTGTTATACATACTCTGCCTGGATGTGTGAAACATCCGGTTTATTGTACAAAGACTGGACGCTACTCAAGGAAATCAGAAATGGATATACAAACTTTTGTTCTTTGTAATGCCCACATTTAATTACAAAGAGAAAACCACAACATAAGCTAAATAATATCTCTGAAAGACATCAAGATTTTAATAATATTTTACGTATACATATTATATACATAATATTTTATGTATACATTTTGTTGACAGCTAGATGAATCCCACATAGGATATTGAGTGTCAGTACTTATATCTGAATGAAATAATCCTACCTGTCCTTAAACCCTGGCTTGCTTTTATAGCTTGAATTATAATTTAATTCTATGTGCAACATACCTGCCTGCTTCTTCCCCACTAAATACATTTTTAGGGTGTATTGCCTTCATAAAGCTCCTTGAGATGAAGTGGCCTCAGTTCTTCTCAGGTGCTCCACTTGTCACTTAACCAGATTGGGAATGCCTCCTGTATTATGCTCAGGAGCCGTCCCTGGGAACAGCTGTCCCCTCATGAATCATTCACAGAGGTGAGCTGTGATGATGAATGATCAGCTGGGAACAATGAATAACATTATGAGAAAATAAACACATTTCCCTCTAATTTCATCTTTTCCCCCAGAGGTGGGTCAAGGCCCCATGTGTCTACATGGCAGGATAACTTCAGTGATGGAGAAATCTTGGAAGTCCTGGCGATTGCTTTCAGATGACCCCACAGGTCTTCTCAAGGCATTTTCTGATAGAATGAGGAAGAGAAACAGCAGTGGTGATGGGGTAAGACATTAGGTGAAGACTAGGAACATTTGTTGATGCCTTTAACATTTGTTGTTCTCCCAGATTTTGGAAAGTAAATTAAAAATTAAATGAGTGACTATTTTCTGGCTGTCTGGGAAATGCCAAGTCACATGTTACTGTTTCTGCTCTTTGACTGGCTGCCTTCTATAGCTAATCAACACAGTGTCATTTTGAAATTCACATCTGGGAACTCTTTGAGCTAAATATGCACTTTTCATAAGCTCTGGCAACTGTAAAGCTCCAAATGCTTGAATATTCAAGGAAAATAAACACACATGCTAAGAACGTGACAAAATGTAAATCTGTGTTAAGTTTGGAAGAACGGTCCAGGATATCCTCTGCACTCTGTCCCTGCTCTTCACTCTACTGTGATCTGTACCACAAGTAGATGGCAGAAACGTGTGTCCCTTACATAAGATGTGTTCGCAATGCCCCTGAACTTTTGGCGTCAGTTCAGAACGTAGTGAACTGGATCATGCCAGTTTAAATATATCTGGTCACTTTCCAGTACAGCGCTCAGCTGTCTACCTTTCAGAGCCCTAGCTGGCATCTCAGTTAGCTCAATCTGCGTTTCTGTGTTTGCTAATGCTACTGGTTCCTCTAGTGGGAAACTGGATATTATTATGTAGAGAGCACGGGATTTGGAACCACAAGATCTGGAGTCATTTTTGGTGGCTAGGATGACTTCCTGCAAACTTCTGGAGACATTCCTCTGGCTTCTACTATTTAGAGCAGATTCACAGACCCCAGTCTAAAGAAGTGTTCCTTTAATTTTGAGCATGTGAGTAGCCAGGTGGTATTAGGGGAGTGAGGTGTTGATCTCTTTTAAGTTTAGCCTTCTGCCTGTATTTCACAATATCTAAGGATACTGAAGCACAGTGGAGTTTGGAGAACGTCAGACTGAGTGGTAGAGTCATAGGTCTAAATGGCTTCAAATTTCTAAAACTAATCTGTAAGATTTGATATTGTTTTCCTATTATGTGCACCAGAAACAAGTATGTCCTTCTGTGTGAAAGAAACCTTCTCAGAACCTACTGCTGACTACATCAAAGTGATTTCTTGCTCTGCCCAGTGGACTCCATGAAAGCCTCACGACTCTTTGCTTATATCCATTCTTTCTCCTTTTTCAGTAATTCATAGTGTCTATATGGAGACATGCACAAAGGCTGTGACAAGGACAGTCTTCACTGATGCAACTTAAACTGCTATAGATGGACACAAATGTCACTCCCTGCAAAATTTCAGAACTTAAAATCCCACATGCTCTGAGAATCTCCCATTTTGCTTTTTCCTTGCTTTTGAAGGAATAATAAATAAGGCTTTTTAATCAATCATAAATTAATTATAAAGTGCATGACAATTGTTATCGGAAGAAATTAAGCCCATGCTCCTTGCTACGGCTGAATCGAGGTGTCTGTCATGTCTCAACTTCATGGCAGAACGCATTCTGAAATTAAGATGAATAACTTAATTTCTAGCTTCCAGTGGTTCCTCCTCACATAATGCAAAAAGAGGCAAAGCAGAAGGGAGGGAGGAAAGAATAAAAAGAGCAGTGCCAGTTATTTGGAGAAGCCATTGTTTGTCTGCATTTGGGAAGAAAGGGACACCATTTGGCAGCATGGCATGTCACCGTTTTGGTTCCAGCTGATGATCATTGTGTGAATTGAGCTGTAAGGAGAGCTGCCCATTGACCAGCATTGATTGCTGTTGTCGACAGGTGCTAATGTTCATAGGGCAGATCACAGCTGCTTGCACAGGGTTCCCATTATCCTTTGCTGGGTATTGATTCTCCCTGTGGGATGTTTCCTTCCTAGCTGTGTTAATTTTCAGAGCACATATTTGCATTGGTTTGTGCTGAGAGGGACAGTCAGAGGTGCCTTGGCTATGTTTAATGACGTTACCTCCTCCCCTTTTACCCCCCAGTCCCTTGAGTCTTTAGAGACTATGTCTGTTGGGATCCGAGTTTCCTCTAATTATAGTGCACATTAAAGGACAGGCTCTATGAAGAATATCATTACTATTCCTGTAATTGCTTCAGGTGCACTCAAAAATTAATCAGAAAGCACACAATGGGTTTTTTGTTTTGGCGTGGATTTTATTTTGAGCCCTTTCTGAGCCTAAAGACTTGCTGCCTATGTATAGAGCTTACACAAGTGTAACATGGAAGGGATGGGAAAGTAGATCAGGAGGATGCCAGGGCAGGGACTGTTGCTTCCTTTCAGCACTATTTTGGCGACGCACACAATTGATTAACTGATGGACCTCGATTACCTGCAAACCAGAATGGCAATGCAATGCATTCCTTTTGCATTGGTATAAATAGCTTTCAGTGTCGAGTGGATATTGGCAGGTATCTGCATGGTGCCTAGAGCTGTGCTATGGTGTCGCAGAGGTCTCTTGGCACTGTATTAGATTAGTTATAAGAATGGTGTCTTATCCATCTACTTTAATAAGTCAAAGAAGCCTAAAACAGCTTTCTTCCTTCCTTCCTTCCTTCCTTCCTTCCTTCCTTCCTTCCTTCCTTCCTTCCTTCCTTTCTTTCTTTCTTTCTTTCTTTCTTTCTTTCTTTCTTTCTTTCTT
>JAPSGF010000034.1:627220-717584 GCA_035772895.1 Perdix hodgsoniae
TTTCTTTCTTTCTTTCTTTCTTTCTTTCTTTCTTTCTTTCTTTCTTTTTTTCCCCTGAGAAAGGAGGTAGTGCTGGTAGTAACAGCAAAAATATTCAGCGAATGAGGTTTTTGCTTAGTTTTAGCAAATGTAATAAGCTTCATGCAAATGCTGTCTCCACATATGAAAAAATGCCATAAATTTTGTCTCTGTAACATGGAAATGGAACAAGTAGTTTAGGTTCACTGAATAAAGTGTATCTTTGCTCAGATAAATGGGTCCCAATTTATAATCTGTCCTTAAGGCATCTTCGTTTCTGAGGTCTGAGTAGAAAGAAGAGAGTACATCTGAACCTATTTAGCCCTATGGCTGAAACAGTTAGGTTATGGTTCTTCTGTAATCAATAACACCCCGAAAATGGATGTAACTATCTTCAGCTCTGCAGTTTAAGTGAATGGGGAGTCATTTGTAGCCGAATAGCCTTCAGCATGGGGCCAACACTTGGATTAAAACCTCTGGAACCATACTCCAATATTTGTGATTTTCTAGTGGAGTCATGGAATCTGGCATTATAATAAGAATAATTCTTCAAGCTTCAGGATATCCTAGTAGTTACCACACCTGAGAAGTATGAAACCTTAAATATTATATTCCAAAACAAAGCATTTTGTTTTTTAAAACGATTTTCCTTTTATGGTATGTGCATAGCTTTGGAATGGTGAAGTATACAGTCATGAATATTGGAGTCCTTTTCAGCCCTGGCATGCTCACATTGCACCTTTCAAAAATGTACAGTGGTGGGTGGATTAAAAAAAGATGTGAAAATACACACAAAAATATACATTTGGCAAAAACATGTAGGGAATTTCAGCAGCATCTGAACAGCTAGCAGTGGATGGTATTCCTCTTTTTCTGCTGCTGAAGTTGCTTTACCTTTAACACGGAGGGTTTCTGCTCATCTTGACTTTCCCAGGACTGCAATTGCCTCTGTGGTTGCTGGAGTGAGCAACTTGTGCTGCAGTGCATGCGGTATTGAAAGAGGTGGTTTAATCCTCAGTTGCAGCGCATCAGCTCATTTAAGCAGCTGTAGTGATGCAAGTGTGGACAAGGGTACAAGTCATCTCATTAAATGATAACTGCTGTATGCTGTTAGAGACTGCAGACTTAAGCTACTTCTGAAATGAAAAAAGTCAACTGTTTAAGATCAGCTGGGACATCTAATTTAAAAAGTTAAAAAAAAGAAAAAAAAGATAGAAAGAAAGAAAATCTCAGTCCAGTTGAGAGCCTGAGTCTACTCTTGCTTAAGCTTGGATAACTCAGGAGAAATGAAACAGAAATTAGCACAGAGAAAGCATTGCAAAAGTAGTAAAAACAAGATCAGAATCTGTGCCTGTGAGAGGCAGCAGGGAGGAAGCGGAATGGTAAAGAAATGTTGGTAAGGAACAGATAAAGACCAGGAATATTTATTGACCACTTACCACAATGCTCTTCCTGTGATCAAGAATGTGAAACATTTTCCCTTTTTTTTCTTTTTTCTTTGTGTGTGTGTGTGAACAGACCTCACCCATTGGAACATCCCAGTTTTATTTGTTGGTTTGTTTTCATGAGTCTGATCCTTGCCTGCACCACAGCATGACAGATCTGGTGCCACTCATTCAGACGTTATAGCATTGCACTGATGTAAAGGAAGCAAAAGGGGAGAAAGCTAGCCTGTGGCTAGAAAGGAAACTCATGAGTTAAAAAGGAATTATTGAGAGGGATTAGAAATGCAAAAAATAAATTAAAGAGTTGTAGACTTAAAAGAGGCAGGTGAAGCTGGGAGACAGAGCTTTATTGAAGAGGGTAGTGAGATAGTGTGCTGTGTAAGACAGGAGTTAGCTGAAAGAGAAGAAAATAATTAAATTCAAATAGAAGGCTAATTAAAAAATAAGAGGAGAAAAGAATATATTAAAAATGAAAAAAAAAAATAAAGGAAATAGAAGGGAATGTGAAAAAAGGAAATGCAAGTACTGAGAGGTAGGAGATGAAGAAAAATATCTTTATCTAAAGCAGTTGTACAAAATAAAAAGCAGCAGCGTTTTTATGAAAGTCTTTACCTTTGGATTGACAGTCACCGTAAAAGATCTCCAAGAAAAGGAATTCAATTCAAATTTGACTCTAGTTAATTAAGACACCAAAGTAGATTACTGATTTGGACAGCAATTAAATGCAGTTGTAGTGGAGTTGTCAATCAGTGCAATTGCAATCCAAATTAGATACTAACAAAAAGAAAAAGAAAAAAAGAATAAAAAGAATAAACTTGGTCCTGGTTCTGCTGAAAATATTAACAAATCTCTCATTAACTTCTGTGTGTTAGCAAGAAGCCATACTAAAGAATAGGCCTACATTAGGAAAGAGAGCAGAGGACAGGACTTAAAGGCAAATGGATGAATTGAGCTGCAAGTCATGATGTGAAGATGGGGAGTGAGAACTCCCTTTATACCAGGCCACTGCTGCTTCTTGGTCGATTCTGCCACAGTGTTGCTAGGACAAGTGAGCAGCTGAACATGGGGCTGAATCTCCCCTCTTCTCTTTGAAAAACCAGCAGGCACGGGGTAGGATGGAAAGTGTGCCTCTGGCCCTGGGCTCAGAACATATAATAAAGAATCCTGACAGTCCTTCAGAGGACTGATAATGAGTGACAGTTCTCCCTGCAGAAAGTTCAGAGATGATGCAGCATACTCACCACTCATTATTTTAGTCTTTTCCTGAAGATGCAATTTAATCCTTAATAAAGGGACAAAGTCTTGCAAATCTATAAGCATGCAAGTTATTGTCCATAGACTGAAATGGAAATATTTACTGAAGGAACACATCATGTGTTGATGCCCATATCATATACTGGTTGCGGCAGTAATGGGACTGAAAGCAGCCTCTAGCCAGGAAGATGCTCAGGGCTCAGAGAGCTGAAGGGATTTGCTATGCATAGATCAAATCTTCTGTATGTGCAGCAGTTCCACTTCTGTGAATTAAGTTGATCTTTTTCTACTTTGCAGAGGTGTTGTGAGAATAAACCTGTGACATTTTAGGAGAAAGCGATAAATGAAGCCATTCCAACCCATGGCACAGTCGTACAGTTAAATAAAGGTCTGTGTCTTTTGGACAAACCTGCTCTTGTGCAGTTGGTTATAACATGGGCTACATCTCAAAATGCCCTACCTGTTAGTCATTAGCTGTAGCTGTAGAGGATTTGTCTGTGGCCCCTGCTAGACCAGGGAGCCAGGGCACCCTGTGTGTTTGGCTCAGTACAGAGGTGTGGGAGAGGGCATGCTGACTGGGGTGATGGTACACAGGCATAATTTAGGATTGTATATAGCCCAATGAGTTTAACAGCCCTGGTTAATGACATAATTACCATACTACACAAACTCTCATTGAAATTAATGGTATTTCACATAATAAAAGTACTGTGCATATACTCAGCTATGTAGAACATTAACGTCCCTTTAAAAAGTCATAAGAACAGAAAATCAAGTTATTCTATGCAGTTGTATTTGAAGTGGAGGCTCCTACTACAGTGATGGTGTACCCAAAGATAGGATTCTTCAGCTTTTGAGATTTGCAATCATTTGTTCCCCATCATTTTAATTCTGTTAGAGAATTCTTTCCTCTCTGCTTTCTTTTTTACCTGTCAGAAACAGTTTCTCCATTAGTTTCAGTAATGCAACAGAGTACAACATAAATCTGTTTTTTCTTTTTCCTGTGTATATGCCTGACTCATAAGTATTGCTAGCAATAGAGTATTTTTTGTTGTCAACTGAATTGAAAAAAACCCAGAAAATGAAATGTTTATGCTCATCCAAAAAAACATTTGTTTTTGTTCCCTCCACTAAACAAAACATCAACTCTTTAAACATATTTTCCTAGAAATCACAATTGGCAAATATGTGAGCACTCAGTTCTACATTGTAAGCATTCAGGAGTGCATGGATATATTTACTAATACCTTTGTAGACGATTCTGTTTGGATTTTCTGAACTCTTTTTCTCCTTAACAGCACAAGGCAAAAGTGATAAATGCTGTACACATTTCCATGCCCTTTTCTTTATTCTTCTGGTATATCATTTAGGCTGGAAGAAAGTCATCTCTCATATATTTAGGTCTTTCTCCTTCTGGCTTCTCAAGGAGGCTGTTTCCACATCTTGAGATGATCCATTAGTTAAATTGTGTCCTGCCCATCATGTGAACATATGTTTCTTGGTTCTTTGAGTTTTTATGAGCCTTCTCCCTCACTTTTTTTTTTTTTTTTAAATACCTCTAATGCCATTTCTTCTTTTCTTCAATTTTTTAGAAATCCTTATTCCTCTTGGCAGATGGGCCAATAAAGCTGGTTCATCAGTCAGTCTCTTGTGTCAAAGTTGGTCAAATCATGGTTGTTAAGATTAACAGTGCCTAGGGGTTCCTCATCTTCTAAGAGCATCTAAGGAGCATTCACAGAAACATTTCACAGCCTATTGCACCAGTGACTGGACTTTGTCAATTTTATTGGGTCAGATTCAATAGCTCCTTGCACGAGGCACCACTGAAACATTGTCACTACACTTCTCTTAGCAGAAAACTGAGAACTGTGCTGCCTATAAAGAGAAAAGCTGGTGTCAGAAGAAATGGGAACTTCTAGAAGTATGCCATGATAAATAAAAGTAAATATATTGTTTGAATGCTGGGAAGCTGCCGTCATATCATGCTGTGGTAGAGCACACGTCTGTGATGCACATCAGCAGTCCCAAATAGCTGGGCTGTTGCACGAGTCTGCCTTATTGCTTTTTGAGGCAATTTATTTCTGACACACACGAATAGAAGAACACTAGTGGGATCACAAGAAGAAAAGAACTGCAGAGTTTGCAGCTAAGAGCCCAGAAATGCTTCCAGCAGAGTAGGTAGTGATCCACTGTGCTTTGAGTCAAATGCTCTAGAGCAGGATTATTGTATTACTCTATTTTCAGTTCTATCATCATCAGCCTAGATAACCCACATTTCTATAAAGTCAGAAGCAGAGACAGGAAGGGTATTTCAATGGAGAGAGAAAACAGGCTATAGAAGAACAAGGGGAAGGGGACTAATGCAGGATTCAATAGGGACTGAAAAGCTTCTGAGGAAAGAAGTGTCTGGGTTAAACATCCCTTTGCATTATTTACATACACATATACATAATGTACACTGTTGCTGTGGCACAGGAATTTTTTTTTAAATGTTATGAATAATCTGCAGCATATATTCATGAAGATACAGTATTTTATTTTATTTTTTTTGTCTGAGCTCTTTGCCTGAGTAGGAGGCAGTGCTCTGCAGCTGCTCCCCAAGCAACCATGAGACTGGTAAAGATTATTGGATATTGGAATTTGGGAAATACCATGCCTCTAAGACCTCACTAAGGTTCTGGGTCCTTGCATTCCAGTTTTGAGAGTGAGTTTAAGCAGTGCCCTCTGAACAATGTGCACAAATCTCTCCTAGGGCCATGCCTAAAACTCGGATGATCACCATGCAACTGCAGAAAGAAATTCCTGTTTTCCAGGAAAGAATTGTTAGGTGTTGTCCAGCAGCAGCAATAACTGAACAACTATGGTTGGTTTCAGCTGAAACACAGATCTGTAAAATAAGGACACGAAACTCTCTGTATCCATCTAGAATGAACAAACTCTCTTGTTCTGCTGAAACATATTTATGCTCAGTTTTTCTTAGCATCTATGACACATCAGATATCAGAATCTGAGTTGAATCATATCCAAGCATTGGCAGAGGCTGCCCAAGGAAATGGTGGAGTCACTGTTCCTGGAGGTGTTCGAGAAACGTGGAAATGTGACACTAAGGGTCAAATCAATGATCAACACTGATCAACCCTGATGCTTTAATTCAATTTTTCTTTTTTTCATTCATTTTATCTATTTTCATGTAAAGCTCACCATTCAGGGTTTCTCAGCTGTTTTCTGTGTCAGCAAAAGACTGCTAATTTGGATACTTAGGCTTAGGTCAGTCACAAGATCTCTCATTCCTTTTTATCCCTTCAGAGCCCAAATGTTTTTACATATTTTCTTTCACTGAGTGCAGTACTTACTCCTTAAGTAAATTTCATATCTGCTCTTCCTGAATTCACTGAAAACTTTCAAAATCGTTAAGGGTGTCACAGCTTTGGCACCTTTCAGAAACCAAAAGAACTATTGTTTAAAGTAACTTGTTTTCATGCTTCTGTGTGAGTTTCAGCTTCGTGAAAACTCTTAGCTTTGCTACTTCTTTTTCAGATTATTTCGATCTTTTATCTATCCTGTTGCTTCACAGTAGGGAGAAAGAACTTTGGGCTTGGACTGCTTTAAACAATGCTTTTATTCAGATGCAGGATAAATGCTTCAGGTTAGCAGAAGACAAACCCCAAGGATGTCTTTTTGCCTGGGTTTTCTGGTATCTGAATGTAAAAGTTCCTTTCCTGCCCATAGGGCTGGTAAAGATTTGGAAGTCAAGAAAATTGCACTCAGTAAAGTAAAGGAAATTGTAGCAAACTGACTGAATTGTAGCCCTATGCTGCTAGATGGGAGTTCACTCTGAGCCTGCCCCCAGCTTCCAGCTAGCCCACGTATTTCACCCAGAGCTATAAGGAATGGCAGCGGTTCTAGTTTTTAAAAGAAGTGCTGGTGTAGCTTACTACCGAGGCTAAAAAATGTGCAAGAAGTTCTTCAAATCCTTTAAACCAAGCTATAATCATGATAACACCATTCATCATAGCAGCCCCCCCGCCAAACCAACTCCTTTAAACACAACTCTTCCTGCAGTATAAAGTCATTCAATGAAAGATTTTATTACTGCTGTCTGTACTGTTTTTCCAAGGCGCTACCATAATAGAAATCAACACAGAGAAATTGGTAATAATCACACATGTTTCATATTGGTTCCCATGTGGAAAACATTTCAAAGGTGTCAGTGCCTGGAAAACCTGATGGTTTCATTGAATACCAGAACAAAACTCCAAGGCAAACCCTGAGGAGAGATTAACACTTGGAAGTATAAAATTCAGGTAGTAATGAGAAGCCAGGTGTTCACTGTCAAGGATTCCAAGTTTCCCTAATTACGGGTGAGTATCTGACTTTAACTGCCTCTCTCAGGTGAGCCAGTAATCCTTTGTTGACAAAGATTTATAAAGGGAAAAAAATAACAATAGGAAAAGAAAAAGAAATATGCCTCTGTTTGCTGCTATGGAGAAAATATTACACAGGCAGTCCTATTTCTAACTAAATTAAGATGAGAAAGGGAATTGGAAGTCATGTTGCACCCACAGTGATCATTCTGCAAATTGCAATATGGATCTAGAATTTCATGTTAATTACATTTTATTTGAAAAGTGCTGCTCTACACAGTATTTTCCACAGCAGTGGAGGCTTGATTCTGCTCTCAATTATGTAGGTGTAAAGTGGAGTATCTCCAGTGAAGCTAATGAAGTTAGAGTAGTTTAACATTGAAATGAGAAAGATTACAATAAGGCCCTAGAGCCTGCAATATTGCTACTGCAGTTAATGATCATTACTGCAGAATGCTGTAGTCTAGTAATTATTTCGTTCATGCAGGTAGGAAGATACACAGAACTGGTATTGATTGTGTCTGTGAGAGAAATAGGCAAAAATTCTCCAACCTAATATTGTCTCTCCAGATTGTACCATATATTTTCTTTTTGTGTATGTGTGTATTGTGGTTGTACGTGGAATGGAGTGTATTCAGATTTTGAGGAGCTGATTTAAAAACCTGGATAGGACGCTGAGCATCAAAGTAGTGAAAATGCCTCCTGTTTCAATAATCATTCAGGTTGCACTGATGCCTATTGCCTGTTTATACTGAAAGCTCCCTACTTTTGTTGCTTTCAGTAGTGTTTTGATATAAAACTTGAAGTATGATAACTCAGTCATTGCTAGTCAAATGCACTTTCCAAATCTTGGCCCACCAGTTATATCATTATGTATTGGCCAGACTTGGGCTCTGCTTTCCTGAGTTCCATCTTGAGGAGTGTTTAAAACCATAAAGTGGGCCCAAATTGTTCCTGGGACATCGGGTAGAACAGCCCCGTGTAAGATCCAGTGCTGGAAACTCAGGAAAGCAGCAGGTATCTTGAGCTTTGCTTTCCCTGGGCAGATGTAGACATGGGAGTTACACCTACGCTGGACTGGGTATGTACCTTCTGGCATTGAAATGTAATTGTTCACAAAGAAATTGCTAGAAGGGTCCCTGCAATGGACTTTATCAACAAATTATTTCATCTGGAGAGGGATAGGAACAGAGCACAGGAACTGTTTCCAAAAAGCAGTTGGGATGTGACCATCCTAGTTTGGAGGCACATGAGCATGTATGACTGCAGGTTGGGCCATGGCACTTGGCTCCAGAGCTTAAAAGTGATCTGCTGTCTTTCTGTATTATTATAATTGTAGCTGTGTAGCTGCAGTCATGAGGCTGGATCAGGGATAATCATCCCAATCACCACTGATCCATGCTACTTTTTACTTGAAACCTTGTAGGGTCAAACTTGGGAACAAACCTGGAGGCACTGAGTAACACAGTAGCTCCTGCCGAGGAGCTAAACTGTTGAGCTGAACTTTATGCTTTAGGACACAGGCTTATGCCACATGGACAGTCCTAGATGCTCTGTGCTTGGTGGCACCATCATGTCAACCTACTGCCTGACTAACTTGGCAGGGTGTGGGGTCCCCTGGCCCCCACCTTTTAGGCCCCTGGAAATTTCCCACCTTTGTTCTTGACAGTAAGTATTGCAAGTCCACAAACAATTCCATAGCTGTGCATTGACAGGCACACTTCTGGCATTCTGTGTTTGGAGGTGTTAAATTACTGCTGATTTGTTTGTCAAAATATTAGTGTTAATGCCTTTTAAAAATTGCTGTGTGTTGGCTGCTCTTGCTTCTCTTTCTAGTGATGGTGAATTAGAGGGGGAGTCACAGAGGAATTGAACATCCTCTGCAATAAGCTTTGGTGGCAGGAGATAGGGACAGGGGCAGTTTTATACCACAAGGGTTGTTCCTTTTTCTTTGCATTTCTGTGAATACAAGAGTACTTCTTCACCTCTCCCCAAACAAAAAGACGACATAAAATCTCATTAGGCAAAGGGCTATACATTTCTTCTAATTAGGTACTTGCCAAATACCACAAGCAACTAAATTATGATCTCAAGGCAGGGAAACCTGCTTTATCTGTGGGATGATATGCAGCTTGTCCTCAGAAAGGACATCACAGTTCATTCAGCTCAGGAGTATTAGCTGGAAAAGGCACACTCCATGTAATCTATCTCCTAGGATGCACAACTTGAAAAGAGTTCGTATGTCACAGCAATATGTCCCCTTGTTTATCTTCCAGACAGACTTCATGTATCATGTTGATAAATCGGGCAATATGCAGGGCCAGTTCCCTCCTACTGAGGTGAGTGGGAGCTGCATGGTGCCTGATACCAAAGCTCAGGAATTATTCAGATTGACTAACATAGCTGAGTGCGTGCTGGGCTTGTTTTATTTTCCTTGTCAGATCTCTTGGGGAGTGATGGAGCTTAGGGGTGACTGAGTTTCAGGAGCACAATGGGGGATGGTAGCACCACCAATGGCCCACATAGCATATGTCGCTCAGGACTTGCAGAATAGAGGTACAATTTGGTGAGCAGCCCAACTGCAGGTGCAATTGGCTCAAGGTCCAGGGAAAATAAATTTCCCTCACTCTGCCTGAGCTAATGCTCAAAGTTTACCCTTTTTAGTATATTTCCTGGAGGGTTGCTTAAGGCATTACTGTAACATAAACAATTCTTAATAATGATTCAGCAGCTATGTTATTCTGCGTAAAAGAAAACAAAACCAAATAAGGGTAATCTTTTGCAATACTGCTTGCAATTTCTTATAGGGACTGACATAAAATATTTAAGTTTCACCACGTTCCAGTGGTGAAGGATCTTGAATACATCCTGGCTCTTCAGTCCTCACAGACTGAATATCTTTGGACATCGAGATCCAGTATTAAGACCATAATTTACCAAAATATGTTTTGATTTTCTTTTTTTTTTGTTTGAATATTCTGACAAAATAAGTTCAAAACCTTTTCAGTGTCTGCTGTGAACAGCAGTGATATAACTGGACCCTGTGCCTTGCATTTTCCTCTAATGCTTGTGGAGTAAAACAGGGACTGTTTGCTGAGCAGTGTGTTGAAGCAGCTGCTGACTGTGCTGTTTTCAAACCTGCCATCACTTTGAGGTTCACATGGAGAAGACTTCATATGTCATTTCTCCTCCAGCACTTGGTGTTTGCCCAGGAGCATTACCCTGCAGCTACGCAGGCAAAAACCTCATGAGAGGTTTGTTCCTTCCCTGGTGGGTATTATGCTGAAATGGATAGAGCTGTTCAAATATAAAGGACACTTCTTCTCAGCCAGGTTCAGTAAGACTGTCCAGGATAGCATCCCACTGATGTATTTGGGAATGGAAGAGAGAGTAAGTATGAAAATATATGGAGGGAGTGCTATAAGAGAGTTAGAGAGGGGTCATGGCTGTCTCTTGTGCTCTTGACAGCATTCTGCCACCATAGACATTCCTCTAACTCCAAAAACTTTCCTAATATAGCTGTCTAGCCAACAAACACATTTAATTTTGCTTCTCTTCTATCAGAAAACAAGAAGTTACCCCAAGTGCTGTCATCATCTTAAATACAGCTTAGAGAAGGAGGCAACTAAGTCACAAATCCATGCTGAATTCAGCCTGGTAGTGTAAAGAGTATCTCAAGATGCATGTGGAATAAATTAGGTTGAAAATGAAAGATGCTGAACATAAAAAAGAAGAAAACAAGAGAATGAAACCAAAGATAATAACAGTAAGCAGCAACAGATAGATTCAGATGCTATGTCTCTCACTGGAGATGACTTAACTGACACAAGTTACCTCACTGGAAAGGTATGCAGGCAGGTGTGACTCTGGATCAGTCCAAATGTGGCCAGTACTATCCAAGGTGAACATTAAGATATAGAAGTAAATAAAAGTATTTTGTACAGAATCAGTAATTGCAAGGGACAGATTCCAACATGCCTTAGGGATTTAGCCACAGAAATCCCACTGACCTTCAGTAGTGCTTATGTACCTACATTCCTTAGGTGCTTTAGAGAATCTGTGTGCATGTACTAGGCTCAAGAAAAAGCCCATTAATGTGACTATGATTTTAAGATCCTTTAATGTATTTGATTTTATACAAATGTACGCACTAGAATTTGTCAGGTCAGGGTTTTTGTCATCTAACTATGAAGTTCAAGGGGGTGTGAATTACTGAGCCTTAAAGTTCTACTTTGAATTATGTCTTTTTTTATTTATATGAAAATATTTTCTGAGTCACTTCTGTTTTTTTTTTTTTTTTTTTTTTGCTATTTACAAGCTATTCTGGAAAGTTGTGCTGAGAATATTCACAGTTAGTTTAGTATGTCAAACAGAGGAATAGAGTTTAGCTCTATTCTTAAACCATGATTATTTATGTAGCAGGCATGTTGGCTAACAAAAAGAATGAAGGCTGACGGGCATGAAAATAACCAGGCTGCTTGTATATGAGTCTCATTTGCTGTGGTCCCAGCAGGAGCTTGAAGAACACTGTGTAAATCGTGAAACAAAGGGTGCACAGTTAACATGCACCAGAGATGACCGCTTGTGGTGCTACTTTATGCTACGCATCCCACCTTATATTGTGGCTATGAAAGGAGAAGAAGAAAGCAGGAGCTACAGGAGTACATGTGGGAGTGCTTTGGGAATATGACTGGTGACACAGAGTGTAGGCTGGTGCATCAATTTACCATTTTAACCTAGACATGCAGAGTAAAGTACAAGAAGGCATGTAACTAGTTGGATTATGCATACATTTAATGCAAACACAAAGATAAATTAAAGGAAGATTAGACTTAAATTACAGTTGTAAAATAAGGTAATTGGAAGTATGAATATATTGGTATTAGGACAGCCATGTGCCATAGACTGATGCCTACAGGCCTATGTCTTGGTATATGCACTGTGAGAACCTTTACTTGATCACATAGTATGTTTTTCCATATAGCTATTATATGGCGCGGACAGAAGTTACTTAATGAGACAAACAATCATTTTTTAGTTTTAACCTTGTTTTTTTTTTTTTAAGGAATTGAGACTCTTGTTATTGTCTGTTGGCCAGTCCTCTCTCATATGGACAATCTGTTCTAAACTTGATTCAAACTGAGATACATCAGAGCCTTTCTAAGTCAGGTTAGCCAATTATTAGACATCAGAGAATCTACATAGCCTCACTCACAGTGAAAAAGGTTCTGTTATTTCTGTGTTTGTTTGGGTTTGTAACTCACAGTACTCCTTAAATGCTGTCCCAGCAGTGCACATACACCAGATAATGAATTTTTAGAGCATTGCAGACTTTGTTCTGGGAGCTGAGTACCTCAAGAATACTAACAATAAAGAGAAAGGTAAGTGTTATTAAGGTCTGCATGATACAGAAGAGGATCTAAACATACAGAGACACCAACTTTGGGTGCCTCAATAGTCTTCTGGATAAAACAGGACACAACTAGATATTTCTCATGTGCCAAGCGCTTTCAGAGCTGATACAAGTCAGGAACACTAACGGGGCATCCATCTTGTGGGCTCAGTGATGCACATCTTCCGATACTGCTCTTTTGCACAGCTTTCTTGTGTGCATATTTCCTACAGAATGTGCTGTTTTGTGTGGCACTTCTTGTAAACCTATTTGACTGGTCAAAATGCAGTGGCTTCAAATGAGGCTGAAAACTGAAGAAACAGGGAATATATTATTGCATTTTCAACACAGAGTGGAAATTGTGGAAAGGTGAGAATCTTGGCCCTGCTCTTACAGTGAGAGCAAGAACATATTACTCCACTTAATAGCAAGATAAAATGAGAAACAGTTTGTCCATTATCAGTATTTCACAGTGTCTCTCCCTCTCTTTCCCATCCACCTTTCTCAAACTCCTGAATTCCTGAAGCCCTGCAAGCTCCTTGTTTTCCAAGATCCATTTCACAGTGTCAAGATAGGTTGATGGAATAAAGCAGATCCTTATCTTTTGGCATTTATGTTTCTTTTATCTTCTTTTCTTCTTATTATATTTTCTTCCTTTCATCCATGGGAAAGAATTCTTGTGGCAAATATTTCTCAAGCCTCTCTAAAGGCCCTGTGTAAAAGGGAAAGAAAAAGGAATAAAACAGACAAAGGATAGAATTTTTTTTTCAAAGGTGAAACCAGAAGGGTATTTGTTACAGTAAAAATACGGCAGGTTGAACAAAAGGATCACTTTGGAATACCTTGTCGGTAGGGCCATCTCCTTGATATTGGAGGTTACTCATTTGTGGAAGACTTTGTAAGATTAGGATACCAAGTATTTCTTATGTTTTAGCTTCTTGTATTAAAAATGTCAGCTTGAAATTACCAAGATTTCACAGAACCACAAAATTGTTGAGGTTGCAAGGGACCTCTGCAGATCATCTAATCCCCTCTCAAGCAGGGTTCACTAAAGTCACAACACAGGATTACGTCTAAATGACTTCTGAACATTTCCAGGGAAGGAGACTCCACAACCTCTCCAGGCAGCCTGTGCCAGTGCTCCACCACCCTTGCAGTAAAGAAACTCCTCCTCAAGCTTAAGTGGAATTTCCTGTGTTTCAGTTTGTTTCCAGTGCCTCTTGATCAATTGCTGGACACCACTGAGAAGAATCTATCTCCACCATTGTTACTGATCAGATCCCTCTGAGCCTTCTCTTCTCTGGGCTGAACATAACTTAGCTCTGCCAGCCTTCTTTCACAGGGGAAATGCACCAGTCCTGTCATCATTTTAGGTCCTTCCCTGCAGTGCTGGTGTTGAGCAGGTCAGCACCAGACTGTACTAGTGTATGGGGTTATTCCTCCCCAGGAGAAGGACTTTGCACTTCTCCCAGATGAATTTCAAGAGGCTCCTCAGACCACTGCTCCAGCCTGTCAAGCTCCTTTTGAATTTCAGCACAGCACTCTGGGGACTCAGCCACTTCTTCTTTTCTGATTTATATAATCAGCAAACTTGCTGAGGAGTCAGTCTCTTCCTCTGCTCACTCTGCCACTGATCATAACCCTCTGAGACCTGTCATTCAGCAAGTTCTCAATCCATTTAAATGTCCACTCATTCAGCCCGCACTTCCTGAGCTTGTCTATGGGGAGATAGTGTCAGAAGCTTGCTGACATCCAAGTAGACATCCAGTGCTCACCCCTCATCTACCCCGCCTGATGTCCTGTCATAGAAAGCAAGCAGGTTGTCCAGCACAGGATCACAAAATGATAAAAGGTCTGGAGCGTATCCCATATGAGGAAAGGCTGAGTAGCCCGCATCTGTTCAGCCTTGGGAAAAGAAAACTGAGGAGAGATCTGATGAATGTTTATAAATATCTAAAGGGAGGTGGGAAGCAAATGGATGAGGCCAGGACCTTCTTGGTGGTGCACAGCAATAGGACAAGGAATAAAGGCCTAAAACTTGTACATAGGAAGTTCCATACAAACATGCAGAAAAAGTTCTTTATGGTGAGTGTGATGGAGCACTGGAACAGGCTTCCCAGAGAGGCTGTGCAGTCTCCTTCTATGCAGATATTCAAGACCCATCTGAACATCTGCCTATGTGACATATTGTAGGGTACCTGCTTTAGCAGAGGAGTTGGTCTTGATGATCTCTTGAGGTCCTTTCCAACTCCTGCAATTCTGTGATTCTGTGGTTAAGCATGATTTCTCTTTAGCAAATCCCTGCTGACTACTCTAAATTACCTTCTTGTCTTCCACGGGTTTAGAGACAGCCTCCAGAATAAGCTGTTCCATAACCTTTCCAGAGACTAAGGTGAGGCTGACTGGTTTGTAGTTTGCTAGGTCCTCCTTGACCTGTTTGAAGACTGGGGTGACATTTAGGAAGTAACTTTTAATTATTCACAAGTACTGTGGAGGCATTCATACCTAAGAGATATATTATATATATATTTAAAATATTTATTTAAGTAGGCAGTTGTATGTTGCAGTAGGAAGCTTATCTGTCCTGTTTTTTATATAAGAAAATTTGTAGTATGTGATTCTTTATTGCCAGCTTAGCTTACTATCATATATAGACTAAAATCAAACTTTGTACAAAGTGAATCTGTATAAAGTAGAGAAAATGAGAAAAAAAGACAGTAAATATTTTGCTAATACTATGAGCAAGCTAGAACTCTTTTTATAAAGCTGAAACTGAGCTATTTAAGGTTTTAGATATACATAATATTATGCAGTCAAAATGAAAGTGCTTCATCCCATATTGCACTGCTTTTGATATAAATAAAATGTATGTGCAGTATTTTATTTTATTTCAGAAAATGTAACAAGAGCAAAATGGCATGATCTTGTATGGCAACATAACTTTGTATTCATGGCTGATTTTTTTTCCCCTTAACACAGAAGAATATTGTGGGTTGATGCAGTGTCCTAACACAATAGGGGCTAATGAATAGAGCTTGCTGCACTCAAGAGACTGCAGTTCAATTACTAGCAGTGCCAATCAAGTCAGAAATATTAACCATGGTAACAGCAGATTTGAGTTGCATGGAATGAAGCAGTGGCTTCTTGGGGAAGATCGCCTCTTGGGAAGGAAGGGAATGATCTCAGCAAGAGTCACAGAAGGTCGGAGAATGCTTCTTTGTGGTAAAGGAGAGCAGCACGCAGCATGCTACGGGGAGCTCTGAGCTGTTTGTGTATGTTTTCATAGCAGTGTGCCTAAGACAACTAGCAAGTGTGATTAACTATGGAGCCCATGCAATGTGCTTAGCATATGGAATTGTATTTTGTATGTATATGTGTATGTATTACGCAGGGTACTTACTGCACCCTATTATAAGGTACAATATAATAACGAATTATGTGAAAGATAATGCAGATTGTGTCCTAAAAGGAGTAAAATGTTGCTGAAGTCAACATAACTGCGCTGAATTCCACCAATTGAATCTGTAGCCTTTTATGAGGATTTACTTAATATAGTGCATTTGTTCTGCTGGCTGATGATCAGAGTGAGGATCCCTTGATTTGATACAATGGCAGTGTTATGTATTAGTAGCATGAACAGGAAGCAGCTGGCGTCCTGTTCAGAAAACAATCTCAGTTTTTATTGCAGAGAGCAATATTGAAAAACACTGTGTGTGAGGGGCCTAATCCTTAAAAATGTAGGAGTTGAGATACTGTCCCTTTTCATTGACCAGTCACTTCTGAACTATTGGTCTCAATTTGCCTCTCTTCACAGAAAGCTGTTCTGGTGTCAGTCCTTCAGAATACAGAGAAAACTTGCCCAAGCCCTGAAATGGCTGTTTTGCACTTGTCTGTCACCTCATCTGTCTGGTGAGTATGTTCAGTTGTGTAGTGCTTTTTTATTAGATGGCATTTCTTTTTAGTCAGCATCAGTGAAAACTTTTCCTTTTCTACACACTAGGTAGCATTAAGACTCTTAGGCATGGTTACTGTTTTGTGGGTTCTTAGATTTACGGTTTCCTCATAATTTTGTAAAAATATCTGACAGGTTTGTTGATAGCTGAAGAAGTCAGACCTGAGAAATGCATTTAATTTTGTCTGCAAAGCTGGTGAAAATAACGTGTACTTAATACCTTTCTTCCTTGAGGATTTTGGAATGTACGACGACTATTGTATGCATTTCACGATATCTCTGTAAGGCAGACAGGTGTAGTGCCTGGGCAAGGAAGGTGAATCATAGAGGTTTGTCTTGTCTAGATCAGGCATCTGAAGCGTAGTCATCCCAGTCTCGTTTCATCACCTTAGGCCCCTCTTGCAGCCAAATATTTTTCAGTTTCAGAGGATGATTCACCTCAGTTAACTCAGAACCTGCACCAAGATGAGAAGAAATGGAGGTCTCCAATGTCCAGAAATGGGGCTCAAGGTTGCTTCATCACCCATATTTGGGCTCTAAAGCCATATGAGATGGAATGAGTGTGTCCTGACAAGTTAGGAAAAACAGCAGCCAAGGAAGAGAGTGGGATTGAATTTTAATCCCACTTTTATCACAGTTGTCTGTTTGACCTACGACAGGATCGCCTTCGATCATTATCACCATTTTGCTCCTTTTCCTCCTACTCTTTGTTTGTTTTGAGCACGGAACAATTATTCAGTGTAGGGGACAGTCCTCCTTTCCTTTCCTTCTAATGAAGAATGAATACTTGCACTTAATTCCTATTTGAAAATATTTGCCATGTGGTTACTATAGCCTGGTAAAAAAACTCATGTAAGTCTTTGCTGTTTCAATTGCAAAAGTGACTTAAGCAATCAGTGAAGGAGGGATGAGAAGCTACTTACCATGTTTCTTAGATTACTGTCCTATCCACTGGGCTAAACTGCATTTACTCACTGGATTAATGAATAACCAATTATTGTGAAACACCACCAGAAGCAGATCGAGGAAGTTAATGCTTAGTTTTATTGACAGTATGTTGTCAAGACATTTGCTTGAGAAATGCAAGAATCATATTCAGGTCATGCTATGACTGGTTCAGAGAAGTGCCTGAAACCAAGTTAGTCTTCAGTATTGGTTGCCATTATGCTACTGGGCTATTTTCTTGTCAACTAAAGGAATATTAGAATAAAGAGTGTCTGGATATTTGGAATGCCTACTTAAGTGTCTATACCAGTCTTTTTAGAAAAAAGTGGCCTGGATTCAAATTGTGGTAAGTAAAAGACAGAACAGAACCAGTTTCATATGTCTCAGCAGACCCATAATTACTGGAAAAGAGTATGAAACTGGAGTGATAGATAACAGCATTATCAGCATCTAGCTCTAAAACCCCCTTTCCATTTGTCCAACACAAACATACATTTTGGGATTACTGAAATTACACTTTCTGGCATGCATTAGATATTATTTCACCTGGTCTTGATGTTTGAGGTGATCTGTCTGCAGCGACTATTGAGTTTCTAATAATGACAGCTTTATTAGGCAATGTATGAAGTATGGAAAAAATTATTTGTAAACTATGTACTCTGCATTTAATCCTTAGTCCTTTTGGATTCAGTAGAATATCCAAAATTATCCAAGATCTTCATTCTTCTACTTTCTTTAACAATATTTTTGTCAAATAATCTCTACCATTTTGGCAGACTCATAACTTTTATTATTCTTCACTTTTGCCTCTCTTTAGCTCCTGTCTGCCACGTGAAGACATGTGCTGTCCTACTAGCCATGTATTTGTGCTAGAAAATCTGACCTAATAACTAACATTAGTTGAATGATGTTCAGGCCAGTTATACTAACAACAGTACACCCTTTGTTTTTAACAATTTTACATTCTTTGTAAAGCAAGAAAAAATCCATAACAAACAAAAATTCCCAACAGGCCAAACAATCAAATAAAAATCGAGGAACTTGATTCTAGTATAAGACTTATAAAATGTTCTCCATCTACTTTCTTGTTTAGAAATGTTAGGACAATATATCTTGCCTTCAAAAAATGTTTGTTATCAAAAAATATGTGCTACTTAGTCAATTCCTTATCTGAAGTCACAATTCATTATGTCCTTGTATGAGTTCACTGGGCCTTTTAAATGATTACAAGTTACAAATAATGTACACCCTTGCAGAAGGACAGACCCACTTCAGCTCCTTCTCTTGCACTCCCACATGAGTCTTCTGCCTGCTCACTGTTTTCTGCCTGAGTAGAAGGTTTTTTTTTTTTTTTTAATTTACAGCCATTGTGGAATAGCAACAATATGGTCTACTTAGTATACATATGCAAAATGTGACTGTGTATGGAGCTAAGTCATTCCTCAAGCTTTGTTAAGACAAAGCAAGCTAAAGTGAGTTCCTTGGTATAACCAAAAAGGAACAGGGGTTTCACAGAGGAGATAAGCCATAAGCTCAGAAGCTGGTGGCTCCTGATCCTAACCTGGCATAAGGAGGAAAAAACTGAAATCAGGGTAAAGAGCCTCAGTGAGCATGAGACAGAGGCAGATTAGGAGAGTGTGGAAATGAGAATTAACTTACTGCTGTGACAATAATTCAACTGCACTGCTGTCCCCTGGGAAAAGAGGGTCTCTAAGAGGGCAAAGAAGGGCTTGAAGCAGGGGTAGGAGAAACTATGGCCTGCCTTTACCTTGCCTCCTGGCCTTCAGCGAAGCTTTCAAATCTAGAGAAGCCCCCTTTTTAAACAAATTTAATGTTTCCCGGGGTCTATGTGTTACTGATTATATCTGTTTTACTACAGAGGGGGTGGTAACAGAAAAAATGAGCCTGCAGACAAAAGAGGAAAACAGTACAGCATGCACAGAAAGCCAATACATATCTGAAATTTGAAGAAATATAGACTGCTCCTATTGCCATGGTAATCATATATATTAACACAAGCTTCAAACCTTAGTCTTTTTTATTCAGTAGCTAAGACTTGAATAGAAGACATGAAGGCTGGTTAGTTGGATAATAGAGTACCCAAAGACTAAATGTAATCAGAAATCCATGTGCATGTAAATCTTCCTCAAACAGAATCTAATCTCAATAGCAGGGAGAAGATTCTTGAATGTCATTATCCTACTTAGTACAAGTGGTTTCATCAGGCTCTTACTTTGTTATGTGTGTTGACTAACTTGATCTTTCCAAACAACAGAACCATGACTTAGGTCTTAGAATTGCTCACGAGTAGCTGTTTCAAAACTTAAGGAGGTGCAAAAATATAAAAACGTTGTAAATGGCAGGAAAAAGTATTCCATTTTGAAGAAGAGAAATATGGTTGCTATTATTACTGGTTGTATAAAAGTTCAGTAGTTCTTTTCACAGTTTGTACAGGCATGTTACATTTCAGTTATTTGCCCTGAAATCTTTCTGATACACAGTACATTATTTACTTTAAGGTATATAAGTAGCAGTGATTTGTGGTGTGTGTGATAAATAGAAAAGGAAGTATGATTTTAAAAGGAAGAATCATACTTGAGTTCTAAATGTAAAAATAAGACATAGGTACTCTATTATAAATTATATGTTGCTGTTGTTGCTGCTTCATGCTATGCTGAAGGACTACACAACCCAAACAACATTCAATGCATGCCATGTCCCCGTGTTATTAAAGGAGAAGCAGACAGCCATATATCAGAATGTCAGCATCAGCAACGCCCAGTCAATTAATCTCTAGCAGTCTTTGGTATAAATTAGATTACCCTAGAAGTATATGTGCAGTCTCTCTCTATTTGAGTAGGGAGTTGAATATCAAGTGTGAGCTTTCTGGTGTAGAAATAGGAAACAGGAATTGTACTTTAAAGTCATTAACAGTGATGCTGAAATGCTTTGGCTCATTTCCAAACCTCATTTCAAACCTCATGAGGAGGTTTAGGTTAGACATGAGGAAAAACTTTTTCTCTCAGAGAGTGGTTAGACACTGGAATGGCTGCCCAGGGAGGTGGTGGAGTCACCGTCCTTGGCAGTGTTCAAGAGGTATCTGGATGAGGAACTGCGAGATATGGTTTAGTGTTTGTAGTAGCAGTGGTAATGAGAAGATGGTTGGACTGGATGATCTTAGAGTGTCGTATCCAACCTTGTGATCCTATGATTCTATGATTTGGTTTACTGAGTGATGTCCATAGAAATGTTTAGCTGGAACGTCTATTAGTGACTCTGTAAAGGTGTAATAAACCATGACATGATTTTCATGTTCTGTAAGGTGCAAGGACCTGTCTTTGAAAAGCAGGTGATTACCAATCTATTCAGAGTGGAATATAGGGTAAAGAGGGACTTTGGTATTAGCTTCTAGTCAGATATTCTATCTAACAAGTACCATGAGAACAGCTATGGCTTCTAGATGGTTGCCTCTCACTCCTAAATCTCCCAGGAGGTTTCAGAGTCTTGGAATACACGAAAAGAATCATCCCAAGACATACAAACACTCTGCTTGGTACTCCCTAAGCACAGAAGGAAGTAAACTTTGCTTTTGCTTAGATGAAGTCAAAAGGGCAGTTAAAAGAGAAGTTAAAAGATGTTGAGCAATATGACCAACTTTTCTCTAGGTGACAGCTTTCCCTGACATAGTTGTTCCCAGGATGTAGATGCAGGGAAACAAATGCTGCTAATTTCGTGTGCAGTAGACCAGTAGGCTTGCTTTCACCATTGAGTAATAGCTATCAGTGAAATCATGGTAGATGGTCTACAGTGGAAATCTGAAACTGTATTAAGAATTATTTTCAGTATTACCTTCAAGTAGAAGTTATAAGAATGGAGAACAATGTTGTTTAATTCGAGTGACAGCAGAGGCTGATTGGTCTTAAATGTTTGTGAGCCAGCTGCTGAGGGGGAGTATATCGCAGTGATGTGCTACTCTCTGCATCCTTTGTGCTTGAGACAGAATTCACTGTAAGTACACATATGCTGGATACATATATGAAATTAGATATGTGCTGGAGAACTTCCCCAATTACAACTGCTTCACTCTTGAGAACAGGGATATCCACTAGTAAGGAAGAGGTTATAGTGGAAATAAAAACAAAGTTTCTCTTAAAAAAAAATAAAAATAGATAGAAACCATGTTGGTGAGCAGTTATTCCAGCAGTTTTATTGATATATATTTTTATTGTTGTTCTTGTAACTAGGAAGAGAGATTAGACATCTTAGCTCTCAGAGAAGGTTTTCGCTGTGGCAATGAATAGGAATTGTGAGATCCTTCAGACTTAAAACTATCTGCAGCTTTTTTAGTTAGAAGAAAAAATAAATGTAATTTATTCAGTGTTTTTTGATAAGCAAAGTTTAGATTTAAAATGTGTAATTCCTGGCAATTAGAGGCAATAAAAAAGTACGCAGAATGGTAAAACTACCATTTTAATCTGGCTTCACGAAATATATGTTTGCCTTGCTAAACACTTAACAGTACTGACAGTTGAGATGAGCTGAGATGCCTTGCAATCAGACATTATTTGATCAGGCAGTTCTTGTTGTACTGTACATAGCTAGAGAGTTGCTTTAAATACAATAAATAAAAGTAAAATCTTACACAAGGCAGCACAGCTTAGTAATTGCTGTTTTGGAGCTCACGTCGCTGCAGTTATTTAGCTCAGCATTTCATCTCCAGCTGCAGCACAATTTTTGCCAAATATAGATAAATGAAGTTAAAGTTATTGGCAAGGACTAGTTCTGTATCCCTGTTTTGAGTTCATAGATTCATAGGAAGGGCCTTTCTTTATTTTTGTAGCTAGCAATTGTTTTGAACTCCTCTGTTCCAGTACAACAGTGTTTTCAGTTCTATTTTATCAGATACTGGTAAACAGAGAGAACGAGCAGGTTCTTTCTTTGAGAAATATATCATATGAAATGAGAGGGAGGAACAGGCTAAGAAACTGAACCTCACCAATGTATTTTAGGGGTTTCACATAATCTTGATACCAAATCTGCAGACAGGGACTTTCTGCGTGGGATGGGTAACTCTATGGAGTGCTAATTACTTTCTGCACTGAACAAGACAGCCTAGTAGCAGGGCCCCCTGCAGACTGACCCTCTCACTACGAGCTACATACAGATGATTTCTGGCTTTCTTGGACCTTCTGTAGAGAACAGTTTCATCCTATGAAACTTAACAAATGAGACACAAATACACAATAGATACATAATATTGAACTTGTTTTAAGTCAGTGTAGAAACACTAATAAATAAACTTAAGATATGTAAAATTTAGGTCGTATATACTCCTATTTCTTCATATTAGCTCAGTTCCATTTCCTTCTCTCTGTCATGCACAACAAGTTTTCAGTTTTACAGCTGTTTTGTGATTATCTATAAACAAGCAAGGGGGGTCAGGAAATGCTGGTGTTTGCCTCTCAACCACCTGGCTCCTTTTCCTTTGATGTATGATCCCTTCTCTTTAAAGGCAGCCAAGCAAGAGTCTTACCCTCCAGAAAGCAAACTCATGGAGCTTGTATTTGGAATGGTTATGCGTGGTAAAATATATAACAAAGTACTACTGTCTAGATATGGAAAAGAGAAAGAACTTTCTTTTTTATGTCCAAACACTGTCTTAAAGTTTCTCTACAGAGATATTCCATATTAATTAGCATGTGCAAACCTTTACTTGCATGCTGCTTTCTCCATGGTTACTTAACTGAGGACCACAGCTATAGAAGTTCTCAAAAACTCTAAAACAAGGAATACTCCTGAAGTTTGCCAGTAGGTTTCAAAGGGAAATTATTTTTTCAGAATTAGGGGAGCAAGTCTTTTTTTTTTTTTTTTTTTTTGCCTGTGAAAATTTCTTTATTCATGCAGAGTGACTGGTTTCAGCCGAAGAAAAGGCTTCTCCTTTTTGTAATTTCTCATCAGCTTTACCAACAATGTGAGTTTCACTTCACGTATCCTATGTCACCCTGATTTCCAGTATAAAATCTGGGAGGTTTAATGAAGTTAAAGTTATGAAGATTTTTAATTGGAACAAGTAAACAAACAAAAACTGCTAAACTAAATTGCTGCTGATAATGCAGCAACAAGTAGAAAACAGAAATTTCTCTTTGCCTGTATGTTATGGAAGAGGGCAATTACATTTCTTTAGCTACTACAATGATTTTCAATATGTGTTGTGAAATGATCTATTTTTCAGATTCCCATACTTTGATATTAGTTAATGATCAGTGAAGACCTCTTTTGAAATCCCTGGGCTCTCGCAACTAGAATATATAACTTCCTCCTATGCTTTTATAGTAATTGCTATTATAGTTGGCTTTTTCATTGACTTAGCTGAAGCATATTATAAATAGGGAGAATTAGGAATGATGTTTTTTTTTTTTCATATAAGAAATGGTCATGAAAACAGTATTTGGCACATTGGAAAATATTGCTATTAAAAAAAAAAAAAGAACTTTTTTAAAAAAGGTCTTTTTCCTTGAAGGTTGTCTTATGGAAATAAGACTGTTTCTCGTGGAGACAAAGAAAAATATTTCCACTTCAGCGAATGGCTGTAAAATAGCAATAAATTTCCAACACAAAATTTGGGATTATTTTAATTAGGACCATTATTCAAGACTCACAGTCTGCCCTTAATGGGTAAATTAGATACACTTTATGAAGAAGTAGAGATATTACTAATTCTCCAGATTTATAAGGTGAATTGGTGTACTCACAAGAGAAGCATCAATTTTGTATCCCCACCTCCTGTACACGATGCTAAATCAGCTGGAAATAGTGCTCTATAAGATTAGGGAAGAGCCAGAGTGTTTTCCATTATGATTCTTTCTCACGAGAGCAACAAATAACAATGAATACAGTTTTGATGTTCCAACTCATTTCTACAGGATTGTTATTCAGGTTATTAGTGTTAGTGAAGTGGATTCAGAGAACACTTTTCTTCACGTCTATACTTTCATGTAACTCCAATAAGTGCATCTATCCCCAGTAGAGGAGATAGGTAGGGACTGGGCCCACTGCACTGTACCAAGAGGAGATTATTTCTTAGGAGTAGATGAATATCTCTGGTTCCTACTGTCTCTCACTGGTTGGCATTTATTCCTCAAATTACTGCATTTTCTCATGGCTACTCCTACATGTATTCTATAACGTGGTCTAGAATGTATTTTGGATTATCTGAGTCTAGCTGGCTTGTTCCAAAGAGCACATCAGGCCAAGCTCTGCATGTCTCTGTAGGAACCCACCTGTGGCCATTTTGGTGACTTTTTGAGGAGTGAAGCTACTAGTTTCACAGTTGAATATGCATTTCTCATCCTTGTTATTTTTGTCATAATTAATCAGTCTGACTAAGAGGCTGATCTGGTCTCATCAGCTCCATTGCAAGAAAGCAGAGAGAGAAAACAGATCCCTTCTGATATGGTGGCTGCATTCCTTCTGCATATCCCTCCTGGAGATCAGTTTACCACAGAGTCTCCTGTTTGTACATATACGGATAGCCTCCCCCATTGCGACGTAACAACAACATGATGTGAAAATAAAGTGAAGAATTCCCAGGAATGTTCCTCTCCGTATCATGTGTGCACATACGAATGCAGGCGAGTGTGCTCGTGTGCACACAAATACACACACTGTCACATTTGGCTCGGTGGCCACTGTGGTTAAATAATGTCAATACCAGAAAGTCTTAGGGTGCTGACACTTCCTCTGGCTGTAAAATATTTACTGTTCCTTTAAAACTGAGAATTAAAAAAAAAAAAAGGTCAGTCTGTATACTGAACAAGGAGTAAAAAAAATCCTTTTTTTATTAGAAAACACTTGAAACTTATCATGTGCAGCAGATGGGAGTAGAAAATGCAGCTTGAAGACAGTTATATAAATATATCCTTGATGTCTGTTTTGCTTTTCAATTTGCAGTGAAAAGTACAAAGGTAGAATAGAGCGCCAGTCAGGGCTGCACTGTGTCTCTTGATATCCATTCCAGATGTTGGCTAGACTTCGTGGAGCCAGGCTTATGGCACTGAGGCTGGAGCTCGTTGTCTTTTCCTCCAGGTGTGATGCTTCATGCTGATCCCCCCACATGCTAGCCCGTCTTATCCAAACACACTAAGCTCTGTGACAGGCTTCTACCACCTTTTTGACCAAAATTCACCTCCCTTCCCCCCCCAACCTCCATGCTTTCCACCCACCCCAACTTCTTACAGCTTGATGGGCTCTGCAGAAAAGCCCACTTGTCCCTGCCTATCATTCTGTCACTTCAAAAGCAAGTCCCCCTAAAAAAATGAGCTCTGACGTGGTTCTCAAATAATGCTAGTCAGTTAGTAGCTGCTTTGAATATTCCTCTTTGTGTTTTGAGAGTGTCTGGAGGTACTATTTGACACCGAGTATGTCTGCCAAGCCTCTAATGGTAGTTCTCTGTTTGTGCATGCTTGTAAAGGATTTTACACTGTAATATTTTAACTCCCTGATTAAACATTGCTAAGCACAGAAGTATATCATAAATCTTGCAGGCGCCAACTCCATTTATCTGAATGTTAGTTACTGTCTACGGTGGGTAAACAAATTACAGCACAGTTTATTACAATATATGGAGCCACGATGTAGCTCTATTAATATCTTGTACCCCCTGGAAATATATTGTTGGCTCACAGTCTGAATTTTCTCTCCTGAACAATTAAAAGCAAATTCTGAATGGAGGGTGGGAGGGTGCATGTGAGAGGGAGGGGGGAGCATCAGGCACTTTCAAGGGGAAACTTGCTGGGAGTAACAATAATGAGCTGCAATATCAAATTACTACTATCCTGAGTTTGAGGTCAGTACATATTGAGCTAGCTGTAAGATATTAAAGTAGAAACTTTTCTAGTTTGGAATGTATTAATGCTGCTAAAGCTGCCAGCAAAACAGCTAGAAAGAGTTTGACTTGGAGAGTGAAAAAACAAAGGAGAATATTAACAAGCAATAGCACTGGAGTCTTTTCTTTTCCCAGCTACATGCAGCATATTTGCAAAGATCATCCTCATTAATGCTAGCAAGTTTAAGGCACAAGTTCCACTTGTTGATTGGAGATGAATGCTAGAGAAGTTGGAATGTTTCCGAAGCCATCTACAAAAATAAATAGTCACTTCTATTTTTTTATCAGTTTGCTTTGCCTACACAAATAATCCCATTTACGTGAATTTATTGCAATCATTGGAAGCTCTATCTTTCTGAAACTGCAGAATAAACAACTGATTAATGTAGGAACTTAAACCTTTAGCAATTCTACCGGGAGGCTTTTTGGATGACTAGTTTAATCCTATTTGAGATAGCTTATGATATATTTCAACACAGAACTAGGAGCAAGAAAGACACTCTATAAGTTTGAAGAAAATTCATGGTAACTATTAAAAATAATTAAAATTCTAAAAAACTGGAACAAGATCAAGATTGAAATAGTATGTGTAAATCCCTATTTACTTTTGATGTTATTAAAGGCACCATTGCTGCTTGGTCTAGTGGATAGACTTGTAGCTTAATAAGCTGGCTATTCCTGGAGCTATACCAGCTGGATTTCTTACAGTGGTGCAATGCTGATGGCAAAATAAAATTAAAAATAGGTAAGAAATAGTTCTTTCCCTAATTCTGCAGTACTGCCTGCAGAGAGGCTGGTATTGAAACCTCTGATGCAAACTGATGATTCTGATGTCACCTTCAGTGGGAGCAGGCACCACTAGTTGTTATCTCCCTTCTAGGAAACTATAAAACACCAACATTTTGGGCAGGATAATGTACCAATGTTCTTAAGTGGGCTCCAGTGATCAAGAACACAAACACCATCCTTCATGAAAGGAATCAGGGCTTGGTAAAAATAGAAATCCAAATATTTTAAAAACTTTTGCATATTGTCAATACTATAAATCACTATATGAGATTGTATAGCAACTACTGAAAATAGGTCTTTAATAAAATTCGGACCAATGAATTTTACCTAAGCAGTTTGTTTTTATAACAAAAAAGAAGGAAGGCTTAATCTATTACTGCCCTTTTCATACTGAAGTCAATGAACTTAGGCCAGGGATGAACTCAGTTTTGAGAGTCTTAAAGAAATTGAAGTGTTGTGTTTGTGTCAGTGTGTGAAGACCTAGTTTGTATACATCATCATTGCTTGATTCAACAGGATGTTCAGCATCCTGGCCTGATCCAGCAAATCACCATTTAATCACATGTGTGGGCATGTAGGCGATTTCTTTCACATCAGTTAAACTATTTCTGTGCTTAATGCTAAGCACGTTGAAGGGCCAAGCCTACAATGGAATTATATATATTTTTTTAAATGCCATGCAGGAAAAGCGGTGCAATTTGCAAAGGTACTGTCAGGGCATGTACCACCTCTTTACTGCAGAGAGAGCCCTAAGGTGCCTAGCCCTCCTTGCTCATGCTCTAATTGACTCCATGCACGTAAAGAGTTCCAAGTATCTCTCCTAAGGTGTTTAGGAAAGATCTCTTGATCACTGAAGTGGAAGATTCAAAGAACGTGTGTCTTGGTTTCTAAAAGAACAGGAGCATTTTAGGAATACAGTTTGATTCTGCACCCTGAAATATTTTGGGTAATCAAACCAATATATGAAAAAGTATTCAGATCCTGGAAGCATCCACCTTCTACAGTCCTGTGAAATAGAGGAGTGCCAAATATCCAAAGTGTAATTTCCTGTGGTTGAGCATTTGCACTTCAACTGGAACTGATTAGGAAGGTTTGAATCTAATAACTGAAAAATCTGTGCAGGAGAGGTCACAGGCTTGCAGATGATCTTAGGAGAAGTCAGATGAGGGAATCCTATGAAGACCTCAGAAGGTACTTTGGCAAAAACTGTGTGCTGGGAGAGCAGGATAGGAATGAGGGAAGGAACAGTGAACCTTTAAAGGTGAACTAGTGGGAAGATAAGAAGAAGCCAGATAACTGCAATAAAAGCTTGGGGTAGAAAAATGAGTATGGTTGATTTTCAGGTTTCTCACCAGAAGGGCAAAAAAGCAGAAGGTAGAACAGCTACTATGCTGGCTTGCCCATAGTCTCCTCATAGCAGACTATGAAAAGTCACTGAAGGTCTTATCTCTTATCTGGTGGTGGAGAGAGGTGGTAAAACATCATGGCAGAGTCTGAGGCAAGCAGGAAAGATAATTAAGGAAAAGTCTGGAATGCATCTTTAAATAAGAAAACTTAATAGGAACAGTGGGAGCCAACAGTAAGAGCTAGTATTTGGGGCGCTGTGTTGAAAAACATCTGTGGTGAAGGATATAGACAGGGGCTTTGTGTTGTTACTTCAATAGCTGCGTGGTACTGGTAGTAAAAATGAAATGTCTCCCAATAAGGGTATTGTATCTGTTAAAGAAATTTTGGAAAGAATGAAAAGGATGAATGATAAACGGCAGTGCTGCCAGTCTGATCAGCTTTAACATGGATTATTCCACTCCATTTTCAACAGTGGGAAAGATAGTCTTATAAGAATCTGATCCACTTGGTGAATTTGAACTTAATTTGTCATTCATGGTAAAAATGATTTGTTGATTCTCTATTTGCTGACTCAAGAGACGAGTTTATCAACAAGTTTTCTTGGGCCTTGGATTATTCTCTTGCTTTTTATATAATATTCAGTGGCATAATCATGGACTGGTGAGAATGATGAAGCTTATCAAAAGGGACTGCAGTATTTATTGCTACTTTTGTACTGAATTCTGTTCTATGTGCTGGATTTTTGTGAATATTCACCAGGCATATTAACGGTAAAAATATTTTGATGCACACTGTATAGTAATCATTTTAAATAACTCTGTCACGTTCATATTTATCTGCATTTGCAATGGAAAAACTATTACCTGAATTAAGTCAGGACGCTAAACCCAGTAATATGGGGTCAAAATGTGCATTCCCAATTTATGACTTCTGAATTATCAAACACCCTGAGACTTTTTGGCATCTCTCAAAACAAAAACACATTGGAAGCAGTGTGAATCTGACGCAAATTAATGTTGTTTTTTTGCTTAGGCAGCTAAGGGATTTTGGATCAGACTTTAGCACACAGGCACAATTTGAATGATACATTCATTAATCTTTTCCTTACCATTTTCCCACAGGTTTTGCTGGAGCAGTGGTGAGTTTTAAGATAGAGAGAATCAGATGAAGTAATAGGTAAAAGTTACTTCAAGTGTAGTGGCCTGCATGGTGGAAAGCATGGAAATACTCATGAGAGAAGTAAATGAAACGAGCCCATGGTTTGAATTGCAGATGTACTGACCAGTTAAATTCACATACAGAAAATCAGTCAAGCAGTTCTAACCACAAAGTTACAACATCTGGCTCATGAAGTCACTTATCCTCACAGCGCTATAAGTTGGAATGATATAGCAGACAAAGTATCACACTATTTTGGTATTCTTTCTTTAAGTATCTAACCACTGTTTAAAGATGCTGTGTTTAGATGGACTTTTGGTTTGACCTTTGAGCTGTTGTTCTCAAGGTCAGTCATGGAAATTCCCAGTCACACAGATCTCTTCACAGCATTTAGTGACAAACATGTTTATGGGAAATCTCCACAAGTCATTACATTCAGCATCAGCTTAAAAAAAATTCAAGGATTACTTTACATAGCTTACTATTTTGCTAGGAATACTTTCTTCAACTCCACATTTAACCATGTCTTTAACCACTATATGTCTTTGTGACAAATTTTGTACAGATGCATTTCCTCCATGAGCTCTATTGCTTTAGCCTGTCTTTTTCAGGGGCTGTGTTTATATGCTTCCCCCCTGGATAAAATTAGACTGATATTCATGTGTATTTTTTTATTATATCAGAAATTAAGGAATTTAAATGAGGTTTCTCTGTTATGAGCTATATCACCTAAGTGCTGCTTATGCTGAATGCCATAAGGTAAACATGTTGAGTACATGATGTTGATCTTCAGCAAGCCTCCAGAAATGACTCTCTTTCTCCACAGAAGTACAGGGAGCCCAGGGTATTTTTCTTCTAATTTCAATGACCTGATCACATGGTTAGAGTTACCACAGACAAATCTCAGATCCCTTGAGCTCTGTACCTTTGGGTTAAGAACAGCTGGGAGGAGGTTAAAGGTGGTCGTTTTCACATCATAGCAATAGCAGAGGAGGGCTAAGGACCAGTAGTGTAGACATCTGCTTTTTCAGAGAGCTTGCAGGCAAAATACATTAGGCAGCCCTGGTTGAGAAAGCTGTACAACTCTGCTCCACTGATGCTATAGTGAAATATATCCCCAGTACCTGAAACCAGGCTGGTAGCTGTATGGCACTTGCATTCCTGGTTCATATGGTGGTGTATTTGTGCAACCACAAAATAACACAGGATGCCCTAGCTTCTTTCCCCACTTCACTCAGGAAGTCCATATACCACTTGAGGCCCTGCTGGATGCTTTCAGGAGGTCAAAAAGGCCCTTGTACATGTTGTACTTAGGCGTGATCCAAAATAAGCAGTCAAAATTCAGGCCTGTGTGGAGACTGTCTGTTGTAAAATGAAAGCACGTGACAATTACTCTCGTGACTATAACAAGGGGAGCCAGTACGTAACAAAGGAACACATAGCTGCAGGCTAAATGAATTAATTTTTCCAAAACTGTGTGTGTCACAGCCTTGATAAAACTCTGTTCTCTTTGTACACTCCAAGCTGCTGTGTTTGGGTAATTTTACAAGGTATCTGAGTGTTTTTAGCTTTCTTATGTCTCAGTTAGATTTAGGCTCTCTTTCTGGCAGAGTTCTTTGATATGGTTTTTATCTACTATTGTTTGAGGGAAGCAAGACTCCTACAACACATCACCTCCTCCTCTACTTCTGCATGTGCATCTTTACCCAGAACTCCACATTGTGATCAACACGGACTTGCAATTTCTCCTCTCAAAGTCATAGGATATCTGAGATGAACAGATGGGTTGCAAAAACAGTCACATCTTACTTCAGCTAGCATTAGAAATACATATCTGTGCAGAAAACATTTTCAAATTCAGCCTCCTGCTTCAGTTTCCCTATTAGCTTGAGATGGTTTCCCTTCTTTGGCCAGAATTTTCTGAGCTGTCCATGACATTTCTCTAGTTTAAATTCTGTATCACCGAATTTTACCAAGTTCTGCAGCTCTCTGTCTGTTCCCCCTTCCTTTATTCTGACATGATCTTAGAGGAAATAACTTTTGTAAGTCTCTTTCCTATACCTCAGGTGATCATTAGATAAGTCTTATCAGATGACTATTTCTTGGTAACAAAACTGTAGTTCAGTTATTATCTTTCCTGGGAATCAGACTTGAAATAACCATTTCCTCTGGATAGTCGCCATCTTTTATCCAAGCATGCACCATTTAAATGGAGGTTCATCAAAATTGAATGGCTCACTATTTTTAGCCAAGAGCCAGGTGCAAGCAACTTTTCTGTCACCTACTGTGGGTTTTATGTCAATACGGAAGCAAAAAATTGGAAGAAGGAACTGACTGTGCCACATTCCTGCTGGAACTTGCATGTTGACAGATGTCCATAAGAAAGATTCCAGTGTCAAGAAGAAATCATAGGTAGAGAAATTCCCCAAACTGTCTCAATATGAAGTGCTGTTTAACCATATGTCACATTATAATTAGCTCTGGTAGGATGCATATATTCCAGATCTGAGTTGATAAAATATATTCGTTTTGATAGGATGATTTTATAGACATCTAAAATATTTTCTGCCTAACCACGGAATGCAACTGTCCTTGCCAACGATCTGAAGTCAGCCTCTTTGAGATGCAAGTACAGACTCAGAAAATGGTGCCTAACTTCACGGAACACAGTGATCTCCCGTGGCTCCACCATATCCGCATCCCTGCAAGCAGTCTGCAGGACTTTGTTTAGCTCAGTGTCCATAAGCCAAGAACAGGTCTGGTACCATCAATGTGAGAGATCCCATCTGTTGTACAACTGGTATCTCTTGCTTCACACAAACATTCCTGTTCTTTATTTACTGGGGATATCAAACCACTTCTGAGTGAAATAGGAAGATTTTTTTTTTAATTTTAATTATGTAAACATAATATGCACCTTGTGTTTGAATGTGAGCAAAGCAGAAATCCAAGCCATGGACTCTGAGGAACAGAAATTCACATCTTTTTCACATACAAGATTTGAAAGGAATGAACTTTAGAAATTCTTGTTCAACAGTTCCAAATCCTGAAAAATATTTCATCTGAAATTACAGTAGAAACATATTGAGTGAAGAGACCAGCAAATTGGCCATTCTTATGTAAGAAGTGGATTTGGATGTGTATGTGAATTGAATTAGAACATATATTCTTGACTTTAACACATGCTACCTGAATACCCATCTGCTTAGCCTAAGAACAAAAAGGGGGGTCATTAACATAGTACTGAATAAATTAGTCACTTAGATATATGTGTTGAAATGTGTTACAATATTTAGAGCCACATCCTTTTTTAACCCCCCCCCCCCCCCCCCCCCCCACAAATAAAAAAAAATCCGTATCTTAAAAAGCCTGCTGCATTTTTTATGTGAAAACTAAATAGCAAATTGGATCTGCATCTAACAAAAGAAATTCATGTTTTGAAGTTGTGGAGCGGTGGCTGACCACTCATACACATGGGCTGACTAGAAATGTTGCTTAGAAACACCACGTTATCAAAGAGAGCCCAACATCAGGTTGGAGTGTTTCCCAGACAGCCGGTTAGTGATGATAATTTGCAATGGAAAATTCTAATATCTGTTCCAACAATTCTTTATTTTCTAGATCTTCTTACTTTTCCCTCTTCAGATTGTTTGTTATGTCACTTTACAATTTTATTCCAAACTCTGATTTGAAAGATAGCATAGAAGTATATAAACTATGGTTTTGGATTGGTAAGTGCTTCAGCAATTATTAAGAAAATGTTGTTCGTCAGAGTAAAATATATGGAAAATCCATGATGAAGGAACTGCAGTGTAAACTGATGTTGTTGATATTGGGACTCATTTGGCTAGCTTTTAATGTATGACTTTCTCTCTCTCCTTTAACATTAATCAATTATTGCGGATTGTTTAATTCTAAAGATCATAAAAAAAATACCAATTCTGTACAAATATAGGAATTATCTATCCAAATATTTCAATCATCTCCTGGACAAGTGATGATTTTATATTTTCAAACAGAAATTGCTGCCCAGGTAGGACAACTAAAACTATCATTTGTCCTGTCCCATGAATGTGGGTAGATTGGACAGACTTCTTTCAGACTCCAAGGCAATTTCATATTGCAATGGCCTGACGTCTGCTCCTCTGGTCCATGCCATGACCCAGAGCATCTGTCACCCCAACTGCTGTGTCTGGAATTAGGAACAAATGGGTCACAGTAGGGCAAATGTAGAGAGGTAATCTCTGAGCAAGCTGGGTCCTAGGCAGTGTCAGTTTTATAGATGTTTTCAACTCAGATATTTGTATTTGTACACATATATTGAATTCTATATCTTATGGATTTCACACTTTTCTTCTTGCAAGAACAGATTTTAATCTAAAACCGAGTCCTTGTGTTGACTCAGAGGAGGAGTGCCATCTACTGAGTCTCCCACGTGAGTCTGCACTTCATCTGTCAGGGCTCATTTGGAGGTCACCAGGGAAGTGCCCAAGTGAAGTAGAACAACTCTTTTTCTTAAAAATCCTTTTTATTAAACATGTATAAGTTTCCGGATTTCCCCAGCAGCTCTTCTCACTGCTGAGATCAAACCTCTTTTAGGTCTTTCCCTACTTGTTTTTTTTTTTTTTTTTTTTTAAATTAAAAGGGAAACATGCAAAGTAGTGCCACAATAGAATAAAAACTTGTTTCCTGATCGAAACAGGTGGCAAGACTCAGCAACTTTTTCACTTCTATCTTAAAATAGATCAGTTCTTTTCTTTGAAGCTACCATTTAATCATGTGCAGACAGAGCTCAGCTCTTTTCTAGCCCTTTATTTGCATTTCAAGCTTGTTCGAAGGAGCAGAATAGAAAGTTTAAGTTTTGTGGGCAACTGAGAATGTAGAGAATGGCAGGAGTGTGTCTGTGGGGAGTTTAAGTGTACAATACTGTGTTTTCAAGACTGTTCAGGACTCTGCATTTCCCATTGCTCAAAGACTACTGCCAGTTTCAGAGTAGTAAGCACAAACTGAAATGTTTAGGTTACTTACAATATAAATGTCCCCTGCCAGAGATATCGTTCATGTGGGAAGGCGCAAATGAGTTGTGAAAACAGAGCGTAGAAAACGAGGATGACAACAGAATGTGAGTGAGAGATATGTCTCAGAAAAGTAGTAGAAAAATGCATTTCCACATTTAAGATTTCCATGTACTCTAGAGGAACAAATTGCAGCTGGTGTACCTGAATAAGAATGAACTTTCTGAAAAGAAATGAAAACTCCTGGGTGACATCTGAGTGCATAGCAATACATGCTCACACCCCCAGCCAGACCACGGTGTAGGTAGAGATCAAGCAGCTAGGTCCAGGGTAGCTTCCCAACTGAATGTAGCACAGCAAAGTCAATTTGGGATTAGTAGATACCCAAAGTAGTGTGGCACCAAGTCTGTTTTTCTTTCAGATGAAGCATAGATCCTTTTAGAGAACTATGCTGTACTTAAGGAAATTTCAGTTTAGAGCAGTATTAGCTCAGGTAGCCTTGTCGTGGCTTGATGGCATGTTGTAACTATGCCTTATGGCTTATTAAAGAGAGCTTATCCAGTCGGGGAGAAGGCATACACATATGTATTTCAGACAGCCAGATATCCTGCTCTTATCTGGCTCTTATCACAGGGAATTTCTGACGAATCTTTGGAAAAAAGATGAAAAAAAATAAATAAATATCCAAATAACGAACAAATGTAGGGGGAATAATTGAGATCTGTATGTAGAAAGATGCCAAACAGTGATAAAGAGATGAAGAGTCAAACTGGTGACAATCCTGTTTAGAGGAAATAATGTGGATGACTCAGTCTGAGTGTTGGAATGCAGTGATTGGCACTGTGACAGCTGCAGCCTATGGCTCTGGCCCCATCCGCTGGCCTTAAGTAGCTGTTTGCCACTGCTGCAGATTGATTAATCTGTAATGAAGATTAGAATTGCTGTCAAGGAGGAGCAGGGCGTAGGCAGGTTTTTTTTTCTTTTTTTTTTCTTCTTCTACCCCTCAATAGATCTTAATAGATGATCTACTGTCTTAATAGATATCTTAAAAGTAATCTTAATTTTTAAAATATTTTTTTTAGCAAGTTGTGACCTATTCATAACTTAGAAACAAAGAAGCCCATTATGCAATTGCCATCATATTGTTTTTATTGGGACTGCTTTCCTCTATGATCTGCATTTATATGTGTGTGCAAACGGAAATAAATATATCTATCAAGATGTATGTGCGTATGTTGTACACATACATATACAAATATATGCATTTTTTGGACTTTGTCCAACATTTTCCATTGATTTTAGCAGGGAAGGACAAGATATCAGATCCTCTTTAATGTTCAAGTTCCTTGAGGCTAGTCTTTTCTGGGACATTTAGACTTTGTGTGTTCTATATGTGTCCACGTTTTAGGGCGTCTGAAGTACTTCTGTTAATATGGACATATTCAGCTGTAGTCCTGTGTTGAGTAGAAGCTGCTTGCTAATGGAATGTTTCAGTATAGGCAAAATAAAATAAAAAAAAAATCTTGGGAAATAGCAAAGGTATCTCAATATTTGGGGTTGTGACATATCAAAAAATAACACTTTTTCTTTTGTTAAAAAAAAAAAAAAGTTTTTCTGACTGTGGTTGCCAGTGTTAACTCTGTTCTATCTAAAATCTTATCAGTTGTTTACTTTCAGAGAACACACATCATTTTCAGTCAGAAGCAGGCCTAATTTCTTTTAAACCATAGATATTTTTCAATGAAATCAGTATTTTTGATCTATGGGATTATTTTAAGCAAAAATGGCAAACTTTCAAATAGACAAAAAGATCGTCTTTCCTTAAAATGGTTAAACATAAAAAATTTTCTTAATAATGCAGAAGGTTTGTTTCCAGTGCTTTCAATTCTGTTGCAGAAAATTTAGCATGTTCTACGAACTTGCTCACATATCACTGAAAGAACACATTATACTAAGAATCATTTTTGAAACAATTTACAAATAATTTAAGATGTACAGTCTTTGAATATAGATTAGCATCACTGCTGAAATGTTTTAAAGTACTTCTGTCTCACATCATTTTAGTTTTATAATACCAATGCTGGAGTAGCACATGGTTCTTGCAGGAAATCACTAGGTGGAGCTCTTTTGCACAGTGCCAAGTTGTTTTTTCTGTGTTTGAGCAAATGTGTAGACTCGAGAAGGAATACAAAAAACATGCTACTTTATTAGAGGAATTTACGGAAGCAAAAGTGGTGTTTGCTTTATGCTGCTCTGATGTCCTGAAGTCTCAGACAAGGTTGTTTGCTGCCAACAAGGCTTTGGTGTTCCATAGAGAATTCTGGAAGAAGAGATGTACAGTAACCGGCATATTTAGCCCTTATTATTATTTTTTTTTCCAGTCAGTTTTCCCTGTCATTTCTTGAGTTTTTTAGTCAGTAGGAAGCTGACCTACAAAGCCCTGAAGACACTAGTGCTCAGGAAAGCAAACTGTCAGTGTCACGGTAGGAGACTAATACCTTTCTTCTCAAACTGAATAATGTAATGTAGACTCCAAGAGGATTTGGACTATACCCATGAGCAAGAGATATATATCTGCTCTCTAAAAGAATACTAAATTCAGCACATAGGAAATGGCAGGCATGTGCGGCTACATTTCATTTCCCCAGAAGGATAACTGGGCAGAGAAAAGGAGCCCTGGTTGCAGTGATGGTGCTGGCTTGCACCACTGAAGGAACCAGGAGTAGAAGACTGCAGGACTAGGGTGTTGAATGGATGGGCAGAGAGAGAGGACATTTTCCTCCAAAAAATGTGATCCCAGCTCAGACCTGCTGAAACTGTATGCTGCCTTGCTCTGAAACCCTCTTTCAAAATGAGTGTAGTATTTGCTTAGAGCTTACTGTTTTGTTGGGTTACCTGTTTGGCTGAAATGTTAAAAACAGTGGATTTGCCAAAGAACACAGGCAGTTGACAAGCAGTTGAGATCCATATATTGATAGCAATATCAATTGTAATTTTATCTGTCGGATGGGGAAGAGAGTAGGAATGTTAACATAATCGATGGTAGGACTGAAAATGAAAAAATTGCCATTTTTAAGGTTATTTAGTTAGCTTTATTTCTGTCTCTTTGAACACATTAATTCTTGTAGTCTGTAACAGCACTTACTAGAAACCAAATGCCTGCCTCTTACACAGCTGCAAGGAGAAATTTGGTTCAGACTGCTAAAATACCCAGACTATTATAGAAAATATGTTGAAACATCCCTTTTTCCCAGGAGACTTTTTTTTGTCCATATCTGATACAGCATGACATAACATTTTTAATTACAGACTATTCGTATTTTTTGTTTTGAAATAACTGTCACCTCTGCTTTTTTTTTTTGAAGAAGTATATAAATATATATGAGTCATTCTTCATTTCTGCTTCAAAATCACTGTTTTATTTAGTACCTCAGACTGCGGGTGAACTTGCAGGAAGAGTGTTTGGATAAAGTACAATCTCTGAAGAACTTGTTTTATAAGTGTGCACAGAGAATGAGTCAGGGAGCTGCAGGATGGAGAACTTTTTTCCGCTTTCGATTTTACTCCATGATTGCAATTATACACAAAGCTCTTTTATAACTAGGTAAACGTTATTTAAACATACAGTTTTAGTCTTGGCCACCAACTGCACCTTCCGTGTTTATAGGATGCTTAACATAGGATACAGTTACAGGATTTAAAGCACTTACAGGAATGCTGACTGCTAACATACAACTAATGCCAACTGTTGATGTTTGATTATATGAAGATCTTGGAAATATCAATTATTCAGAGCCAATTGGTTCTAGGTGTCTCAAACTCAGATCTTCAGTTGGAAAATTCCTAAACAGAAAATTTTAGCTTTAATTTTCTATTTATTTCTCACCTATTGAAAACACAACACAAAACAAAAAGATGCTAATATCCTAGAAGTATCAGGCAGATATATGCACTCTTGTTTTGGAATCATTCATTTACTGCAGCATGAGGCTGGATATAATGCCCATGAAGAAATTATACTATACTCAGCAGAAAACTTAGTACCATCACATAACTGAGTGAGGAAGGTAAGTAGAACATACAGAATGAGTCAAGGCCCTGTGCAACAACAGGAGGTGATACAGATATACCATCCTGTATCATGTCATGATTACATTCCCCGAAGGGGCTGAATTAAGGCTACACAGACAATATTAATTCTGTGGTGTGCTATTTTCTGAGTGGTGTGTAATAATACTAACGTCTTTTTCAATGTGTTTGAATGTATTCACAAAGAAAATATTATTCCAAGTTTACATTACATTGTGTATGCATGTTCAGCCAGATGCGTGTCCATTTTCATTACACATTGTAATACTGATTCAGAACTACATTTTGTCAAGGAATATATGGAAAATATCAACCTAAAACATTCCAAGAACAGTTACTAGAGTAATACTTTGTCTAAATTCTGATTTCATGACACAGAACACTTCAAAGAAAGTTTCTGTGCAAGAAAATTGTTAGTCTTTGGGCTAAGGAGGAAAAAAACAGCTGTTTTTCTTTCGACCGAGAAGGAAAAGTTCTCAGCTATTAAAGATTCTGAAGTTTCCAGTTTATTGAAGAAAAAAAAGAAAAAAGTTTTAGCTATGGCTCTTCTCCCCACACACCTTATTCATTTTTTTCCCAGATGCTTGTAATGGAGAGGAAAAATGAGGAGAGGAAAGATGTAGTTATCTAACCCAGTGAAATGTGGCTAGCTGGTTCCAGATTTTCTTCATTTTTTCCTTTTCATTCTAATAACACTTATACATTCATTTGTATTTCACACAGGCCCCAGAAACCTGAAATAATATGACTGTATGCTGTGCAGCTGATGGATCTTTTCTGTGTAAGATGTCTTGCTTCCTCCATACGAAGTAAATGATTCCTACGGATGTGTATATTAAAGTTCTCAAGCTGCACTGTGAGTGGTAGCAATTTGGACAGAGACAGCAGCTTGAATGAATGCTTAGAACGTCTTGCTTGTCATTGCTATTGTTATTTGAGATCACATTTCCAGAGGTCGGAGCTTATTAGTTGAAGTATTAAGGACCTCATTGTGTTGTCATGAGTAACTTTAATCTATCACAGAAGTAGGCTTAAGGGGCATTACTATGTAGGGAGACAATTCGGAGGTGTTGTGTTTGTCTCTTGATTTGTATGGAATGCTATTAGTAGTAATTGATTGCTGGCCTTTATATATACATGTAACTGTACACATATGGTTAGCTGCTCTGGTGTGTGAATGAAAAATGGATGCACTACTTGTCTGTATGCTTCACAAAGGGAATATGGAGTCTACATGTTACAAAACACTGCATGTGGAGTTAAGGCAATAGCTGTTCACAAAGGGGTGCAAGTCATACAATAGGCTACTTTTCAGTAATTACTCTTGAGTTTTTCAGGCCCCAAGTGCATATAAAATGAATTAAAAGAAATAAACTTGAGTTGAAGGTATTATATCCCTCTCCTCTTAATTTCTGTGCAAACCTTTAAAAAATCTCAGCTCCCTGCTGTTTTAGAGAAACAAATGTAATAGCACTGAGCTAATATACATGAACCAGAAAGAGATTGGCTGGTTTCAGCTCAGCCATAGGCTGAAAGCTCTGCAAAAAGTGTATGAAAATAGAACCAAAAAGAACATAACTGAGAAACAAAGAATATTTCAAAAGGCTTCCCTATTGTGGCTGTAGGTTGGATTTTTTTTCTTTTTTCTTTTTTTCCTTTTTTTTTCTTTAGGGAATCTTGAGTTTAATCTTTATCTAAAAATTGCCAGACCTAATGAGCTGTATGCTACTATCCTATCCTCAGGCTTTTTTTTTTTTTTTTTTTTTTTTAATATTATAAAACTTTGGTGGGAAGGATTTTTGATTTTAGACATCTGTAAAATGTACAGTGCTACATAGATAATAAATTTTTAGGAAAACTGCAGATAGTATTTGCTTGCTGGAGTGAGTGTTACGCTGGCCAAATAATATGCTTCTGGATGAGTGATAATAATATTATTGCTGTACTCTCATTCTGTGTTTCAATGGATGTCTGAAACGGACACATTTAACACCAGACTTGCAAAGGCAACACACAAAAGTGTTGCCAGACTGGTAGAAGTCAACTGGTCTAATTCCAGAAACGTGGCTTTGATGTGTGTGTACAGCTTTGTGTGCAAGCCTGCTCTGCATGAACCTCTGAAGATGACTCTCAAGAGATGTTTGCTGTGCCTTGCTACATCCAGATCTGACACCTTAGGGTCTGGAAATAAAGTTAAGTACTCTTTTTCTCATCATTTTTTGGCTCTACTGAAGATGAAGAGGTACATATGCCGTCATGTATAGGTCTCTTCCAGAATCTCCAAGAAATGGTCTCAGGTATGATCCTGGTTTGGAAGAAGGCCTTCTCATTCCCCATGGCTCATGTCTTTGCATGTAAAACTTTGTCTTGTTCTGCATGCATTTCTGGGTTATGCCTCAGTGACTTCTGTGCAGCCTGTTACGGTGAGAAAGCCCAGTTTACTTCTGAGGCCTCTGTTTTCATTCTAAAAGCATTTTTTTTTTTTCCCTGCAAGCTTACAATAAGTGACCAGAAATGGATGAAACCTGTAATTTTTGATTTTGAAATTTTGAAAAAGCTATCTCCATGCAAATAAATGCCTCATTTGATGAATGTCTCCTTTGAGCTTTCTCAGTATCTCTTCCTTCTGTTTTATTCTTGATTGATATTTGTCACAGAATCACAGAGTCACAGAATCATAGGGGTTGGAAGGGACCTCCACAGATCGAGTTCAACCCCCCTGCCAAAGAAGGTTCCCTGCAACAGGTTGCATAAATAGATATTGTCTTGTCCTCTCAAGCACAATGTTATAAAAATTTTCTAAGGTAGGAGTTTTAGCTTTGTCTAACTGTGCAGTGAGCAGCGTATTTTTATGTATGTAATACCAGATTGCATAGCAATAAAAATCTGCTGCACCCATTCTCACTGGGGTTACAATTTGGGATGAATATGAGCTCTTTACTTTGGCTAATGATATATATGGGAAAGCAAGTACACAGCATGGAGTTTCTCTGCCATATACTGCCCTTTGCTGTGGTCCTGATGCCCCAAATGGCTGCTCACTCTGCTAATCAGCTGCAGAGGGAATGGCACTTTTCTAGCTTGCATTTTTCATTTCTCTTGAGGAGATTCTTACTTGAAGGTAAATACTTTACTTAGACTGCAATTGAAGCTAGCCAATTTGTGAAGAGCAGTAAGAAAACTCTTTTTGTTTCTTCGCAGGACTGCTAATTATTAGTTTTTTATGCAGAACATTGGAAACAATTGAGTTATTGTGGAGTTCAGTGAATGCTGCTTGCAGCATTTGAGAGTTTTGCTATCCTTCCTCATTCCAGCTATAGGGCCTCTATAAAAAAATTGCTTGCACTGAAGCTCCTGACCAAAACTAGGTCCATCTCATCTCAGCTGGGATTTCATTTCTAGTACAGAAGTCAGTTTGGTTTAGTAACTTTACAATTTGTCTGGCTGAGCTGGAACTGAGTTGTAAATGTGAACTAACATACATTGAATTAACCCATAGAAACTCCACTGACTTTTATATTGCAGTTTTGAATCAAGCTCAATAAAAAAAGATATGCTTGTTTTCATGAATCAGACTGAAAAATAACTCCTGGGAATTATTCCACTCTTTTACTCAATAAGTGGCTCTTGAATGTAGTTTTGAATAGGAGTTAGGTGTCCAAGATTACCTCTCCAAAGTGACCATCCAATGTAAAATATTGTTAAAATTATTACTTTATGCTGTCCTGTGAGGTGCATCTTGCAGGGTAATCATAATACATAGAAATCAGGCAAAGGAACAAACCTATGTGGGCTTTGGACAGGTCAGTGTGGGATTTTCTGCTCTGTATACTCTGAGAGCCCTGGAGATCAATGTTCAGACACCTGCATGGGACTATATGGAGCTGGATGAGGGCCAGGTCTGGACAGACTTACATATTTAGTTTTCTTATTACCTTTTCCACAGCTGATAGCCGAAGTGATTTAGATAAATAAAAGGCTATGACACCTGTGGAGCTGGGGAGCCCCATGAGGCACTGAAATGGAGGGCTTTCTAAAGTGAAGCTCCAGTACCAAGAAGTGGGAAACACTGCTTTCCATGAGGTAATGCCTAACAACTGCAAGTCATTATCCATGTACAATGTTTCACTGTACAATACTGTGATTTCACAGTATACACTAGAAGGTTAGGGTTAGAAAAATAATAACAGTGAAATGACTTTGATTTGATCAGGACAAACCTAAAGGCAGATCTTTTTTAATTTTTCTTTTTCTTTTTTTTTTTTTTTAAATAAGAAAGATTTCCAAAGTTTACAGTTTATAGTTTTATTTGAATTAGAATCCCCTAAGATTTTGTACAAAGGTGTTTATACATATTAAGTATGATTGATGGCTGATGTTCAGCAGATTATTAAAGGAGAATGGACTACCTTAGAAATATGAATTCTAGCAGTAGAAAATAGATGGATTTCTGCAGTGTGGATATTACAATTTTTATTCCTGACAGAACATTTCATGCACTGGATGATAAGACTCTTTGTTTTAAAACTACTAAAACATGTATCTCCTTTTCCTTACAAAGAGAAAAATTGAAGATTCCAGGAATGGTGGTGACAAAGGACAGGTTTACTTCCCAGAACTAACAGACCTAGTATGTGTGAAGTCTCTTTGTCTTTGTTTCCTAGCAAATTAAACAGCTTCAAAGTACAAAACCAGGTATGAGAACTCAGTTATCCATGCTGTCAAATTGTTAGGCTGGTCAAAGGCATGTTATTTGCCTGGTCTGACTGGCTCTCTCCCAGACAATTTCCAGACAGGACCAGGGAGTTGGCATGGCTGTAGACTTCACCCAGAACGCATTTCAGCTGCAACCACCTTGCTTTTGAGGGCAAGAAAGATGAATACAGACACAGACCACTCCATTTTTTTGTCCTCATCGATAGAGGAAGGTCCTAGACATTTGATTTTGCAGAGATATCAGTTGTACTGAGAGAAACAAATTTTCTGTATTGAAAATGCACTAGGATGCCTTGATGCAACTTGATATGTCTGAGAGATCATATCTCCTGATAAACATCTTACACCATGGCTTCTACTTCAAAGCAAATCCATGACCAACAGCTATTTGTACGCAGCACACAGAATTGAAATTCAGAAGTGCCTGAGATAACATCAGCTCTGGTTGGTGGTAAATGGTAAATGGTAAATCACAAACTGAAAGGCGATATGGTGATATTTGCACTAGACTGAACTTAGGATAAGTCACTTAAATTGGGATTTTAAGGTCTTGAACTTCTTTTCATATAATGTTGTCTTAGATATGTTTATACTTATGACATACACATGCTTCAACTATTCCTTGCATGTGTCTTCTCAAAACTGTCAAGGGACTGCTTGGCCGGCAATGGTTTAACAAGAAGGCATACTGACTTTTTAGAAGGTAATTCCAAGAAACTGTGTTGAAGTACTGCATGAAATAGCCACGTACAAGAAGTCAGGGCTATATTCTTATGACTTTTTTTTTTTTTTTTTTTTTTTTAAAGTATTGGATCAACTGTAACAGATAACTGCAAGTAAAATCTGAGTCTGGCATACTGACTCTGATCCCTTTGAAGAAGAGTACTTGTTTCCCATTTTTTTTTCCCATTTCTTTTGCACACAGAAACACTCAGTCCTTGGGAAGCAGATTAAAAAGCCAGTGGGACTGGATTCAGATTGGAATGTTTTGCTTGTTCTATCCTACATAATGTGCAAATTACAGCTTAAGGCCTAAACGCCTCCATACTTTGTCAGAGTGGGACTTGAACTTTGCAGTTTAGACCAGTATCTACTTAAGAACACAGTTTGTTCACAGAATGCTGTGTATGAAATCACTCTTAGAATATGACACAAAATCAGAATACAAACTGGGCAAGAAATAAATTATTCCCGACCTGTTTCTATTAAGGAGCTCAAACTTGATTAATACTTGGCCTGGATGTGCTCTTACCTCCAGCAATTACATGCCACTATTACAGTGATTATTTTATAAAAGCTAATAAACACTATCTGGAGTTAATATTTGCTCCCAAGGAAAGTTTGCCAAGAGCTTAGAAAAAGTTTACAGAAGATTTTGCCCATTAGGTTTGTGTACAACATTTGAAATGCCAAAATCCTTTTAGCATCATTAATCACAAAAATGCAATGTAAAAACAGTTGTACCTAATAAAGCTGTAATCTGATACAAAAATAGGCAAACCCTCAGGAATTTAACACAATAGGCCAAACATTGTCTGTTCCAAATGAGTTCCAGTAATGCCACTATTGACTCGGCTTTGAATAGCCTTCTGCTCTTTTAAAACAAATATATATAGATAAAATAGGATTTTATTTTCTACATTACAAATGCAGCTGTTATTAATCAATCCTTTCACAAAGGATACTGGCTAATATAGTCCAGGACAGCTATTGTGTCCAGCTTGCTGCATCATCTTCTTGTCCACTAAACCTACAGCTTGCTCTGTATTTATATCAGCAGGGTTCAGGCTACCCCTGACTCATGAGTTGTTCATGACTGGGGGCTGAGTCTATCTGACTATGGAGGGAAATGAAACCTGTGTCTAGATATCATCTGTCCATGGGATAGAAGAAACGTTATGTTGTGACTTGTCCTGCCATGGCTCTCCCAGAAGACAGCTGGAGAGGTGGTGGGAGAGAAATGGGTTGCATACAAGCAGTTTTGCCTACTTGCAGTTTGATTCCTGCATAGTTTTTCCCTCCAATTGCCAAATGTGAAGTGACATGGGAGCGTTCTTTGCTTCATTTTATCAACTAGTAGGGAGGCTGATGCTGCCCCAGTCCTGTCTGTATGTACTTTGGGATGAATCATGGAGAAATTAAGAAGCAGGCAAACAATTTTCATTTGAGGTGTAACAGATAACTAAGGTGCTTAGATATGGTCCTGGATGCTCTGGCTCTAACTGTTAGCTGAATTTCTGCTCGGTGGTTTTTGTCGTTGTTGTTGTTTTTTGTTTTTCTTTTTTTTCCCCATGTGTTAATTTAACACCTAGAATTCTGTGATTGGCATTAAAGCTTCTTTATGGTGGTAGCTAATGTACAAGGGAAGAACAGAAAGATATTACCCCATGTGAAGAAATTAGAACTGAAATATGGGAGAAAACAGAGTGCATGAGTACAGGATGACATATGAGTTCATACAAGCTATATAACAAATCATTGTCTAAGTCCAGCTGGCACCATTTAGCCATCTCTGTATTTAAATTCTTTTACCTTCTAAACAGGCTGGCTACATCCAGAACTCTCCTTGGGAATTGCCTCTGATCCATGCTAGTTCCCAAATTGTTCTAAGCATAGCCTGGAGACCATTAGCTGACTTTTGCAGAAACTACACCAAAGATTGTCCTAGCAGTTGACAGGCAGAGTCAGAAAGTTTTAGCTCCCTGGCACTGCTGACTTTATGGGTAAGTATGTCCCAATGAAATAACAAGAAGGTACCAGTGACAGGATTGACAGTGATCTTGGAACACCCACTGTCTAACAGAATATGTTAGACAGTGGCAAAAGTGGCTGTTTTTGGAGCACTGAGGCATTGCTCTTATCTCCTCCTGTGCTCATCTATTCTGAGGCCAGCTCAATTCAGCTGAATATTATCTAGAAGTGTTCATTTATTATCTTCCTTATTATTCAGTTTTGTGTGGACCTGCCTATTAAATCAAACACACATAAGACTGAAAACAGTACAGGTTTATTCTAGCCAAACAGTAGGTTAAGCTCTTAAGTAAAAAGTTGGAAAGACATTTACAAAAAGTAAATAAAACATCAGTACAATTTTAGGATACATGTATAATAAGATTTATTCTTATTTATCTAGTTCTCCTCGTCTTAAGCTGTGTCTCAGCTGTTCACCTTGTGGTCTGAATGCTGGCAATCAAAACTGGACCTTTCCAAGATCTAGATTTAAAGGTTGTATAGAGGCCTGATGGGTTTCCATTCTTACCTCATCTTCTCTTTCAGGATGAGTCTTTCTGCCCTTTCCTTCCTCCCCCTCTTTTCTTGTTTAATTAACTTTCCTTACAATTAGTCAGGAGCAACATATTCTGGTAACTCACATTTTTCTTAGCCAATGGCAAGAAAATGGCAATGGCAATACAGTTTTGACAGCTCATAAGCCAAATTTGGTTTTAAGAGCTATTTTGACTCGGCTATCTTTCATTCTCAGATTCTGACTCTATCTACTTCTCACCTTCTCCAAGTCTGCTGCTGAAGCTTTAATTAGCTCATTTTTCTTTGGCAAGGATAGTTTAAAAATTGTCTTCATAACATTCCATGAGTTAGATATGACAAAAAATATTTTTGCAATACTGCTGCTATTCTCAGTTAAATTTTGGAGACCACACATGGAAGACTAATGATGTGGATGGTAGCCTGTTAACAGTGTGCATTGTCCAAGCTAATTCCTTCCCTGTTGCTTTTTCTGTCATAAGGCTTTTCTGCCACTTCAGGACCCTTTTCTTTTCGATAATGAGAACAACAAATCAGGAGCAACGCTGCATTGCCAGGTTCTTAGAAGATGGAATCGAAAGCCTCTTGTTTGGATGAGAAGGCCGATACAGGCAGCTACCTCTCTCATCCTTCTTTTTTGCAGTCACCATTGGAGATAGCCATTCTGAGGAGCTTTATTGCTCTCCTCTCCTGATAAACATGAGAAAGTTGATGTATGGAAAAATGGGACTTGATGATAGCTTGACACTTTCACACCTTGAGAATCAAACTCAGATCTGTCAGGGAAGCATGCTATGAATATGCTGATGAAACGTATCCCACACAGAACACATCACAACCCTAGTTAAGAGGCTTTATACTTTTCAAGTTATTCTTTCATCCAACCCGCGCTGAAGTGCCTCAAAGAGTTCTATAATAAGACTCCAACCACATCATAAGGACAACATGAAGCAGATGATTTGACACGTGAGTTAAATGACAACACCTAAAACCTCCTGCCGTACTGCTGGCCCTGGGACAGCACACATAGTGGTGTAGTAGTGACAGTAGTAAAATATTTAGGCTACCTGATGTGCACACTCTTTTCTGTATTACTTTTTTAGCTGGAAATGATATCCAATAGTTACCAGTAATTGATGATCACCAGTTATGTAAATATAGCTGTCAGACACAATCAAAAGGCACTGATAGAAATCTGCTCTATTTCCCCCAGTTCTAACATTTAACATTCCTTTGTGGAGTTTATTTTGGTCTGGAATGGTACATTAATGTGAATTGATAGCAAACTGGAGTGAGCCAGAAAGTCAGTGCTTAACCCAGAACAGCACCTCTGAGAGTAAAGACTTCAAAAATTGGATGTTCTACATTTACGTTGCTTCCAGCTTCATACTGGGGAAAGGAGAGAGATGATGGGAACCAACAATAATTTGAAGATAATTTTCTTCTTTCACATTTCTTTTTACCACACTTTACTCAGCTGGGAATATCACACATAGCCTAAGACCATGTTCTTAGCCTCACAAGCTGCAGATGAAATAGTTAATGAAATACAGCTCTAATTTTAGAAATATTGGTTCATTTGATGTCTGTCTGGTAGAGACAGTAGTGCTAGGAAGCTACAACTGGAATTAACCTGGAACAGATAGCAGTGATGCTTTTTCTTTCGTTTGTGAGACTTGAGATTTCAGGGCTGCCCAATGTTACACATTTCTACATCTTAACTGTCACACACTCAGCCAAGATTCAGAGATCAGTCATGCTGGACATCAGAATGTTGTATGATTCTTGCTTTGTCTTATCTGAGATATTGTATCTGTCACGCTGTTGCCACTAATGGCAACAGCAGGCATTATTTTCTCTGGGATTTTGCTGTCCACACTGTAGACAACTGACATCTTGTATTGTCACTGATACTTATTTCTTTTTCCCTTTAATATAAACCAGAAATCATTTGATGCTGAAAATACTTGCTTTTTGTGCATAAAAACATAGGAGAGTTTACAGTGTTCTCATTTCGTATTACTCTGTTTGGGTACCAGTTCTGTGGATGAAGAAATCTCACCTTGTTTATTATTTGAATTGCTGGGGCACCTAAGTGCCAGTTCTTGACTCTGTTATACTTCACTGAATGGACAGAATAGGAAGCTGATCTCTTTTTCAAGAGCTTGTGATTGAAATATAAGGTGAGAGATAATGAGGTTAGAGGTAAGAGGCCCAGAAAAATGAGAATGAAATACTGATTGGTAATGTGGGGTTTGGGTTTTAAGGAAAGTAATGAAGCAATTTTTGAATATTTAGTGGGAGACCCTTTCAAACAAAATAGCAGTAGAAATCAGGCATTAGAACACCTTTGTAGTTCCCATCATTTAATTTAAGACTATTTGTCTAACATTATAAGAACATTTTTACGTTTATTATAAGAACAATTTTATGTTTTCTGAAATACACGTTGTAGCAATGAGAAACCTCTTCAGAAGTGGTGCAGTTGAATGGAAGAATATTTACATTGCTGACTTGTAACTTTGCCTCCAGAGGGACTCTGTGTGGTCAGCAGACAAAGGAAAGGTCATCCAGGAAAGCAACACCTGCATGTTTAGTATGTAAAACCAGTCTGAAGTGGAGAGTGCAAATGGCTTTTGTAAGGACTGTTAAAAGGATATCGACAAATACTTTAGGTATTTCCCTTTCAAATCCTTCTAGGAATATCTCACTGGAATATTTATAGTCTGTGTTAGGGTATAAGAATTACATTAATTTATAAATAATGCCAATTCCAAATTAGACTGTTTAGTTTACCTGGAATAGACTGAAGTGATCCAACATGATTTTAGCAAAAAATTTAACAAGATTATTTAGCAAGATTCTATTCACCTACTCCTGTTTGTAGCTTCTTCTAGATTATATATAGGGGCCTGCTCTCAACTGTCTTCTTTCAGACATCTATTTTGGATGATTTAAATGTGAAGAAGAAGAAGAAAAAAAAACACAACACATAGAAATTCCCATAAACTGAATCTTGTTTTTGAAAAAATGAGGTGTCATGTATAGTTTAATTTAGTCTTTGTGTGGTTTTCCTTGGCATGTTGCTCAGACTTGGGTTTCATATGGTGTATCACAACAGTTCAGTTTACAAACCCACTTGTTGGGCTACAATTGGATATAAAAATTGTAAGTGCTGTAAAAGAGCAAGTTTTCAGTCTTGAGAGAAGTAAGTGACAAAGATGTTCTTTAGAAGAGATGCTGGGTTTCTGGAGCGCATATGCTTTGAAAAGACCTTAGAGAGTAGTTTTGCTTCATAATAGATAGTATTTTTTCTTCTTTCTTTCTGCCAATACTTACTCATTCTGCTCTATTTTTTCAGTGTCCATCTGTGGAGGAGTTAGGTCACTCTTCTGAAATTTGTATGTATGCTGCCTGCTCCTGTTTTCACCCATGAGCTTGTTAATCTTGTTACACTGGAGAAATGACTGCTTGTTTTCATGATAGCTTTCAGGCAATACCCTCTGAAATATATGGCCTTTTGTATATGAAAAAGGCAGTTTACAATGTTGTGTAGCAAAGACCGTATTTTCTTACATTTAGGAACAAAGACATGTCAGGCTTTATTGAGCACATCACTAACTATATAACTAGCATTGAACACTCTATTTGCAACTGTTGCTGTGTATTTTGTGTGTGATTATCACCCCTAGATCTGCATCCTATAAAAAGATATTTCTGTTTGCTTAATTATAAAGCTCTTTATGAACAGGCTCATCTGTAAATAGCTTGGTGCAGCTGAAATAGAAATATAATTATAATGAAGGCAGATGTTTCTGAGATACTTTTCATGAAACTTGTTCTGAATATACAAAGGAGGAAGGGTTTTCTAACTGGTGGGCTTTAGCCCAAGTGTAGCCTGAACTGCCAAATGTGATGAGGGGTTCATTCTCAGGGCAAAATATAGAGAATAATAATAATAAAAGCATTAGAAACAGCAGCAATATTACTAACCTCAAAATCATGTAGAGATGCCCACTCCCATGGTAAATGGTTCTTTCTAAACCATTAAGAAGCTAAGAAACAGTTTTTGTAGCTTATCTCTATGGACCACTTACCAAAATATGCTGGACATTTATTCTGCAGTACGTTACTTGGGGTTTATGAAACTCACATGGAGCTGCAAAGTTTAGGGTCATTTGCATACAGATATTTTACTTCTGTCTCTCCCACTCTCTGTGTACATTCTTAAATTATTTAAATTCTGTCAGGGAAATAAAATGACAATAATCTTAGAAAGTATATGTATGTGTATGTATTGATAGACAAGAACTTGTGAAGTGACTGAATCCCATTTTCAATAGAATTATATTCTTTAGAAAAAAAATGTCTTTCAGTCAACCCAAACATGCCCCTTTTTTCCTTTCACCACTTGTAGTAAATATGTATGCTATGGGTATTTGCTGGTCACTGCTGATCCAAGCCTGCATTTTATACTTCAGAGGAATTTCATCCCAGTCAGTCCTTGCTTGTGCCATCTTTAGTAACTCATCAGCTGAGTCAGTCGCTCTCTCAGTCATCATATGATTACACAGACCAGATAGATATGGCTGTTTGGCAAGCTCATGAATTAGAAACAGCTAGTTTAGTCCAGGATAAACTACTACAAAATATATTATGCTGTAGAATCTCAGTTTTCAGCCAATTACACAATCACTTCACTCACTGAGGACTGGAGAGTCAGTATTTGGTGCTGCCCGTCTGCCCTCCTTCCTCACTCATGCCTCGGTCTGCATGGCTACATATGGAAATAGAGAACTGGGCAACCTTGAAATTTGCAAGGGAAGTAAAACAAACAGTTAAAGGTGTTTTGAACTGAGCCATTAGTGCTCCTGATATTCCTGATGTGGACATTTTTCAAACATAAGTTTAGGTGTCTTATTAAAGCTTACAGAAATGAACATGGGCATTTGCATTATAAGATATCAGGGCTTTGTTTTAAAAGGTACCCGTTTCAAAGGATTTCAAAGGAACAGGTTTTTAGGGTAACTTTGCACAGCCTGTATTAATTTGATTGACTTTCTCTCTTTGATGGCAAACCAGTTATTGTTGACAGCATCATCCTGATGTATAGAATGAAGGCTATGTATCTTTTGCAAGCAGTGTATGCTCAAGCACAAGGAAGCTGAATCTCTTTTGGTGGGTCTCCTCTTGAGATGTAAACAACAGTACTTTTGCTCACTTCTGAACAACTTCACTGTGTCAACATCAGCTTCACCTACTGTGCCATGACCTAAATCTGGTGGTTACCTAGGTGCAGTTCACTGTCACTACTAAGGGTTTTGGAATAAATTTTCATTACTATTGCCAATCAAACATATTTCAATTTAAGAACATGTCATAATTCTCATTTCATAGGTAGATTCCAGACAAAGAGATTTTTCAGTCCATTTGATTACATTTGCTCTGTATTTACAGCATAGGAAATGGTTTTAAGTTGAGGGAGGGGAAATTTAGGTTGGACGTTGGGGGAAATTCTTTACAGAGAGAGTGGTGAGGTGCTGGAACAGGCTGCCCAGAGAGGTTGTGGATGCCCCATCCCTGGAGGTGTTCAAGGCCAGGTTGGATGGGGCCCTGGGTAGCCTGGTCTAGCATTAAATGGGGAGGTTGGTGGCCCTGTACGTGGCAGGGGGGTTGGAGATTCATGATCCTTAAGGTCCCTTCCAACCCTGGCCATTCTGTGATTCTGTGAGTAACAACTAGAGAAAATATCTGGTCTGCCTGCGTGTGCATCACCTGTATTAAAAAGATCAGAGATTACGTATGCACTGAGGATGGGAATGAAACTCCGAGACTATACATACTAGTGCCTCAGGCCAAGCCTTGGGGTCTAACAGATCAGCCTGGCTTTCTGGTCTCTTCTGTCTCCGTGGAACTCGCTGTTACTTGACTGCAAGTTGGGGAAGAAAAAGGGTAGAAATTGAAGGCGCTGCACTTTCCCAGAAATTAAATATTTAGCTGTTATATAAATATGGCAACTGAGATTCAAATGGACAGAGCACTTGATGGCACAGAAACACATTCTATGAAGGCTGCTCCAAAAGTAATGCTGCTTATTTTATTATGTTTGGCTGATGACTTCAGAAGCAGATGTTGGTCGTATGGCAGTAGAGAGTTAGCCTTCCCACCAATATCCTGTTACATTTTGTTGCTGCGTGACAGATGGCAGCAGAGAGTCACTCTGATACAATGGCATCTGACACAGAAAAGCATGTGAAGCAAAGGTGTATCATTGAGTTCCTCCGTACAGCGTAAGTGGCAACCACTGATATTTACTGATGCTTGCTGAATGTTTATGGAGACCAAACATTGGATGCGAGCATGGTGAGACAATGGGTAATGCATTACAGTGCATAGCAGTGGCAACAGTGATATATGACAAACCATGTTATGGACTGCAGATTTTGATGAGCATGGTATGCTGGCTCTTGTTCACAGCTCTTGAAAATGCGGAGCTAATAGTGGTGGCTATGTTGGAATGTTTTGTAGCTGATAATTTGTTCTATCAAATGGTGTTATTTGGGGAGGCCCCAGTTGACTGGAAGTAGGCAAACATTGTCCCAGTGTTCAAGAATAGCAAGAAAGAAGACCTTGATAATTGTAAGACTGTCAGTCTCACTTCAGTGTCTGGTAAAATTATGGAGAAGATTATTCTAGGAGTTGCTGAAAAATGCTTGAAGGACAACACAGTCATTGGTCACAGAGACACAAGTTCAAGAGGCTAAGTCCCATTTAACAAACTTAATCTCATTTTTTTTGACAACATTACCCACTAGTATGCCAAGAAGAGCCAGTTGATGTAAGTTTTAAAAAAAATTTCAGCAAAGCTTTCAATACTGTTTCTCACAGTATCCTTCTGGACAAAATGTCTACCATATAGATAGAAAGGGTTAACAATTGATGGGCTGGACTCAGGGGGTTTAGTAAATGGGGTAACATCAGGCTGATGGCTTGTCACTAGTAGGGTTCCACAAAACTCCGTGTTAGGCCAAGTTCTCTTCAATGTTTTTATGAATAGTCTGGATGAAATACTTGAGTATGTATTAACTTCGTGGACAACACTAAATTAGGAGGAGCTGCCGACTCCCCAATGGCACTAAGGCCTTGCAGAGAGATCTTGACAAATCAGAGGGCTGGGGAATCACCATCTCATAAAGCTTAATAAAAGCAAGTGCCAGATTCTCATCCTGGGATGGGACAGCCCTAGATATGTATACAGACTCTGGAGTGAGAGACTGGAGAGAAACCCAGAGGAAAGAGATTTATGTGTTCTGGCTGACAGCAAGTTGAACCTGAACCAACAGTGCATCCTGGTAGCCCAAAGGACCAACTATAGCCTGTGGTGCACCAGACCCAGCATTGCTAATAGGCAAGGGAGAGGATTGTCCCACTCTGCTCTGTGCTGTGCAGCCTCGCCTCCAGCACTGGGTGTGGATTTGGACATCATGATATAGGAAGGACATATTCAAGAACAGCATGGAGCTATGTCAAGGGAGGGGCAGGTGGGGGTTAGAGAAAGGCTCTGCACCAGAGGGTAATTAAATGAGGACTACTTTCTGTAGTTAAGTAAAATAAATAAGAACATCACTTTTCCATGCAGTGTGTCCTTTCACTTGCTGTACATAAAAGGAAACCCTAAATACATTGATTGTGTTATGCTGTGTGTTTTACAATAGTTTTATTTGTTTGTTAATTAAATACCACACTGTAATATTAATATTATGGATTTGTTATGTAATACAAAATATTATAATTATCATATAGTATTATACAGTATGGTAGGTATACTGTATAATAATCCATATTATGTTCCCTATAATGTAATCTACATTAATTTATATTTATACTACTGTAAAGCTACAGCAGCAGCAAGTTTTGTCTGAAATCTGACTGCAAAGATATATCTTATAAGGAAAACTGTTTCACCTAGGAATCTTTGAGTTGCAGTTGTACATTTTTGCACTTGTAGGACACTTCAAGGAGATAGGATCTGGACCATAGCCTTCAGTGTAATGGGCAGAGCAGCTGGGAAGGGGACAAATCAAAGAGGTTTTACAGTGTGAGATCAGGAGGGCTACAACAGCTGGGGAGGGTCAGGAAGGTTATGACATTTGGGGGAACTGTTGGGTAGAGAGCTCTTTGGTGAGGAAGTATGAGAGTTATGGCAGCTGGTACAGAGCTGGCGTGGAGACTTACGATCAGGAGGAATTGGGAACAGTACAGCATCTGGAAGCTGATCAGGCAAGGAGCTCATATCATCTGGGGGATCAGGAAGTATACAACAGCTGGGAAGGGTCAAGCAAATACCCAACACACATGGAATTGAACAGCAGGGCCTGGTGCCACATACGGATTCTCAGATTGCTTTTTTATGTATTGCTGCTGTCTACCTTTCTGTAAATTTCCCTTAACTCATGTTCAAAATGTGTCTTTGTACAAAAATAAACAATGTGAATTTGTACTATGGAAAAAGAAAAAGGGGATAGCCCTTCCTAACCACAAGATGTCTTGCTGAAGTCCTTGTACTTCAGGCAAGTGAAAGATTTCCTTCAACCCTTTTTCTGTCCTATTAGCTGAAGATTTTTACAATGCTTTCTCCAAGCTCGTTAGCCAGAGGAGATTAACTTTCGACCCCAGCAGGAGCTCAACATGTGGAGACTCAATTTGTGGTGGTATTGTTCAGTGATACTGAGTTGACTTCGTTGCCAGCACTGCTGGTGCAGGAAGAGTGAAATTCATGTGTCCTGTTTGGCTTACGCTGGCTCTGGCTGAAATGGTGCTTGTCTGTTACTCAACAATTTATCTGGTTAGTACTTACCTTTTCTCAAGTCCTTCTCTTTTCTTTTGCATCACTACTTAATGCTGTGCTGAAAGTAATGTTGTAATATCTCCTATTTATTTCCATGGAAGTTACAACAGATACAAAGAGCACAATCACACTGTTTGATAGAACAAATTCTCAGCTACAGAACACTGTTTTTCAGGATAGTGACCACCAGTAGCTCTGCATTTTCAACAGTGATGAACAAGAGCCTGCATGCTATACTTATCAAAATCTGCACCAGCAGAGGTGAACCACTGTAACTGTCACCACTGCTGAAATGCACCACTGTCTCACTGTGTTCACATTCACTGGTTGGTCTCCATAAATATTCACAAAGCATCAGTGAATGGCAGTGGGTTCCATTTTTTCCACATGGAGGAATTTAGTTCCACGCCTTTGCTTCATGCACGGCAACGCCATTCTGTCAGAGGGCCCCTCTGCTGCCATCTGACACACAGCAACAAAATGTAATGTAGCAGCTGGGGCAGTTCAACCTCTACTACCATAGCACCAACATCACCTCTGACATTGTGGGCCACATCATAAAATAGGAGGTATTACTTTTGGAACAGCCCTCATAGTTACCACAGGTATAATGTGACAGTTTTTTCTTAGTATTTCTTAGGTTTTTAATTTTTTCTATTTTTTTTAAAATTATTTTTTTGTCTCACTGATTTTAAAAGCATGATATATATGAACAAATAATGGTACTTCTTGCTTCTCATATTCATATTCTTCCTCTATGACCTTTCCTGACATTCCTAGAAGACATGCTACTTTCATCATATCCCCTCATATCTGCACCCAAGCGTTCAGTTTTGTGCTGCGGTTTGATTGTAAGCTCATTTGGCAAGGACCATTTTTTAATTCTGTTTTAGGGAACTGCCTTGCATGATGCGGTCCTTCACAATAGGTCTCATAGGTACGAGCAGGAATAATGAATGATAATAATGAGTTCCTTGAAAGCCCCAATTCCTTACGAAGCTTTGACAAAGTGGGAAATGATGTCATATCCATCAGGCAGTTGTGACAAATATGCATAGGGTGAAGGGTAAATTGTTTTGCTCTAGAAAAATCTGTAGTATTCTCTTGTGTTTTCCATAGCTGCTCATATTATTTTTTCTTCTATAGGCTCTTATTGCTTTCCAGACATGCTGTGCCTTGTCTTTGCCAATTGTTGCCATCTGTCCTGATGACATTGTGATGGAGGTTGAGTGTGTTGCTGAGCTTCTTAATAATGTCACAGTGTCATTTTGTGTTACCTCTGTCACTCTGCTGCTGTTACGCTAACTTGTCTTCCTTGTTTCTTTTTTACAACTTATACTCAAGACAGTCTAAAAAATGCCCTCTGGATTTTAGTTTTTCTTTTCTTTCCACCATATCTAATATCTCATCTGTTCTCTACAGCTGCTTTCTGTGTTCTGTATTTATTCTAATCATATTCTATACGGTAGAAAGTGCTGCTAGTAGGACAGATTTTTTTAATTTCCTCTTGGCATTCAATAACACCCTATTAAGTGGCTGTGTTTACACTGCAGTTGTCAATGATCTTTTCCGGGTCCTCTGCTCATTAAGCAATAAATTCAACTTTCCTGGCTAGCAGTGTTTTGAACATTTCATGTGACAATATGGAACCAGTCCCACAGGGAATGGTTTCCTCTTACCAGACTGCTCCCTGCACGTGCTATGCTCCCTGTTGGGTTTATCTAACTATGTCATCTCTATGAAGGATACTTGAAGCAAGCTGTTGCCACTTTCTTAGTCGCATACATGTTGCCAGGGAGCCTGGGGGACCCACCATCTGACATTCATAGCACTCGGCTTCTATCCGAATATGTCTGAGATTCCCACTGAAGCGTGGGATGACAAGTTCCCTCTTTCTTTTTGCAAAATTACTTCTCATCCACAATTAAGGTAATAAAGTGTTTCTGCCAACCTGTTATTATGTTAGCATTCGGATCACTATCAGTCACTGCAGAATTATAAAAGTGGTCCAGAAATACTTTTTCAAGGACATCTCATAAGCAACTTTGTTTTCCACTTACTTTGGAGACCAGGAAATCTGAAAAGCCGTGATGACTTACTTAGGTCACAAAGAAGATACAGCACAAACAGCTTCTTTCTCTGTCTATACTCTGCTTCAACTTTGACTTAAGGAAGATCACACTGAGTGGGATAAAAATTAATTCTGCAGTCTGGTGCTTACCCTGTCTACCAAGACAGAGAACAAGGGTGCTAATTAATGCCAGCTGTAATAGTGTTTGGGACATGTGGGTGATCCACTGCGATGTGGACCAGGGCCACAGTTCATTTCAAAAACAGCAGCTATGACAATGGTAATAATTTTCACTCTGAATTAGGATTCAGACTTAATAGAATAAGGGTTGTGAAGGTAAACTCTGGGCAAATATCAGAGAGCTAGCATGAGAACCAATGTAAAGATAGAGAAACGTAACAAAATCTATTATCTTTATTAAGAGTGAGTGGATTTACATTTATGCTGGTGTATGGTGAAAGGACTTGATATTCTGGAGAGAGAACTGAGATCATGTAAATAGCATTGAATTCCATTATACAAAGTGCCATGCGTCAGTACTGGTAGGATACAAAGACAAAATCTCAAATACAGTGTTGAAGGTTACCCATTATTAACAGGTTTATACCTCCAAATTCCTTCCCTTATATGTTGCCTTTGACTCCTGTTTCACCTCCTGTAAATCCTCTGACATGTTGATGCTTTTTATTCTCTAACTTATTCTCATCTATACTACAGCTTAATTTTTACATTAACTTTTATACTCATTAACTTTTCTGTGTTTATTTTTCTTGCTTCATCTCTTCATTCAACCCTCAGCTTTTGTACAACTTTCCAGGTTGCTTAAGGTCCATTCACAAGTTGGACTTCAAGTGCTATTTCCCTTTGTCCTTTGAACACATACAAGAGGCTATTTCAGAATTCATCTATTTTGACGATTTCCTTGTCTCACTCCACATGACCCTTCTGCCTTTACACTCACATAATATAAATCTGCCTTTCATGGTTTCCAGTGCCATCAGTATTTTTGCTTTTTCTTCTTTCAACAAAGGTTAATGCAGATCTGCTAGTGTGTTATAGGTAAAGTAAGTTAGCAAGCATGAATTATGAACTGCTCAAGAAATAGCAGCTGTTGAGCTTGTGTGCACAGCGAGGATTGTCTGATGCTGATCAATAAAAATCAGAGTCAGTAGCCATACTACCAGAGAGACCATCTGTGGCTAGAGAGCCAGAATCTAGCTGACCGGGATAGACACTGCTGGCCTGAAGGAGGATGGGGACAGGTCATATTCGTATAACGCACAGAGAAGGACATCTTTAATTGTCAGTAAGTGCTAGCTGGCAACCTGTGATCAAAAGTACGCTACTGCTCTGCTCTCCCATGTAAAACTTTCCTTTACTGAGAAACTTAGGGGAAACATAGGAATAATTTGGCAGCTTGTGTGGTGTGCAACTGTTTAAATGTTAGTAGTTCTCAGACAGAAGCTACTTCTGAACTATTTCCAACTCCTTCAGTAGTCAATTAATACAAAGGTCATGGTTTTATCTTAAGTTTACAAGTAATTCCCTACATTGATGGTGAAGAGGAGCAACCAGACCATTTCTGTGAAGACACAGATGTATAAAACCCAATGAATATTGGATTGGTTTCCTATGATAATTGTTTCTATCTTACTATTTTTTGTTAGCTTGATTCAAGTATTAATATTTTTCCTTAGTTTGTCAACTCTAGGGAAGGTAACTTCTACTTTTCCATCTTTCTTCAACCCACAATATCCTATATTTTCATAGTTTCTGTAGTGATATATAAAGTGTGTGGTACCATGGTAATGATCTGATTGAATTCAAAGTAGTCAGAGAGCCCTTAGTTGACTTGACATATTCATCCTCCCTATGAAACTTTTACAGAACTACTGAGTATATTCAGGTGTCCATACATATATCAGAAATATGTTTTCATGGAATAAATACTAACAAAACAAGATGTTGTTACTTTTGAAATTTTCTTTTGGCCTGACTTGTCTAATTGGAAAATGCATCTGCTGATCTGACTAACAAATTTAGTCTCTCTAGCAAGTCAAGAAACAAATTAAGCAGGATAGACAGAGGATTAACCAGATAATCCTGTCAACCTTGCCAGCCTAAGAAACCCTGCAATCAGAAATTAAAACTTTCCTATATTTGAATGTGCCATAGAGTCTCAAGTATATTTTACTATAGTTACAGAAAATTTCCTTAAAATAAATAAGAGAGAAAAGGAGGAAATAAAAAAGTAAACAATAAAATAGCGAAAGAAGGAAAAATAGCCGTTCTCAAACACAGAAGAAATAGCTCAATATTTTGGTCTGATACAGAAATTACTGTGCAAAATTAAATACATTAACCAAATGTCCTGACTGTCTGATGCCATGTTATAGTCAATTCAACATATGTGAACTCTTTTCAATCGCATCAGTGTGTTACATTTGCACAAGTCAGTTTTGTTTCATGCTATATTAGAATCTGAGGGGTGTTTTTATTTTTTCAAACTAACAAGATATGAAGATATGAGTAAAACACATCTACTATTTTACCAGCTAGCAAATTATGTGTTCCCAGAAACATAGCATCTCCACTTCCTTCTACTCTGAATTCAATATCAATTTGGATACATAGTTATCTTGAAGTGTTTTTCTATAGGTCCAGATGTGTGAAGTTTTAATTAGTTCTAATAATTGCCTTTTCTAAATTGTTTCTATAAACGTCTAATCTTTAGAAATTACATCTAAAGTTCAAATTTTAAATTCCAGTGATTGTAATGGTTTTCATTTATTACAAGCTGAGTTGCAACTTTCTTACTACAAACAGAAAGGTCTCCTTGGATAAAAAATTAGTCATACAATGGCTGTCGCACCTTATGTTAAAAATAAAAAATTTTAGGAACTGATAAATCATTTTGTAGTGATTTCTCCTAGTAGGACCTGTATCAGCATAGTCATCCTTGTAAACTGCACTAATATGCTTTTCTTATGGAAAGAATGTGTGTTCCCAAGAAAAATATATCCATCTGTCTGCTTCAACATTTATCCTTCTCTCTTGTAGTAATGGTCAAGCACATACTCTCTTCCTCCTCTAGTCCAGACATATTTGGAAGATACACCCTGCTGATAGAGTTCTGAACAATCACATCTTCACTGAACACAGAGGCCCACAGATGTCTTCCAAGGAGAATTTTTAAGGTGCTGCCCACACAGAGTTACAAAAGAAGTGAAGGTTGGTAAAAGCATTGGGATATGCTGAACTGTGTTATGACTTCCAAACACTGTATAGCTTTCCCTGCAGGAGCATACAGTCACTGAAAGGGACAAGTGTTTAGGCTTATTTTACAACCTGTAGACTTAGAAAGATGTACATAGTTGGCTAAAAATATATTCATATAAATTCATTTTATTTTCATCTGTTTTTTTTTTTTTTTTTTTAGGTTTTTTTTTTTTTTTTGCCAGACTTGTAAGAAGTGTGAATTTCTCTTTTCATTATTTTATTTTCCTTCAATAATATCTCTGCACTTATTTTCCACTTTGCATCTTCCAGTTCCACAGTCCCATCAGCAACGGACTATCAGTTCCTTTGAGGTATAGCAGAATATAAGAATATAGTTTCTTGTTTCACAGCAGCATTGTATCTTAGCACTTTTTTTAATGTTATAATAAAAATATTATTATTACAGAAGATTACAGTGAAATCTTAGGGAAATGACATTTATTACATGAGCTGTAATAAAATACTGTTAGAGTTAATACCGAAAATGCAATGACTTTCAAAGGAAATTACAAAATTTCATTGACTATAGCAGGAATTCAGACACTCTACTTCCCAGTAGACACAGACACGCTACTTCACAGCACATCTGAAGCAGTGTCCTACAGGTGGATGCCTCATAATATTCTTTCATAATGGCAGATAACCTGTAAGACCTGACTCTGTAGTCCCTTGGTTTGCTCATGCCAATACCTCAAGGAGAGTCTCAGTTGGTATCTTGCTAAACTTTTCAGAGCTGAAGCTGAAGACCATTGTGCTAACCTTTTTGCTTTCAGATGCCTTCCATACCCTGCCTTTCTTTAATCTCTATGACTTCAAAATTTACAGTCTCATTCAATTACTTGCCACTCTGCATCACGGGAAGAAGATATTTGTGGTACGGTTATTGTGGTGCCATAGTTGGTACAACTCAAGTTTCTTGTGATGTCAGTGCTGGAATTTAGCTTGGCTCATGCACTGCTAGCAAGGCTATGACAATTAAACTTACAGGGGGAAAGCAGTAAATATGGATTTTACTCTCTCCTTGTAGGCAGAACAGGAAAATAGAATGTCCTGCATAAGTTTATGAGAATCCGTTTGTTCTCCACTCTGATGTTCTGTTCCAAGCCTCAGTTAAACTAAATAAAACTAATGCGCTCTTGAAGAAGGCCTTGAGACACTCCTTAAGTATTTAGAGGTTGCTTATGTTTTCTGGGAGCTCAGATTGTTAACAGATACTATTATGTAGTAATTGATGTTTCCATTCTCTTCAAGAGAATGGAAAAGGAGGGATTGCCAAAAAAAAAACAAAAAACAAAAACCAGAAAGAAATGTTTCTGAGTTTTTGTGGTAAAAATGTTTATTAATATAAGAGCCACTGGTTCCAGCAGGTTTCAAGAAATGATTTACATTTTCTTCTTTGTTTGATGGACATTAGACAATTATTTAAAGAAAACAGGGTGCCTAATTTTGTACCACACCCTTTTGGATTCAGTGTTTCTTGAACGTAGCAGGGAATGTTAGTTTGTAGAGCCATATAGAAACAGGATTTTGCCCATGGGCTTCTGGAAATGATAGTTCTTGTAACTGTAGCTTTCAAATCAAAAAACTCTTCTGAAGATTTAACAGTATACAGATCAAGAATCTGAAACTGTGGATTTTCTAATGACGCATATGCACACAGCTTGACCAAAATGCAGGTTGCAAAAGCAGATGTTTAAGTCTGTTAGCTGGTTGTATGCAACATTGTACTGGGTGTGACCTGAGTTTACATGTGTTTTTGATAGATGAGTCTGTATAAACTGATTCCAATGAATGTGCATCATGTGGAAGATAATGCTTTAGTGCTTTAGTTGAAAAAATGTGTTCTTTTCAGTCAGAAAGAGTAAAGTTTCTCTCTCAATCAGACTGGACTTTGTAAATCTGACCTCTATTATAGATGGTTTAGAGAAAAAGAGCGACAGGTCAATGGTCCTTCTTATACTGATTTTTTTTTTTTTTTTTTGCAGATTCAATTTTCTTTTAGTTTTAATCTGAAGTTACTTATATCACCACATTTTTTTTTCTGACTGAACAAACCTGTCTTTTTAAACTGGACATAATATTTTAGGGCTTTTAGTTATACTTGACTACAAATTAACTCATTCTTTTTGAAACATCCTTGAACATGTGGTGAATTTATTTTTTTCTGAAATAGAAAGTTCCACTTCTGCTAGCTATGATTCTGAATGTGAAATAATTCAGACCAGGTATTCACTGTCAACTGTGAACCTGTGGGGCAGGAAATAATCTATATTTCTTACAATGCCTATGTATGTGAATGAATCCTCCAGATATTGCTGGAATGATGTGAAAATACAATGAGTTAAAGTGAGCCTCATGTCATTGAAATTTCTTTAAAACATTTTCAAATTGCATTCAGAAGGCAGGCTCCACACTGGATGTAGTAGTGTAGAAAAAAGGCAATCAGGAGACCTCTTCTCAGCTTGACAAACGATCCTGTTTTGGAATACATCTTATTGGAATAGATCCTTTTGTGCTTTCATTCTTTTTCTTCTCACTTCTCAGCCTATTTACCTTATGAGGATCTTGGATATTTGCTGGGGTGGGAGTGGGGTCATTACAATTGTGTCGATTTTCTGTTGAAGGTTTTTAGTTATGATACGGTAGGAATTATGAAAAGCATGAGAAGCGTGGTGTGAGACACAGAACATTCACAATTTATAGGCAGGTCACTATTGGTTTGCCCAGATACTAAACGCCTGGGCTTGCAATTCCCATATCATGTACTCTGCTAGTCTTTAAGCAAAATCCCATGACCTTGCTTGTGCAAATGAACTGTGATTTTCTTTTACAAAGATGACAGATAATAGAGAGTTGTAATTGCCTTGTAATTAAGTTTTGCCTGAGGGCGAATGACGTGAAGATTTTTGAGCAATATAAAAGAAAACCTAGTGGGAGAATGAGAGAAAGGAAGATACTACCTGGAAGGATTTCCTCTACTTTGTAGAATAGTCCTGTCAGCAAATGCTTACTTGAAAGTGACAAATCTTTCAATATGGCTTTATACAGAAGTACTAAAAGGTATAGCTGTTATGGTCTTCAGGACTTCAAACTGTATAAAATTTACATTTTCCTCTAGGAGATGCCAGTTAATCAAAAAGTAACATGCACTATAAGTTACATGCTTAATTTCTGTCTTAATTTGCAAGAAAATTAGGAAAGGTTGTTTGAGAAAATCAACCATAGGTCTCTTTAACTTTCACAATGAAAAAAAATCCAAGTTGCAAACTCTTAGCCATCTGAAATGCAGTATAATTAAAAGAGAGGACCAAGTGAAGATTTAGGCTTGCACAATGTACATCAGTCCGATGGTAGATTCCAATAGCTCCAAATTAGAATTGCATCAGTTGTAACTAGATGCTGCACAATAACATAGGAAGCAGGACACTTAGAAAAAATTAGGTTAGTAGCATGTCTTATAATTCTTCCTCACTATTTTCTGTCTTATCAACAGTGGCTTCTAAGAGGGCTATTTTGTATGTTATTCTTTTATGTAAATATCTGATATTACGGAACAAAGCTGGATGTTCCTGCTCTTGCTGTGTCTATAGGGCACAAGGCAGGATCAGAGCTGGTTTTCATGTTGCTGAATTCTGTAGCCTGGGCTGTACTGCCTCCTGACAACAATTCCTGAACTAAACTGTGGCTGGAGATTGCCATGATTCCTGGAACAAAGCAGTGGCTGGGGATTGCCTAATGGGGATACCAGTTAGGCATGGATCAAAATTGCTACAGGGATGTGCCAGCGTTCAAAAATGGTACTTTTGACCCCATTAAATTTACTGTTATAGATGTAATAGTGTTTCTGAGGCATATCCTGCTCTGAGTGTACTCCTGACCATCTGGGTAGGAACACGAGGCACACTCTGAGGTGTGTGCAGCCCTTATTGTCCTATCTGTCCTCACATCAGAAAGTCAGTTTGCAGTGGAAAATAACTGTAGGTTCAGGAAGAAGTTATATTTCTGCCAGTGAAACTCTGAGTGTTCCAGCACTGCCAATGAAAATTTAGGTGCAAGGGTTTCAAGACCTGATATTGCTTTGTGTTGAATTACGTATCTATTTATCCAGTGTAGTTCCTAGCTCCTAGTGATGGAGTCCTGTTCTCTCTGCAAAGCAAGTTCCTATAAGTCTAGACCTTTGTGCATACCGTATTCCCCTGCTACCGAAAATGGGACTGTGGGAGAGGCAAAGCATTAAGGAAGACATGTCAAACACTAGGAAAAACTTGAACATAGGAAGTTCCTCACAAACATGCAGAAGAACTTTATTGTAAAGTTGATGGAGCACCAGAACAGGCTGCCTAGAGAAGTTGTGGAGCCTCCTTCTATGGAGATATTCAAGACCCATCTAGATGCTTAGCTGTGTGATGCATTGTAGGGTACCTGCTTTAGCAAGGGAGTTGGACTCAATCTCTTGAGGTCCTTTCCAACCCCTTTGATTCTGTGATTCTGTGAAAGAAGTTATGCTGACCTCTAAGAAGATTCCATGATCTGGCTGACCAGTTTATGAGGGCTGCACTGCAGGTTCCCTATTGTGAAGTCTTACAATGGGGAGAGAGTCTTACAACCTTGGCATCCTGAGATAATTATCCTCCAGTTACCATGTGCCAGTGGTAATGTGATAGTCTGACATTATTAATAAAATGTGTCAAATTGCAAGTTGAGAGGAAACGGATGTTGTCAGTGAACCAACTTTTCAGCTTTCAGATTATTACTAAATGATTTTGAATGTTGCTAGAGGTAATCTATGTACTTGCTTAAAAATATTTATACGTTTAAAATATTGAACATCTTGCAGTGCTTTTGTCAACAGTAACTGAAAACACAAACCAAAAATATGCCTTTGTAACACTTGGTTCAATCAAAACCAAGTTGTATATGTGGAAGCCCTAATTAAGCTTAACATAGCTCCAGACAATTACAGTCCATGTTTTAGTAAACATTAGTAATTGGTTTCCATGATTTATTTACACTATATACTAGACAGAGAAGTGGAACTGTGGTTTCAAGTGACTTTTGTTCTTCTCTGGAAGTATTCTTAATATTAATCAGTTTCTATCTTCCCACTAGCATAATTTCATTACCTCTGCAAAGGTATTCCTTGATATGCATCATTTTCTCAATATATTTTTATTACCTACTATTAGAATATAAGATATTTAATGACGTACTTTAGTTGCAAAACCAGAAATACTCCCATTAAAAAAAAATAAAAAAAAACATGAGTCCATAATGTTGATTTAGAAGTATGCTGTGAAATGACTTAATCCATTTTTCCACTTCTATATCATTCTCTGAAAGGATCTAGAAATCACTAGATAATGTTGAAACACAGTACTGGGTTCATTGGTGGACTTGCTAGTATAAAGTAGAATGGACATAGTAGAGTGAGTCCACAAAACAGCTATAAGAAAGACTGAAAGAATTGGAGTGTCTGATATATGATGAGAGGCTGAGGAAGCTGGGACTACTCATCCTGGAGCCAAAAGTTTTTCAGTGGTACCCAGTAAGAGAATTAGAAGCAAAGGGATCAACAGGAAATAAAGGAAACTTAATTTCAATATAAGAAAACATTTTGCTGTAAGAGTGGTTGAGCAGTGGGACATGCATATGAGTTGCAGAATCTCCATTTTTGTAATTATTCAAAATCTGACTGGAGGTGGTCCTAGTGGTCCACTAGGTCTTAGTGGTGCACTTTCTGCAACTACTTGAAAGGAGGATGCAGAAAAGAAGGTGTTTGTTTCTTTTCTCAGATGACAAGTGACAAGAGGAAAGGAAATGATCTCAAGATGTATCGGGGAGGTTTAGGCTGGATATTAGAAAAAGATTGTTCACGGAGACATGGTTATCATAGAATGGTTTGGGTTGGAAGCACCTGTAAGATCATCTAGTTCCAATAACCCTGCTGTTATGCATTAAAATGGGCTGCCTAATGAAGTGGTGGAATCTCCATCCCTGGAGATGTTTACAAGATGTGTGATGTTGTACTAAAGTTTAGTGATGGGACTCAGTTAGTCAGGTTGATGATTGGACGAGATTATCTTGAAGATCTTGATTCTGTGATTCTGGGTAGGCTGCTGCTTATTTGAGCATGGAGGCTATTGAAACAATACCCAAAGGTTCCTTCCAGCCTTCACACTTTCATGTTTCTGTAAAGTCAGTTTATGTGAGAATCTGAACAGTCAAAAATAGGATCTTTTCATCCATGATATTGATGTTTTAGCCCTGTAATAAGGTACCATACCTGTTGCAATTCTCACATAGTTTCCATAATCCTACTGAAGGGCCTGAGATTGCCAGTTTGTAATTTACCTCTTTAGGACTCCATTATAAACACTGCACATTCAAAAACAGTCTATATGCTAGCAAATTAACCATGCTGTTCCCTGGCACTGAGGCAAACTGGAATGAGAGGATCAGCATTCACACTGTTCAACTCTCCTACCTTCCAAACAGGATGGCATCATCCCAACTGCCTAGTGGAGTGGTCGTTGGCCAGTGCTTACTCCTGCACCATATCCAGAAATTGTCTGGGATAGGGTTTGTTGGCCTGGGCTGGAGATGTTCTGGGACCATTTTTACAATTCAACTTTGCAAGTGATAGTTTCCAGCCCTTGAGAACATTTTCCAGCACTGTATAACTTGTAAGTATAGATCCATATACTTATTTGCTCTTTTTTAAAACATTGTTTTCTTTAATTGAAAAATAAAGTGTAAAATTGTACAGACTTATTAAAAAATCTAAAAAAATGAAAGGAAAAGCCTAATCTCTACTGTAATTTCCCGAAATTGTAATGCTCTCAATTATTCTTCATCTCTGTGAGACTCCACCTGGAATAGTGTATTTGGCTCTGGGACCTACAGTGTAAGAAAGACCTAGACCTGCTAGAGTGGATCCAGTGGAGGGACGTGTGGGCTGGAGCAACTCTCATATGAAGAAATGCTGAGAGAGTTGGGTTTTTCAACCTGGAGAAAAGAAGGTTTCAGGAAGGCATTATTGTGGCCTTCCAGTATTTAAAGGGGACTTACAGGAAAGATGAGGAGGCACATTTTATCAAGGAGTGCAGTGACAAGATAAGGATTAACAGTTTTAAACAAAAAGAGCTAGGCTTATATTAGGTACAATGAAGAAACAGTTCACCATGAAGGTGGTGAAGCTCTGGAAAAGGTTTCCCATAGTAGTTGTACATGCCCCATCCCTGGAGGTGTTCAGTGCTGGGCTGGGCAGCCTGGTCAGGTGACTGCATAGAAGGTGTCCCTGCTCATGGCAATGGGGTTTGGAACCCAATGATCTTCAAGAGCACTTCCAACCCAAACCCTTCCTATAATTCTGTGATTTATGATGGAGTCTTCTTGGAGGCTGTTTGGAAACTAGGATCCTACATAAGTTTACTCCAGAATAACTGAGGTTTTTCTCTCTGAAACAAGACATCTTGTCTTGTACTTGGCTGACTCCTTGGTGATCTCATGCTTCCTTCTTGTTCCATGAATGGCCAAGTTCCCTTTTCTTTCTGTCTTCTGCTCAAAAACTTCACATGTTGCCTCATTTTATAGGTGCCATGGTTTCTCTGTTTTGCTTCTGGAAATTCTGCACTTTTTTTTTTTCTTTGCCAGTTACTTGGCTTCCAAGTTAGGGCTTAACCAAATTAGGCTTAACATACTCCTTAACATACTACTATCTAATGAATGTAATTAATTACCTTCTATTATGCCCATTAGTCTTGTGGGAATTTTCTAGAGCAACCTTTCTCAACCTTTTTTAATCCATAGAAAATGTAACTGTTTTAAAAAAGTCAAAACTTTTCAAAAAATATACACAGATCATCTTATGCAGTATTACCAGTCTTTATTTGGAAACAAAAAAAAAAAAATGAACTTTATTCATTACTTTATTATTAAAATTATTTTAATGGAGTTTGAAAACATGAATACAAGTTTTTTCCCTTTCCCCAAATGAAATGCACAATTATGTTGTGAATTACATTCCTGTCGACAGTTAAGTACCAAAAAAAAAATAGTAATTGAGATAAAAATGATGAAATTTACATGTTTTTGGGTATTGAACTGAATCATAGAATCATCTAGGTTGGAAAAGAGCGTCAAAATCATCAACTCCAACCATCAATCTGACCTACTAAGTCCTGTCACCAAACCATGTCCCTTGGTGCCACATCCACACATTTCTTGAATACCCCCAAGGATGCAGACTCTTTCACTTCCATGGGCAATCACTGTCTCTATGAAGAAATTATTTCTAAAATCCAGTCTAAACATCTGCTGAATCAATGTGAGCTATTCTGAAGTCTAAAAGTGCAAATATGGGCCTATGGGACTGTATGAAAAGGACTACAACTAGAAAAAGGAAAGGAAAGAGAAAAGGAAAAGAAAATGAATATGAAAGGAAAAGGAAAAGGAAAAGGAAAAGGAAAAAGGAAAAGGAAAAGGAAAAAGGAAAAGGAAAAGGAAAAGGAAAAGGAAAAGGAAAAGGAAAAGGAAGAGAAAAGAAGAGGGAAGTGGAAATGCAAACGAAAGGCTCGGCAAGGACCTGCTGGGCATGCTGAGGGTGAAGAAAGGTGCGTACAAGCTCTGGAAACAAGGGCATATCGTCTGGGAAGAATACAGGGATGCGATCCGGACTTGCAGACGGGATTGGGAAAGCCAAGGCACAGTCAGAACTGAACTTGGCAAGGGACATGAAAAGCAATGGGAAGACTTTCTACAGGTACATTGGCCAGAAGAGACAGATCAAAGCGAGTGTACCTCCTTTGGTAGATGTAAAAGGAGAACTTGCTTCAACAATGAAGAGAAGGCTGAGGTAATGAATGAGTTCTTTGCCTCAGTCTTCACTGATGGCCAGGATTCCAGTACTTCTCACGTCCTTGAGCCCTGCATCCCTAAACCTTTAGGTGGAGACTGGGGTGGTAAATCCCCCCCACTGTCAGGACAGAGCAGGTCCAAGACTGCCTCATGAGACTGAATGTGTACGTGTCTATGGAGCAGGATGGTGTGCATCCCAGGGTTCTGAAGGAGCTGGCTGGGGTGGTTGCTGAACTGCTCTCCATTGTATTTGAAAAGTTGTGGTGGTCAGGTGAGGTCCCGCATGACTGGAGGAAGGGTCACATCACTCCCATTTACAAGAAGGGGAGCAAGGAGGACTCGGAACTACAGGCTGGTGAGTCTCACCTCTGTGCCTGGGAAGATCATGGAACAGATCATCCTGGATGACATGCTTGATCACATGAGGAATGGACTGTGATCTGTGACAGCCAGCACGGCTTCACCAGGGGAAGGTCATGCTTAACCAATCTGGTGGCCGTCTAGATGGAGTAACGGCATCAGTGGACAAGGGGAAGGAGACCAATGTCATTTATCTGGACTTGAGCAAGGCATTTGACATGATCCCCCACCAGATCCTTATCACCAAATTGGAGGGATGTAGATTTGATGGGTAGACCACTCAATGGATAAGAAACTGGTTGAAAAGCCACAGACAGAGGGTGATCATCAATGTCCAAGTGGAGGCCGGTAACGAATGGCGTCTCCCAGGGGTCAGTCTTGGGACTGGTGCTCTTTAACATCTTTATCAATGAACATCGATGACAGAATCAAGTGCACCCTCAGCAAGTTTGCTGACGACACCAAGCTGAGTGGTGCAGTCAACATGGTAGAAGGAAGGGATGCCATTCAGAGGGACCTCGAGAGGCTAGAAAGGTGGGCCCAGGTGAACCTGATGAAGTTCAACAAGGCAAAGTGAAAAGTTTTGTACTTGGGATGGAGGAATCCCAGGGATCCATACAGACTGGAAGGAGTGGTCCTTGAGAGCAGCCCTGTGGAGAAGGACCTGGGAGTCTTGACTGATGAAAAACTTAACATGAGCCAGCAGTATGCCCTTGCAGCTTGGCAGGCAAATGGCATCCTGGGTTCCATCAGAAGAGGGGTGGCCAGCAGGGACAGGGAGGTGATTGTCCTTCTCTGCTCTGCTCTTGTGAGGCCCCATCTGGAGTACTTTGTCCAGGTCTGGAGTTCCCAGTACAAGAAAGACAGGGAGCTGTTGAAAAGGGTCCAGAGGAGAGCCACAAAGATGATCAGGGGACTCCTCCCCTATGAAGACAGGCTGAGGGAGCTGGGCTTGTTTAGTCAGGAAAAAAGAAGGCTGCAGGGTGACCTCAATTGCAGCCTTTCAGTACCTAAAGGGAGCCTACAAAGAGGAGAAGAATCAACTCTTTGAAAGAGTTGATAACTGCAGGACAAGGGGAAATTGTTGAGAGAGGGAAGATTTAGGTTGGAAGGTTTAGGTCAGGGGAAAATTCTTTACAGAGAGAGTGGTGAGGTGCTGGAACAGGCTGCCCAGAGAGGTCGTGGATGCCCAATCCCTGGAGGTATTCAAGGCCAGGTTGGATGGGGCCCTGGGAAGCCTGGTCTACTATTAAATGTGGAGGTTGGTGGCCCTGCATGTGGCAGGGGGTTGGAGATTCATGATCCTTGAAGTCCCTTCCCTGGCCATTCTGTGATTTTGTGATTCTGTGACAGGATGGGAGCATTCGTCATATACAGCAGCAGTTCTTTTAGACAGCCTAAATAGTATGGGCAAGCATATTTATATGCAGAACTGAAAAAAAAAAAGAGTATATTTCAGTAAGTTTTCCAAATATCTGGTTCATTATGGTTATCGGTAGTAACTTTGAACAGAATTAATGTCCTCCACACCTAGGTTAAAATTCCATGAAAAAATGGTGCTTGTGAATATCTGTCTGCCTGCATTATAACCACTGTTTCACTTGAGCCCTATATGTATATGTGTAATTTCTGTGGCAATTTGGATGCTGCTGACAAGATATTTAGAGTACCTAAAGATGCCAGCATGTCCCCATTTGTTATTCTTAGCTTTAAGCTAGCTCAGACATTTCTATCTCTGTTTCTCCTATTCTACAATTTTCAGGTTTTTTTCTCTCAAGAGATCACATTTTGCTGGTTTGCAAACAACTTTGGGATAACAAAGCTTGAGGCTGAAAACATTTAGCATTTCTCTTAATACTGAAAACATGAGATGTAGCATTCCATTCATAAAGTTGGATCCTTTTTGGGAGATGTCTGCTGTGAGTAGGTGATTTTTGCATGATTGATAGGGACGAAGGCTGAGAGCTCAGCATATTTTCTGAGATGCAAACTGTGGGAGAAGAGAGTCTATTATAGTTTTCTTCTTTTCTGTAGATAGTATTATGTAATACTGCTCAAATGTGCTCATTGACCTGGTTAGTGAGATGAACTTGCTGAACAACCTTGGTGTGAATACCAACAAGAAGCCAGAAGATCAAAGAACTATCCACTGTTTAAAAAGATCTTCTCAGGAGAGAAAGGCACAGTGAAGGGGGTCAGTTCTTAAATACTGATTCTGTTGGGAACAGACAGTAATGGAAGAAAAGGAATTCTGTGGTAAAATAAAAATAAAGGTTTTTTTTGTTGTTGTTTGTTTTGTTTTTTTTTTTTCTTTCTTGTATGCGCAGTATGTCTCTTTATTCTCCAACTTATTTAACAAAACCAAAACTATTGCTGTGTTGTCTGTGGCTTAAAGCTTCGTGCAGCTAATTTGTTTGTATTTTTAATGTTGATTTTGATACAAAAAAAAAACTGATGTCAACATGCTAAGTAAATAAATGCTGTAAGTGTGCTCCCCATGGAAAAAATGGAGCAGTGTGGTTTGGTATGAGGGTGGAACAGTCTCTCTTCTGTCTAGCTTCTTGTATCCTTAGACTTGCACTTTCTTTTCAACTACATAAGAGTGAAAAGACCTGAAGAAAAAAAAAAGTGTTAAATCAGAGAACCTGCCAGTAAACTGCCCAGCATAGCTGCACAAATGGATGAGCAGCTGTAACCTGATTAAACAGTTATTTAACAGTAAACTACTGCTCATCAGAAAGTGTATAACAATGTTCTGAGTACCTCACCAAACCATTTTGCAGCATTGCTTGCAAGCTTCTCCTTAGGAATACTGAACATTTGGCCGCAACTCCTCAAACACAAAGGGAAGATGACAAGGAAGAGAAGAATCACAGGGGAATAGTACAACCAGATGTAATTAGTAAGTAAAACCTCTCTATATCTTTAACGCGTAGGAAGGGCTTCACTGGTGTGCATAGAAAAAGTTAGTTAGCTACTTAAAAGAGCATTTCAAGGAACATTTCAGGTAGGGTAGCCTTTCTCTTTTAGTTCAAAGCACCTTCTGCTGGTTTGAGTCCAAAGTACGGAACCAAGCTATTGCTTTTTTTATGTGATCATTATAATAGCTAAGCCAAGATATTTCTAACTTTGTTTTTATAGATAGCATGACTTCAGCCTATGCTGATCTGAATGTTCTTTTGCTTACCTATGTGTGAGGAAAAATCTCTCCCAAAAAACTCTTACACAGATGAGGTTACACATTTCCCACCAGTGCATTCAGTATTAGACATGACAGGAAACACCTTTATTCCAAGAAATAACTTTGAAGAAAACAAAAACAACATTCATACAAACTTCTGATTATGTGAAATACATATTTTTAAAGTTTTGTTTATTGCTGAAACTCCATCTTACCTGGGTTTATATACTCTGACAGCTAGACAATTTGTTTCAGGAAGGCTCATCATGAAATCTGAAAAACAGGAATCTTACAATTCCCGGTCAGTATTAGCAAATTAGACCATCTGAGGTTATTATCTTCTGTCCACAGATCTCCTGCTAGCTCTACCACCTACAGACAGTCATTTTGCAAACATGGGTCTATAACAGAGGATTATATAATATTTGTGCAAATTACAAATGACTTCACGAAGAGCATAGAAAATATCCTGTGATTACTGTTCCTTAGCATATATTTCTGAGATCACTCCCTGTGAAGACAAGTCTTCGATTGGCTAAGTGACTCTACAACATCTCTTAAGAAAGAGACATAAGAAAAGAGCCTGGATCACTGCACATCTCTGTTGCTTCATTCTAGTTATCTGAGCCAGATGCAAACCAGTAAACTCTTAAAACTTGTCAGAGCCCTGATTGCATCCGTGGTGTTCGATTGCAGCTTAATTGACACATTTTATGACATTCTGAACACCACGTGGTCTAAGAGGTGCAATCCTAGATCTGTGGAGATGAAACACCAGCAGGCAGGGCTTTCTCCATGTTTTGTTTCTTTAGAGTGATCTTATTCTATAATGAGTAATTTCTGTAAATAAATCACATAGCATTCATTTCTCAACAAACTGGTATTTACCTGCTTTAGGTTACCAACACCATGGTTTTCCCTCATTTCTTTCTCTCCATGTTGTAACATCCTGGTATAAATATTTTTTATCCTTTACAGACCTTTGTTTCAGTTCACTTTAAATGACTAATTTGCCTAAATAACCTTCAGTTTGCCTTGGAACTTTTTCAGCTGAACATGGTAAGAAAATAAAAGAATGTATATCATCTATTTAAGCAATTGCCCCTTAACATCTCTAAAACTATGCAGAATATTTTTCTAAGTGGCAATAATGCTTACTACTCACTTTCTGCCTATTTTTGTCTTTTGTCCTCACTTCTGTAACTGAGCCCACTGTCATCTGGTAGAAATATTTACCAGTTGGATCTGAATTGGCCTGGTAACAGTGAGAACACATCTGGAGTCTAGACTCAGCGGCTCTATGGGCAGGGTCATATCTCTGCGCTACATCAGCCCCAGCGCCTATTTCTGTTTACATAGGTGGTGTGCAGCATCATCTGTTTCAGCTGTCAGGCGCTGCGAGCCCCCTGCTCCCTCCCACCGCCAAGGGACTAACCCCCTCCCCTCCTCCCTGACCCTGGCCATCCCACAGTTATCAGCTGGAGACAGGAAGCAGGGGACCTCTGGCATGCTCAGCAGGAGGGGAGGGGGGAGAAAATCTCTGCAATAGATAAACTGGTGTTATTGGTGTACCAGCACTGCATGCCTGCTCCGCAGGACTTGGTTAAGAGTGGTACCTTTGCCTGACAGAGGAGGAAGCTGTATAAAATGCGCAAGCAACAGAATAATCCTTTGGTATGCAGGGAACTGTGCTGCAAATTCTGAAAAAAATTCTTTGATTTTTCTTTATTTCCTAATTAAAAGTTCGTGCTTAAGGCCCGAGGACTTTAAAGCTAGAGAGAGTACTAACGTGTTTTTCTGAATACTGCTGTTTACCTCAAGGAAGGGATTGAAATAAATGTAGAAATGGTATCATGATACAGTATGTAGCCATAGGAAGTTGTTACGACAAGAATTTTGTCTCATGACAACCCTGAGGTGCCCGAATTTCTGTAAAGTGTGAAACAGTTTCTTTTTGTGTTTGCAAATGAGTCAGGATGTTTGGGGATAAAAAACATTATACAATAATGCTTCATTACTTCTTCTATAATACTAGATGATGGGATTTTCTTTTCTTTGCAAAATGAACCAATCAGAAGAGTGGGAACCATTACATCAAATTAAGTATACATGCAAAAAGGAACATGCATAACAGAAAGCCCAGTTTTGTGTCAGGTTGAGAAGCAGCCCAGTGTTCTACCAGAGCTTCATCATGAGGAGGCATGGACAGATCAAGCTGATTACACAGACTGCTTGTAAGATGGAGGCAACGCATTGCCTCCTGGATTGACACTATATGGCACATATAACACACACTTAATGGCACTGGGGTTGCTCTAAATTTAATGCCTCCTATTTTATGATGTTGGCTTATAACATCAGAGGTGGATGCTGGTATTGCAGAACCATCAGTGTTCCCATCAGTGTTCCATTACATTTTGTTGCAGTGTGACAGATAGCAGCAGAGAGGCACTCTGGCAGAATAACATCTAACATGAAAGTGTATGTGAAGTAAAGGTGTAGTACTGAATTCCTCCATGTGGAGGAAATGGCACCCATGGACATGCACTGATGCTTGGTGAACATTTATGGAGACCAAACAGTGGGTGTGAGTGCAGTGAAACAGTGGATGGTGTGTTTCAGCAGTGGCAACAGTGAAGTGAAATACAAGCCACTTTTAGGGCAGCCATTCACAGCTGTCACATCATGATTGGACTATATGATCTTAGTGGTCTTATCCACCCTTAATGATAGAGGGGTGATGATGCACTGGAACAGGTTGCCCAGAGAGGTTTCCCTGAAAGCGTTCAAGGCCAGGCTGGATGTTTCTTTGAACAGCCTGGTCCTGTGGTTTGTGACCCTGCACATAACAGGGGTTTGAAACAAGATGATCTTTGAGGACCTTTTCAACCCAGGCCATTCTGTGTTTCTATGATTCTGTGAATGATTCTATGAAATGAAGAGTATCTTGATTAGGCCCATCTGTGCACATTGGTAGATTATAACCAGAGAACTGTGTACAGTGGAGTGGTGACATGTGAATCCTCCATCTAAGAAAAAGTTAAAGATGCAGCTAGTAAAGTGATGTGCACTGTCTTTTGGGATAGAAAAGTGGTGATCCCTATGAATTTTATGGAACCTGGACAAAAGATCAACTGACCACAACATCATGATGCTGACAAAGCTGAAGGCTCAAACTTCCAAAGCCAGACCACAGAAGAAGACAAACTTTCTCTTGCAACATGATGACTCCAGGCTCCACACCAGTTTGAAAACTGGGGAGCTCATTGTCAGTCTTGGCGGGGCTGTCCTTACATACCGACATTATAGTTCAGATTTGTCTTCTATTTTGTCTTCACATTCAGTCTTCTGAATTCTGTCTGTTTGGGCTGATGAAAGATATGCTGTGTGGGCAACATTTTCCTAGTAATGATACTGTCACAACAGCTGTGAAAAAGTGGGTCACCTCACTGATGCACACTTTTACAAGCACAGCGTGCAGGCTCTTGTTCATTGCTGGTGAAAATGCATAGCTAATGGTAGCGACTATGTTCTATCAAATAGCATTATTGTGGTCTTTGTGTCTGTTGTGGTTTCCATGGAAATTAAGTGGGAGGCATTACTTTTGGCATGGCCTATGTATATTACTGTCACACTTAAAATGATTAGCAAATATTTATAGGGGCAAAACGATGTTGTCCTCATTTCATTCCACAGTGTGCAATCAGGTCCTATCAACACTGAGAGTAATTCTGTTCACACTTGAAAATAATAGACCAATTTATACAATCACACTTTTATCAGTAAACATCATCTGTGTATAGTTGGAGCCAATATGCTTGAAAGAGAACAAACACAATTTTGTTAAAGGGGAGGAGTATGTTTGACAGTCTACTGCTTTTCACATAATCAACAAAATGGAAAACTCAGCTTTTACTTCTGGGATAAATTCTGCCCAGATCCTTAAGATTTGTACCATCTTCTTCAATGTAAAGGAGCTATGTAATAGTTATTGAGTTAAAAAAGGGATTCCAAAGTATTCTGTTTTTGGTGATGTGGCAAAACTCAGAAATAATCCTGTTTGTCTCAATCTACAGAACAGTTGGCAGAGCAGGCAATATTTATATATATATATATATTTTTCAAAGATTAATTTTTCTTGTGAACTCAGAATAAAATTTTAAAAAGTGAGTAGTGTTATCTCAATTCGGCATGTGCTGGAGACAGTGTTAATATATCTTTTGACTTAAATTGCAGCTGAACTTAGCTAATGCTAGGTATTTTTGAAACTGCCACAACATCACTTTAAAAACACCACTTTTCAAAATAATTTTTTTAATAAAATGACTTTGTTTTCAAAGTTGAGAGCCAAAAATTATAGGTCTACAAAAGATCTGTATGTTAGGATTGAGATTTCCTTTCAAACACATTGGTTTGGAGCCACCAACAAAACAAAGCTAGTTGGATCCTCTATAAAAGAGAAAATTTAATTCAGATCATATATCACAGCTCTTGGATGTAATAATTTCCCGAATAAAAATGGTGAAAATTGCTCCCATTATGATGCAAGAGATTAATTTGCAAAAATATAATACCCAGAAATTACACAAGCATGTTCTTTCTATCATACATCATCATGTCACAACATTTCTATGAATTTCTGTATTTATTTCACTTGGGTGCATTAAGGAGGTGCTGAAAAATTTACAGAAGGCACAAAGAGAATAACTGAACTTTTTTTTTTTTTTTTTAATCTGGCGTATACAAAACATTACATGATGCATGATGCTGTGTAGAGCTAGCTGAAGTAATATGGTTCAGTTCACAAAACTTGCCTGTGAAGAGTGTCTCAAAATATTGTGAAATATTCAGAAGGGCTCATTTTGTAAAACAATTTTAGTATCAATGAAATAAATATGTAAGAATAAGGAAAAAAAAAATAAAATTGTGAACCACTAAAAAACAAAGAAAAATGAATTTAAAATTGATCTTTTTACTTTGTCACCTATGTTGTTCCAGCCACTGCAGATGGTGCTTATAGTATCACAGCTAAAAGGTATCAACAGTGGTATCTGACTCCGTGGATATAGAGCTATCAATCCATTCATTCTCCTCATTGTCTTCTATATTTTTCTTGTTGCTGTGGCAAGTACAAAAAGCTTTCAGGATCAAACTCAGCTCTACTGCCTTTGAATAATGGAGGATGACTTGCATCATATAATTGTAGAATCATAAAATGGCTTGGGTTAGAAGGGATCTCAAGGATCATCACGCTCCAACCCCCCTGCTTTCCTATATGTCACAAGTAACACTACATTTGCTTTTCTTAGACAATAACTTTTGACTCCAAAATTTTCCCGCCCCTTGTCCTGCTATAGAGAAACTCATGAAAGTGTGAAACATGCTGTAGTTTTTCAACACACTTTGATTGGAGGTGCTAGAAATCGTATATCTGAATCTTTTCTTAGAATCTTGGATAATGGGAAATGTACACTACAAAATGTGAAGGCAAGTTTTTCAAAAGGCCTCATGATCTGATTTTTTCAGCTTTACATGAAAATTTGTTGATGAGCATGTTGCAATTCTCCTTGCAACATGTAGAAAATCTTTTAAGGTTGGCTGTAGGTTGAAAATAGTTCTGAAAAGTCTGTCAACTGATTCTGGCATTAATAAAATGGAAACTGAGAAGTCTAGAAATCTAACACTGAAGACCTACTAGGAAGTATATATTGGATAATTTGAGTAAAAATGAAAAATTACCTTGTTTTCAACTTCTCAGAAAGAGTTTCTCTTAAGGAAAATGGAATTATCCCATAAACGCAGGGATGGCATGAAGTTACTAAACTAAAAGAGTATAATAGAAATTAGCAAATAACATTTCCTCAGGAATTACCACTTCATGGGGGAGTGTAAGGGATGAGAAAGAAATGTAATATGTCTACAGAGAGTTTGCTCAGATAATACACCTGGAGCTCTTGGAAAGCATTCAAAAACCATGGATTGGATGGGCAAAGAATATAGTCTGAGTCTGTGGTATTGTGTTGTAGCCGCTGCTTTCAGTCAAGTTATTCCATTAAAGACTTCATCCTGATGTAGTTTTATACCAGTAGGTGTTTTTATTCACAGTTGGTATGAACAACTCTGGGGTGATCTGTGCAAGAGTACCACATAGTGGGAGGGAGTTTCTAATGTTTTGGATGAATAGTGTTTAGCTTTAAGCAAAAGAGGATTAGAAGAAAAATCTAACTAAACTGAATTATTTAAAAAGAGTAACCCTGAGCAGTCAAACTGTACAATATTTAATGCTCTCATTCATCTAAGCAAGTCAGAAGACTCCCAAATGATCATAATGAGTGGTGGGAAAGGGAAACAGTGACTTTCAGACTTAATGGCCACAGTGTAGTAGGATAGCTTATTTCTAGACCACCACTGCAAGTCTGGCTCAGCTAAGAAGGGTGGAAAATCATAGCTGTGTAAAAACTGTTTATTCTCAGACATGAAAAGAGTCAGAGATCTTAGTCAAATTTCTGTGGGTAAATCTCTGTGTACTTAAGCTTACCACCACAATGGACAGCACATGGCACTTGGCACCCACCCCATGCTCTAAGTGTATGCACAGGGACAATATTAGCACGGTAACTCCTAGAAATAAACATTATATTCTGGGTTTTTGCTCACCCTGGCAAAAGTGAAGAAAAACTTGAAGTCAAAGCACAGAAAAGGAATTTGCTTCCCAAACATCTTCAGATTACAGTGCTATGCTGGCAACTTTTACTATGGATAAATTCATGAAATGGAGAGGGTCTTGTTAAGATAGTGGATGTGGCCATAATTTTGGCCTGCTATAGAAAGTAAGGAACCAGATGTGGAAGTTAATGTAGGAAAGGAACACTGAAGGAGAATAAACAGATGGTGAATAAAATAAGACCTTTCTGTCTCATATTTATGAAGAAGTCACATGTAAGAAAATGAACTTCTAAGAACCTACTGTGAGCAATGAAATAGGAGAGTCTGAAAGAATGAGCCTGGTCTGATCCTATTAAATAAACTCTGATGTCAAAGAGCATCAGGAGATGCCTTGCTCAAGAACTATAAATCCTATCACAAAGATTTCTGCCGTCAAGGTTTAGTATCTACAGTATTCTGCACACACTGCTGGATCAGCTCTATCCCGCAGACTGGTTGATAGTTCTTTGAAGAGAGGATATTCTTTGGTCATCATTCAATCAAAGTTACACTTTCCACCAAAATTATTTGAAATGCATTACTTTTCTATCAACCCCACACATGATGGTGTACAGCTTTCTGTCAGGATCCCCTTTGCAATGGTAGCATTTACATTGGTAAGGGGTCCTGGCCTTAAATCCTTTCACTCTAATTAAATAATCCACCTACGGCAATTTATTTCAAATGAGAAAAACACTAGTAGTTGTAGGGACTGAAAGTGTACTTTTGTAACCTGTGGGCTAAAATGAACCCACAATATTTTTTGTTTTGCTGATAACAGTAGCAGAAGAGAAACTTGCACTTTGCATTTCTTTACTCGTCTTAGACCCGTTTAACTGTACATATTCTGATTAAAAAAAAAAAAAAAGTATATTGTAGAAATTCTTTGATGAACTATTAAAGAAATTATTACAAAGTTATATTTGCTTTTGAGATGAATTACCATCTAACATGTGTTCACTTAAGGTTCTGAGTTTAATGCTGCATGAACAATGACCATGAAAATAAAGAAGAAAAAAAAAGATCTGGACACAATTATATAGTTCAATTTTTACTTTCCTGGGTGACTAAATACAAAACAACCCAATTTACATAATCCATGGATTTTTCTATGTTTCTACAAAATTGCAACAATTAAAAAAATCTGAACACTGCAATAGATGTAAAACACAAGTCAGTAATATTGGACATATGTTACAGCGGTGTTGACACTTGAACTCTTAATGGAATTTTACATTTGAAATTCTATCACTTGTTCATTTTCTGCTGATTGAACACAATGAGCTCCTCGTGGCTTCTAGATTTTGTCCAGAAGTGAATTTGATATGATTGTCTTTTAGAATCTTAGAGAAAAAGATAGCACCTATGCTTGAAGATTTCTTGGGCAGTCTTAAAGAACGGCAGGTGTGCAGAAAGGAGCAGAATGGGAATGAACAACAGATTAAATATTTTGTTTTATCTTTTTGAAAATGGGCATGTCATATTTCACAGAAAACTACACATATATAAATTAGGAAGACATGGAAATGCTGAATATGGGGGAAAATTCCTGGTTTAGAATTTATTCTTGTAACAGCAAGGGACAATCAATATTATGTAGTCTTCCTTTTTTTTTAATATGTCAAAGCTCTTCTGATGAGAGAAAACTGGATTATAAACCAATTGGAGAACAATGAAGTTGTTTCTTTCAAAATTTTCTTATTTCTTTAATAGGGAGAAAGATATGTAAAATCCCGTGTTGTGATCATTAAGCTGAATGCAAAATTAACTTTAAAGTTTGTTCTTATTAGGCTAAAGAATATCTTAGTTATTTCTTAAGCTTATTACAACAACCTCCCTGTCAACATTTTATAGGCTGGTTCAGCCTGGTTCTGTGACTAATGGGGCAGAAGGACCCACAGACCCACACCCTGGGAAAGAGGAAAGGAGAAAAGAGGAAAGCGTAGGGAGATGGGCCCAAAAACAAAACAGCAGCGGGTGAAAGCCTGATCTTGCTTCAAAGAAGACAAAGATTAAAATGGCTTTGTAGAGACAATGACAAGGTTCAGCTGCCTCATGGAGAAGACCTGGAATATAATGGTCTCGATGGAAATTACAAACTCTGGTCATCCTGAAACTTTGGAACTTCACAGTACTTTTTATGTCTTGGGTTTGGTAGGTGTTCAGCTCACCCTCACGCCATGTTGGAAGGAGCCCCTGGGAAGGATCATTTCACTGAATCACAGAATGGACAAAGCTGGATGACCTTTGGAGGTCATCTTGTCCAATCCCCTTGCTAAAGCAGGGTTACCTAGACCAGACAGCTTTTGACTGAGGGGAGATCTCACAGCCTTTCTGAACAACATGATCTGCTCAGTCACTGTCTCAATAAAGAAATATTTCCTTGTGTTCAGATGGCACTTTCTGTATTTGAGTTTCTGCTTCTTGTTTCTGGATTGTGAAGGTGGCTGTAAAACAGAGAACAGAAGTCTGACCATGCATCGGTGCAAGTTAGGGGATGACCTGCTGGAGAGGAGGTCTGTGGAGAAGGACCTGGATGTTCTGGTAAACAGCAGGTTGGCCATGAACCAGCAGTATGCCCTTGTAGCAAAGAAGGCCAATGGTATCCTGGGGTGCATTAAAAAGAACATGGCCAGCAGGTCAAAGGAGGTGATCATCCCCCTCTGCTCTTCCTTGATGGGGCCAGATTTAGAATACTGTCCAGATCTGGGCTTCCAAGCTAAAAAAAGAGAGATCTCCTAGAAGGAGTCCAGTGGAGGGTCACAAAGATGATAAAGGGCCTGGATGATATTCCTCATATGAGAAAAGGCTGAGTAATCTGGGTCTGTTCAGCCTGGGAAAAGAAGACTGAGAGGAGATCTGATTAATGTTTATAAATATCTAAAGGAAGGTGGGAGGCAAATGGATGAGGCCAGGACAAGGAATGATGGCCTAAAACTTTAACACAGGAAGTTTCATACTAACATGTGGGAGAGCTTCTTTATGGTAAATGTGATGGAGCACTGGGACAGGATGCCCAGAGAGGTTGTGGAGTCTCCTTCTATGGAGAGCCATCTGGATTTTTACCTGTGTGACCTGTTGTAGGATTTCTGCTTTAGCAGGGGAGTTGGACTTGATGATCTCTTGAAGTCTCTTCCAACCCCTGCAATTCTGTGATTCTGGGACCAGATCTCCAACATGAAGAATGGGCAGATAGGGCTGTAAAGAAAGTCTTGGTGAGTATGAACATAGAACCTGGAGAGATGCATCCATATCTTTGGTGGCAGCCTTGCTTTTTCTGATCCGTTATAGTAGAGCCTGAATCTCTGTTAATGCTCTAAGAGAGAGGCTCTGTGCGTGCATACAAGAGAATATCCTGGCATAGTCAATGTACTACTTGTATGATATTCCTGTATCTCTTCAACTGAGCAAAATGCTGGGAGGCACCATCATGTGCTTGGTTGTCCAGAAATTTTTCAGAAATAGATCATGTTTTTGTAAACTGTTTCTTCTTCTCTCCTTCCATTTCTCTCTCTCCCATGCTATCTAACGGGCACTGCAGATAGTGCCACCATTCTTTCCTTTGTTTCCATCATCTAGTTTTGAAGTATTTAAGTAAATCAGTTCTCTTCTTGATATCATTTTCCTCTAGTCCCTGTGTTCTTCAGGGATCTTCCATCTCTTTCTGAGCCTCTGTATTATTGTTAGCGTGAAAAGCAATTGTTATTTTAACTTCAACTGCAGTTTTTTCTGCTGTTCCCTTTGTTCTGCAATAAATGGGCTTCATAATATTTATGACTTTTCACATGAAAATTTCTTATTTTTCCCCTTAATATTAGAAAATTTTATGTCTTCGGCATGTATCTATATATATGAATAAATGCCAGTGGAAGCCCAAGGAAATTTTTTTATAAAGTCATGACACTTGTTAAAATCTGTGCTTCTGGGTGAACTTCATTCTAAACTTGTTATAAACAGACAGCAATGATTCTGGAAGTCTTAAACTTCCTATTTAGTTCAACTACTTGGTTAGCACTTTTTTTCATATTTATGACAAATACTTTTTGGCTAGTTTGGTTGAACTAGAACTTGAGACCAATTATCCACAATATGGACAAGAGACAGAAAAATCTTTATTGATTTGCCATTATACAACAAATTCTAGGTGCTAGAAACATTTCAAGAAGCTGATTGCTCTCTCACCATGTTTCTCCTGTCTTCCTACTTTCTAACAGTGTCAGTGAGTGTTATCAGTGAACTAATTTTTCTGTGACTCGCATTATTTCATGTAGCAAACATAATGCTGGTTGAAAACATAATATAACTAAATAAATAAAAATAATATATATATATTATATATATAATATTTATAATAATGGACCTCAGTCTTGAATATAAACTACAGGTATATACAGACATATACATGTACATATATGTATATATTTATGAGACAGTGCTGCTCAGAGGGCAATTGTTCTCTGAAATACTATAGCTTTGAATATTTATTTTAGAGACAAATAGCCAATACCCTAAACTATGTACCTCAGACCTTTAAATAGTCATGCATTTTTGAGTATTCTGAAATGTTTGATTAACCTTTTTTTTTCCATTCTTGTAGTTTTTTACAAGCTTCTGTACTTCTGGGTTCTGTCTAGAAACCTAAGTACCAAAAAACCAAAGCAAAGACAGCGCTTAAGATATTTCAGTCTTGATTTAGAGCAGGAAGTGTTTAGATTCTTTTAAGACTTCCAGTTGAATTTTCAAAACCAAGAGCATTCAGATAAGCACCCAAGCTGATTGGCATTATTCTGAACTGACCCCAAAAGTGAAAACATCAGAAATTACCTCCTTACAACCAGTAAGGAGATCAACAAAGAGACAATTCTAAATTGGTATGATGTAATCAGTAAAAGTCCATTATCGTGAATATTGAATTAGACTAGCTTTAAACTCTAAGCATTGCTTCTATATGGCATATTTTATATTGGTATACAGAAACAACAGACTGCATATTGAAACCTTTTAAAAAGTACATTAATGAGAATACTGGAAAATGTGTTAACATATGTATATACAAACATCTATAAATAGATTGGGCCTTAATACACATTTCAGCATTTGACATTTGTGGAATAACTAGATTACGCCATTTTGGATCATTACTATATCTTTTTTCTAAGAAAGAAATAACTTTTCCAAAGCAAGTGAATGACCATAAACACTGGTTGCTTATCATGCAATACCTTTCTTCTTTATAGTGTCTGCATCGTTTCTTAATCAGAGAATGGTAAGCATTGCAAAAAGTATAGTGCAATAAATACAAGTACCATCTTTAAATTCTTATCTTAAATTGACTTCGTGTGGCTCAGTATTTTTTTTTCAACTTCAGATGCCACTCAAATTAAGTCATTCTTTTGATTTGGAAAGTTCAGTGTTTGTCTTTCAGGGAATAGCTGAAATAAATCATATTTTGGCTAAACAGGTGTTTTGGGAAAAACATGCAGAAATATTATTTATTGAGACAAGACAGTTTCCTTAACAGAAAAACAAAACAAAACAAAACATAAAAATAATTTTAAAAACCATAACTGGAGGAGAAACGGAGCATTTGGTTACTGTATAATAAGGCCCTAATCCAGAGTTCACCAACTCGGTCAGGACTTGGCAGGCTAGAAAGACTGTTACGAAAGGCTAGAAATCAGATCTGATTGTATGTGGTTTGTTTCTATCTACATGCACAATGGGTGCATGTGTCCAAACAGATCGTGAGAGCTGAAGTTTGTTTAAGATGTTTTGCCTTTACCTTCACACTGATTCCAGCTTCTAATGCTGAAACAGAAAAATACGCAATTGCCACATGGAATGATAAATAGTAAGGAATTAATAGACACATGCTAATTCTGTTAGCAGCGCAGAAAATAGTTTCCTACTTTTTGGATGTTGGAATGGAAAAATTTAGATTCACTTATCACAAATTTGAAATTATTAGAATTTCTGAGTAGTAATGAGACACAGAACTAGATGATGGAGAACACAAGAAGAAAACAATTCCATTATTATATCTAAGCAGCTCATTTATTTATCCTGAAAACAAGCCAAATCTCCAAGAACTGGTTACAATATCACTGGTTCAGTACATTTTGGCTACCAAACTGCTAAGCCTCACATGTCTATGAGATTATGTTATCAAATGAAATAACTTCAAAGTTGAAATGAAAAAAAAAAAAAAAAAGAATCTTCAAAGTTCAGTGGGGTAATATGTTCAAAGCTTCTCAACTTAAAGACAATCTCCTCAAAATCCAAGAACAATCTACCCAAATGTAGAAGCAAATAGGAGTTTGACTGGGGAACTTAAACTGAATTAAAAAATGGAAACGTAGAGCTGGAAAGTGAAAGCAGGAACAGGCAACAAAGGAGAAATATTGCCTAACTCAGACACTGTAGGATGAAGTTGGGAAGGTCATACCTTGGCTAGAGAGGAAACTGGTGAGGAACACAAATAACATGAATGATTTCTACAGGCCTTAATATCACTGGAGGAAACAGAAGGGAAAACATAGCTAACGAAGAAGAGAGAAGGCAACCTCATGCAAAAGTCAAAGCGAAAGGGAGAAGGCTGAGAAGAAGTCTTTTTTCAGGCCTCTCAGGTCTTCTTGTCAAATAACAAAATTTGCAGAGGGGAGAAGCTACTCACAATGAAGGAAAAGGATCACATTAGTGACTACTTAATTGAACTGACTTTTCATGTTCCATGGGACCTAACTTGATGCATCCAAGCATGCTGTGGGAGTTGGCTAATGTTACTTTGTCTTGGATACCAGTGCTGGTAAAGTCTTCATACAGAACATACCCTTAGCAAGTCTGTAGACAACAACAGTCTAGGTGAGCAACTGGAGGATGGGGCTTCCATACAAGGGGCTCAGCAGGCTCAAAGAACAAGAATCTCATGAAGTTCATGAGTTTCATCTCATCAAATTAAACCAGGTTAAACATACTCCTTTGCAGCAATGAAAGATAAATAGATGCCTAGGCTATATCAGCAATGAATTGCTAATCATTGCTAATTCTGACCAAAGGGTATCATGATTACTTCTTATGATTACAGAAAAAGTTTTAGAACATTCCTTGTTTCTTTGACACTATGTTTAGTTATTGTATCAGATCTTGTATTTGTAGATAATAATCTGCATTTTGTTCAGATATCAGATTAATTAAGGAGTTTCAAAATATTCTCATCAATGAATGATCCTGTTTCAGCTTGGCACCCTGACTTAATCTTGATGAAGCATCTATTTGTTCTCATGAAAGGTGGTTTTAAGTTCTGCCCCTTTGCATATACTGCCTGTGAAGTGAAGGGGCTTCTGTAGCCCTCCAAATATGTCAGCAATGCGGTATCTTTCAGGAGAAAAATGTTGTGTCTTCTCTTGTAATGTTTTCTCGTTTCCACTGAAATCCACAGTATTAAAACAATTGATATTTCTCTTTTCTTCCAAGGATTCCATGTTCACAAACGACGAACAATATATTTTCAATATCTGAAAAGGCTTAATTGACCATCTATTCAAAGGACTTTGAAGACTCCTTTGTTTTGTTCTGGTCAAAAGCAAGTTCTAAAAATAGGTGTGCATTTCTCTCTGTAGCAGCACTCCAAAAAGCAAAGACAGAATCAATATTTTTGAAAGGGTTTCTTTCATTCAGGAATATAGAAAAATTGCTGTGCTCAATTTCAGAACTAACAGAAGAATTAGAATGGTAATAATTTACGTGACAGAACAATATGCAAAACATACAGTACAGATCAACTTAGTGACTATGGGACATTGATGGACTAACTTTAGTATGCTTTAATTCCTTAAGTTCTTGTAAAACAATTGAGAGACCAGGACCAGTAATTTTGAGCAAAGTACCTAACTGTAGCAAAGTTTTATTCAAAAGTGAAATGAGACAGTGAAAAATGGTGTGCACTGGAAAAGACAAATATAAGGTTTTAAGGTTTTTTAGAACCAAAAGGACTTTAAAGCAGAGAAATAGTTGTACGAGTTGAAGTTAAAGGCAAAGGCTTAAACTCTTTGCTGGCTTTGTCCCACTAAGTCCTATAATTCAATTAGATATATTGAGGGAAATTAAATGCAGAGATAAAAGAAATTTCCCTTACACTGCTGAATATAAGAAGGGAAGTAAAATTGCCTATTCCTGAACAGATGTTAATTGGCTCTTCTTTTCACAAGAGTCAAGCTTAAGCAAATACCAAATTTCCAGATCCAGCTGAAAGGCAAAAGAAACAGAAATGTTATGACAGACATTGAAAACTGCTGTCCAGGCTGGTAGCCAGGCCACCTGAGACCAAACAAGAACAGCAGGAATCCAGCAATAATCATTACTACCTCAGATGAACCACAGTCATGTACTGTAGAAATGGAGAATGAAAGATACTGAAGGAATAAGTGAGGTGTTCTTGGTTAACTAGAGACATCTCAGATAGTTCTTGAAAGTGGAGGAATAGTTGAAATTCTGACTTCTATTTTTATTTTTAAATGAGGGATCAAATAAGGCAGGATATGTCCTTTAATGAGCATCATTATAAATATCAGGCATGTCCAGTAGAAATTGTATCCAGCTGAGACTGCACTACCCAGCCTTTTCATTTCTGAGCCACAAGTATCCTAACAAGGTATGCAATTAATTGGAATTTTACTATGCTGGCAAAATGTTATCATTTCAGAAATATATTAACCTCATAGATTAAGCATGGCATGATAGCAAAATGTTGCCAGCTAAAAACATTTACAATATCAGAGTGGAATTGAAAGAATTACATTTTAATACTGATATTATGATGCAATAAACACTTTAATTACATTAATGTGCAATGAATATTTTTTAAGAACCTAGTAAAGTGATTCTGCAATTAATAAAAGGAATTCCTCAATTTTTTACTTTTAGTAATGCTGGATGTGAAAAATTTTGGTCATTATTTCTGTAAGCTGAGGTCTTTAAGACTCTGCCTACTGCCACTTCAAGATGGTAGGGATAGGGTTCATCTCACTGAGTGCCAGACTCCACTTTTGCATTTGAGTAAAGACCCCAGACTCATCTTTTAATGAAAGAACACAGAACAGTTAATCTAGTCTATTTTAATACTTTTCTTTTGGTTCAATGAAGTGCCTATTTTTTTTTTCTCCATTGACTTGCTCATTGTCTATCTACCAGTCACAGATTCCACGGTTATAAATGTTCTTGAACTACTGTATCATTTGAGAAAACCTGTTACCAGTGGGTTTAGACAGCCAGCTCCCATGCATGTTGTGCATTATAGATGCTTACAGTTGGCCAGATAAATGCTGCTATAGATACCGAAATCTTTGGGAGAAATTCAACTTACTTCAACTAATTCACATCATTCTATTATCAGATTACACTGAGGCACCCAGACCCACGTGTACTTTTTCCACTTTTCAAGGGCTTAAACAGATGTATCTACATTTGTCTCTTTGCATAGACTTTTTCATTTACCACATGAACATATTTTATTTTCTTGGATGAAACTGATGACAGAAGAGAAATATACTGTTGTCAGTCAAAGCCTCTCAGTCTAACTGAAAGATCTTTTGTTAGTGTAGTAAATAGATGGGAATTGTGGGAATAAATGACCAATCCTTTTTCACTTCTGTATTCCTGCTGAAATGCCCATTGTATTTCACTGAAAGTAAAAATGACACATTTCAAAAGCATTGGATTGTCCCGTGAAATAGAACAATCCACAGCATGTTAACGCATTTTTTTCCTTTTCATGTTGCCCCAAACTACAAGAAAAAGCATTGCTTTTTAAAAATAATAGTAATCATTCTCACCAGTTTCTAAGTAATGGAGTTTCCTAACATTTCAGGATTTTAATTCTGTTTTGTTTCTTCCACTGAGTAGATGGAAAAACCCCTAAATCGATTCAAACTCATTTTTCAAATGTGCTCCCTTCCCAAGCAGAAACAAATTACCATCATCTCTGTGATTTAATTGCTTTTAGTCCAAAAAACACCCCTTCTCACAGAGAAATGAAGCAGAAGAAGAAATGCTAGATGAGAAAAGAATGTGAGTTGTTCTTCCCTTCTCCTCAGTTAACTTAGTGTTACTTGTCTGTTAATACATAGTAATTTGTGCATCACAAAGTAGTGTTACCCTTGTTAACATGAGGAGCTGAAATCTTTGTTCACCTATAGTGTTCCAAAATGAGGTTTCCTTTTGCAGAAGGAAAGGAAAAAAAGAGAAAGGAAAAAGGATGGGAAAGTGAGAGAGAGAGGGGTGGGGGGAAGAAAAAGAGAAATAGGAAAGGAGAGGAGAGAAAGAGAGAAAGTAGGAAAGGGGAAAAGAGAGAGACAGAGAAAGCATCAAACTGAGGAAATGTCTTCATGAGAAAGAAAGAAAGAAAGAAAGAAAGAAAGAAAGAAAGAAAGAAAGA
>JAPSGF010000034.1:719174-838015 GCA_035772895.1 Perdix hodgsoniae
TCATAGAATCATCATAGAATCATAGAATCATAGAATCATAGAATCATAAAATCATAAAATCATAGAATGGCCTGGATTTAAAAGGACCACAATGATCATCGAGTTTCAACCCCCCTGCTATGTGCAGGGTCACCAACCACCAGACCAGGCTGCTTGGCCTTAAATACCTCCAGGGTTGGGGCATATAGGAAGCTTTAATATAGGAATCACAGTTAGAAGCTGAAAGAAACATTGTCTATTGTTGCTGAAATCAAGATCAAGTATTCCAGATACTTAAATAGAAGAGTAAGTCACTACGGGAAAAAAACATTGAAAGATTACAAGCTTTTTTTGTCCTAAGTTGTCTTCCACACTATGCTGAGACTGGCATTGGTAGGTGCCTGTTAACATCAGTGGGACTGCTTGTAGAGCAATATACTTATGAGCATAAGGAGGGATGGAATGTTCCCAACACATAAATATATACAGATAATGCACTTCCATAATCCCCAAGGCTGGTCTTTTAACCAAATCTTAGATTACCAGGAAGATGTATCAAGGAAACTCGGGAAGACAGAAAAGGAGAGAAAAAAAGACAAAGGAATTTAAGGAGCTAGTATGCCTGTTTAAAGATGAAACATAATAATATAACCCTTCTTACAACAAAAATATAGGAGTAGTGCTTATTAGCAGGCTTTAATACCAGAAATCTTCAATAGAATCCATAAATCACTTCCACATGTTTTTGAATAAAAGTCTGTCCTGTATTTTACAAATTGTTTTCTCAAGACACAGTTTGAGTAAGGTCAGCAATCTTTTTCTCCTCCTGTTTGACTTTCTCAGGGTGAAATTCACCTCTGGCAGTTGTCAAGAGCAAAACCTATGTCTCGGAACTCTCTCCTAAGCCAATTGATCTCCAGTGAGATTTATATTTAGGCTAATCATGTCCACTGTGTCTGGATGTGGCAATGAAATAGCTGAAGCACGTTTTATCAGGCCCCATTTGAAAATGCTGGCCCAAGTGTGCCTGTCATTTCTGCTGTATTTCAGACTCTCCATCATTTTGATAATTATACAGCTTGGAAACTTTTTTTCTTTTTATAGTCTTTGAAACTATAATGAAGTCTTCAGTGCTGCCAACCCAAACCATCCAAAAATCTTGAATCAGGCTTGAAATAATCATGAGATTGGCCTGAAAATCATGCAACTGAATGTACTTGGCTCCTTTTTATTTGCCTTCTGGTTTTGAGTGTTTAGGGTGCAATGGGGTCACATTTGCAGGGTTTCCTCTGCATCTGTGTGGGCCAGAAATGCAATCTTTTTATAAGACAACTGAAATTGCTTGGGTATTCACATGACTCTGAGAGCTGGGATTTAGTAGGAAAAAAATAAGTCCACTGTAGCTGGGCTTGTGATAAAAGTGGAAGCCTTGGTAATACAGAATGTCTCACATTCAAAGTTTGTTTATAAGGGAGTATAGTTCCACAGAGAGAGAACAGAGTTCCCTTCTGTTCTGTTCTGACTTGAGAGAAATTCCTCCCAAAGGGTGAGCTTCTCTTTGCAGAGCCAGCACAAGGCCTATTCAGCATCTGAAGTGGTGCATAGACCTGGCTGTGGCTCTCTTTACATGAGTTTACTTCATGCTACATTAAGAGAAGCTGCAGAGATTATTGTAGCTGAGATAGTTTAATGTTCACAAAGAAGAAATAAATTCTTTATAAAATTGTCCATTATCAAGGATTTGGAAGTCCAAAAAGGAGGGCTACAGGGCTGAAAGCTCTCATGAGATGGTGGAGGTGGCCTTTGAAGGGGAATAGAAGTGTTTGAGTCATTTGTTATAACTAAAGGCAGGAATTCAATCTTAGACCAAGTATGTATGTGTGAAATAGGAAGCATATCAGGAGATGCAAGTGAGATCATCCTGTTTAATATCTTTATTAATGGTTTGGATGAGGGAATTGGGCAAGTTTGGTAAGTTTGCAGATGATGCTAAGCTAGGAGGAAGTATTGATTTGCCTGGAGGTAGAATGGCCCTTCAGAGGGATCTGGACAGACTGGATTGATGGGTTGAGGCCAGTGGGATGAAGTACAACAAGACCAAGTGCCAGGTCCTGTACTTTGGCCACAACAGCCCTAGGCAATGCTTCAGACTTGGGGCAGAGTGGCTGGAAACTCATATGGAAGAAATGGACTTGGGAGTATTGGCTGACACTTGGCTGAACATGAGCCAGTAGTGTGCCCAGATGGCCAAGAAGGCCAATGGAATCCTGGCTTGTATCAGAAATAGTGTTGCCAGCAGGAGCAGGGAAGTGATTGTCCCAGTTGTCTCTCTACTCAGCTCTGGTGAGGCTGCACCTTGAGTACTGTGTTCAGTTTTGGGCCCCTTACTGCAAGAAAGACATTGAGGCCCAAGAGCTTGTTCAGAGAAGGGCAACAAAGCTGGTGAGGGGTCTGGAGCACAAGTTTTATGGGGAGTGGCTGAGGGAACTGTGATTGTTTAGTCTGGAGAAGAGGAGGCTCAGGGGAGACCTTGTCACTCTACAGTACCTGAAGGGAGGTTGTGGTGAGGTGAGGGTCAGCCTCTTCTCCCACATAACTAGCAAGAGGATGAGAAGGAATGGCTTGAAGTTGCACCAGAAGAGATTCAGATTGGATGTTAGGAATAATTTCTTCACTGAAAGAGTGGTCAGGCAGTGGAATGGGCTGCCCAGGGAGGTGGCTGAGTCAACATCCCTAGAGGTGCTCAAGAAATGTTTAGGTGTTGCACTAACAGGCATGTTTAGTGGAGAAATACTGGTGATAGGTGAACAGTTGGATAGGATGATCTTGGAGGTTTTTCCAACATTGGTGACTCTATGATTCTATGAAAAGCAATGGAAAGGAACAGGAGGATGGAAATTCATTTCATCCTCAAACAGAAAATCTAGAGCAGATTGGATAAACTTCACATAAAAAATGTCTATTTATTTCTATTGACTATATAAGAATCCTAACTTTATGGATTTTAAAAGGACTCGTTCTTATGCAAACTACTGTCAGTGCGTAAGTCTAAAGTTAAGCATGTTTTTCCATATTTTGCTTAAGAAAAATGTTAGCTGACATCTTTTTTAGAAATTCAGAATATGACTGTAAATGTTCTTGGTGCAGCAGTATGTGTGCATGTGTACATGCACATGCACAGGGTGTTTGAACCATCTTTGGTTATGTTATTATCTAAATTGGGATGCAAGAGTGCAGCTCCTGGAGATGTCTGGCACTGAACAAGAACGAACTGAGTGAAGAAGGAGATAAAGGTATGACTTGGAGCATTTATACTATATGATGAATGTCTGTATACTGCACAGTGGTGGTACTTGGGGTTCATAATTTCCAAACCAATCCCAATGTTCTAATGTCTGTTGTGCCTTAAAATCATTTGAGTGTGGTTTTCCTTTTCTTCTGTGAATAGTGACACCTCTAGGTAATGCACCATTTGTGTCTCTTATCCCAGTTGTGCATGCCTTAAAAATTGGCAGCATTTTCACTCAAAAGGTATCAGATTCAATTTAAGTACAGGATTTGGAGCATGCCAAGCCAAGTACTCTTTGCCAGCAATTTGACATCCTGAACAAATAAGGTTTGAATTCATGCTCTGAAGCAGGAAAAGGATCATTTAGTCTGTTTGAATATGATCGAGTATAGGATAGCTTTGTTTTTTTGATGCAGCAGTGTCAAGTGTTGATTCTGACAGATTTATTGAACCAATGGTTGTACATTAAACATACAGCTTTACACACAGATTAAATATATATTCAATCTATCTATGAAAACTAAGTTATGGAAATACTCTATGATAAGTAGATTACAAATGTGGAATAATATAAGTGGTAGGCAAGGATTCTCAGGCTAAAATTTTTCCAGTGTATGATGAAGGTTAAGAAGAGTGACCAGGGAAATCACACATGAAGGAGCAGATCCACAGAAATACATAGGTATTAATTTGTCAGTTTAGGCAAAGTAAAACTTCACATTCTCAGCCCATCTTTCTCCTTCTCTCTGTTTAAGCTGCCATCTTTCAAGACAGGCAATTTTAGGCACATTAATTTCTTGGGTGCTTTAATTTCTACAGGAGAGAGAATAAAATATTGACAGAACCTGATGTCCTAGATAAATGTAACCTGAGCATGTATCTGCTGAGCTGTGGGAGAGCAGACAGTCAATGAGGAGATATCTTCTTGGATGTAAAAGAAGAGTTGTTTTGTTAAAATGACAATCCAAAGTAATAAGCATTTCTAATTACTTTGCAATAAGGATAATCAACTTTAAGTATGGATCCCCACCAGCTGACTGTACTGGTTCTAGCCTGAAATTGCCCTAGTTTACAGTTACCTTGGGTAGCCCTGGCAGGAATTCAACCCAGAGGAGGCATGTGGATGGTCTTAGCACCCGATTCCCAGGGAGGGATGAAATGGGGTGAATTAGGGAGTAAATGCAGGAGATAGCTCTGGCTGACCCTGTCTTAAGAAGCCAGATATGGAATGATTACCATTTAGCGCTCTTCACTTGGCGTGCCTACATTTTCTACTCGCATGGCCATAGGGTAAAGTGTTACCATTACCAACGCTACCCAACATGATGGAGTCGGATTGTAAGAGTACAGGTAGACAAAATCATGATTTTTGCTTATACATATATATTCTAGGTTATATCCCATATCCTTTTCCTCCTATACCTGATTTATACTTCAAAATGATTTGCAGAAGTCCTGGCGTGGAATGGAGACATTTTCTAACTCTCATTTGGCAAACTAAAAACACTTTTCATTCATAGTCATACCATGACATTGTTCAGAAAAAAATGTATAGCATTTTCTGTTTTGTCGCTGCTGCAACAGCACTGCCTTTACAAGGACTTTTATATTCTAGCTGCTTTTCATCTACTGAGCTGTTGCTAAAGCATTAACAATAATACTAATAACACCTCTTTCTATTTAAGTTATGAGGCTTCTTGATTCACACACCTCCCTCACTAGGGTCAAGATTTTACTCAGGGAACCTCACCTGTGTCTAATTATGCATCTGTTGAGGTGAATGAAAGATAAAACAAGTCAGTATGGAATACAACAAAAGACCTCAACTATAAAATGCAAATTTTCTATGGAGAAGGGCTATAGTTTCTCTTGTTTGGGGGTTTAGGAGAGGTAACTGGTTTTTTTTGGGTATTTTTGCCAAATAAACATAGATGTCTGATACTTGATATGATGAAAGATATGATCATGCAATAGAAATTGATTGTATTCTGAGACTAAGTGCTCTCCTGCTTTATTGAGAATCTGTAGAAAATTTCCTTAGTTTGCATTCATCCTGAAAGCCCCTAACAACAAAATATTAAGCAGGAATTACTAAGTGTTTATTGCCACAGATAACTTGAAATACCACATTTAGCACAAACACTGTGTAACCAATGATATATTGAGTATAATTAATACTAAGCTCCCACATGTATACTTTCTGCTTTGTGCTTATGATGTCCTGGTCCTTTAGGTACATAAATTCATTTGCGTTAAGACAATATGCATGCAGGGTAGCCTCAGTGAAATAACAAAGTCATTTACGGCTTTTTGTTCATACTCAGATGCAAAAATACAATAAAATCACACATACACCAAAGAAAGGAACAAATACATTAATGTTCCCGTTGTGCTTTTAGCAATTGTTAATTTGACAAATGAGAGTTTCAGGATCTAGCTCTGGCTGTTGCTGTTATGGATCTGCCGTACCATATGCTATTATTCAGGCTAGCAATGGTGACACAGAGCTCATTTTCTGTCTGCTGATCAGTATAACTTTTGTAGCCTGTTCTGCTCTATTGATAAAAATATTCTTTTTTTTTTTTCCTTGTCTTTCTAGCCAATTAAAAGTGATCTCAGATATTGCTATTCTGTATTGCTGCGTGATATTTATTTTCCCTATCACCAGCATAACAAAGGAAAGGCAGCTTTAATTTGTTCTATGTCGTGTAATGCAAACGTGAGTTACTGTATATCCCTTAACAGCCCATCATTAATTTCCCTTGCATGCCGTTTCCAGGTTTCATATATTGCTGGCTGTTGTGATAGTATGTAAAGCATCAGCTGCTGTTTCACAGCTTGGATTTTAAGGAGTCCACAAGGAGAGATCAAAAGCTGAAATTCTAATATTGCCTCTAATGGAAGAACTATTACCCAAACAAGCAGGATGTAGATTTCTTTCCTAGCAGAATGCTGCTATGGTATCTCTCTCTAATAGCTTTGCAGCATTCCAGATTCTAGCTATGTATGATTTCCAGTCCTGGGAAACAATTATTTATTTTATACTTACTCTTCTGCTTGAGGTAAAAAGCCCTAGCTAGTTTGAAATCAAATTTATTTTGTATAAATTCTTACAGTGTGCTCATTGGTTTGTATGGCTGTAGTACATAAAGCGGTATTATTGATATTGGACATTTTTGGTTAACAAATTAAGCTTAAGGCTAGAACTGCATGACTGTGTGCAGATAGCTAAAATCTGGTAACTAGTAAAGTTACAGACAGGGACCAATTTCTATATGTATTTGATGTTCATGATTTGCTGAACATCTTTAGCAGTTGTTTTGGAGGCAATGTGAATCTCTCATTTGACTCACACATTCAATCCCCACTTTCTTCTGTACTAAACTGAAAAGTATTGAAATAGTCCAGGTAAAATTAGGAATTTCTACATCATGAGAGACTAATCTTTTATTCTGTAAGAGATTTGTAAAGAAAGCTATCAAGATTTTTTTTTTTTTTCCCCAAAGGAAAGCAAAGGTAAGTTTCAGAGAGAATTTTTTCTTACTAAGCATAGACGATTTCCACCTCAAAAGTAAGGAGAGAATACATTGTTATGGTTTGAACAACAACAATGACAAAAATAAAATAAAATAAAAATTTTCCCCTTTCATTGTTGAAGGTACAAACACTAGTTCTTGATGAAATGCATGAGATTTTTATTCTGTCATAATCGCTGTTCACATTTTGAGGTAAAGATAAATGCAGAGAGAAATACAAAATTGCTATTCTAAGATCCTTCAAATAAAATTTGATTCCATGTTCAGGCATCCGGTGCCTTTAAGGATAAGACCATATAGATATTTATGTTTCACATGCCTGAAAAGTGAGTTGAGAGTCTTTGCAAAGCTCATCATTTAGAATCAAAATTCTTTAAAAAACAAAAGCTGTTGTGAGGAACTGACTCCCAGCAAAGTGGGTTAGCATCTTCTGAAGCCCATGGTCTCCTGGGTTGATAATGAGTACAGCCATTCATGAAGAATGAAATGGAATGAAATGGAATAGATTAGAGTAGTTCAGTTAGAAGGGACCTACACAGATTATATAGTCCAACTGCAAGTAGAAGAAAAGAAATCAAAACAAGAGTCTAGAAGAAAGGAAATTGCTAGGGGAAAAACAAAGGTGCAGGACAGTTCTCGACAACCACTCGCATTCTCGACAACCACTTACTGTACAAATATTGTTGTTTTGTGTTAAATTATTGCCTCTTCTGCTGTCACAGCTTGAAGTTGCTTTAAATCTCTTTATCTATTGAACTCAGTCCCAAAATGTCTGTCTGTCCTGGAAGAGTGAAATGGAGTGTAGTGGGATTTTAAAATATTCACATAATTGTAGTCCAGAGAAATTAAAGACCTTGACTAAGAAGGGAGGATAATGCTTTCTTTACCACATTAGGTATACGGATATCTGTCTTTCCTTGTCTGCAGCAGAATTTCTGTTGACATTTTTCTGTAGATGCCTTTCTTGTAAAAGGATCAGTTTTACTCCAGAAACTTTGCTGCAAAATGACTCATTTTCAAAAAATTGAAAAGTTTAAAAAAATATATCCAAGTTGCAAATTTAATGCAAAACTCTAGGTCTTTTTAGCTTTTAAACTTGATGCACAGGGGAATGTATGTGATGGGATAGAAATCTGGGTCACAGCATGAAATTCCTGTTTTTGTATTCATAAAAAACAAACTCTATATATCAAAGGAAGGAGGTGTGAAGTAGTAAAAAAGAAAAAGAGTAAAAGCAGTAAGAAATATTCTTAGCTCTTGATGTTTCTTAAAAACATACAGAGATCTTTTAGATGTGCTGTGATTTCTTCTGACCATTATTAAAACAAAACTGTTCAGTCAGCATTGTGCTAATAACTGTTCTAACCTTATCTTCTGAAGATGACTTAGTGAAACAGTTCCAGTTTTACAGGATCTTTTTCTGTCAGTGATAATCCAAAGCTCTGTGCTCTTGCAAAGTTCTCAAATGGGTACTGATTTATGTACTAAAGAGTGATAGGCATAGAATGCATCCTTCTCTGCCCATATGTGATCAAGAGCTGCATGAATGATGGAAAGGATGAAGGAAACAAATCATAATATGATCCTGATAACTTTAAGCATTTTAGATCTATAGTTTCTTATCTAAGTAAAATGCCTGAAGAAACAGATCATTGGGTACACTCTTTTAAATAAACTTGTAATTTGTATGTCTCTTGCATAGCTGACCAAATTTTGGACCGATTAATGTGCAATTTGAATCTCCAGAGTGGGTTTTGTTTGGATGAGTTTAGTTTACAAGCTGAAGGTCAGCTCAGTTCAAAAGTCTAATGGTACAGGATAAACACTTTGTTTCTGAATGAGTCTACATGTTATAGAATCAGCTAAAAATGTCAGTTTGAGACAAATCTCCGGTGCTTCAATCTGAGGATGACTAAAAACTAGAAATAGTTTTTAAAGAAAACATATGTTTGGCATTTGTAGTTGTAAAATGGGGACGCTTTTAGGCAGCAACGGAGAGAACTTCTTTTGCAATGCAATTCTTTTTCAGAATAACAAGAAATACAATGTGGTTTGAAGAAGAGCTTGCCAGTAATTACAAGAAGCACTGCTTTGGTGCTCTGAGATTTTTGTCTATCAAAAAAACTGCCCAAATAGTAGCCTAAAAATAATCTAATAGTGAGTAAAAAGGTGTAGTTTTAGAATTGTTGCAAAAGAAAAAATAGAAACCAGGAAAAACAGTTGCTACCAGTTAGTGGTTTCCAATTTTATTATTTTTTTAAGCTTGCTAAGCTTACTGATACCTTTTGACAAGGAGAACCAATAGCCCGCTATTAAATTTACATCCAAGGGATGAATAACATGTGAAAAGGCACGAGTTTATCAATCTCTTAGTTACTTACCTCATGTTGCTTTCTTGCCACTAGTTACTTTCCTTATGTGTTCAGTGTGTACCCACGCAAGTGGTAGCAGTCATCACAGAGCAACACTAATGAGGTCCCATAGATGAAGGGAAGGAATGGATCCTTTGTGCTCAGTCCCAGGGAAGATTCACAGTGCACACTTAGCTCATCTGGAACGTCTGACCTCAATTTACTGTGTGATTACTTTCAAAAGTTATCTCCCCAAATCTGAAGATTACTTTTGCTGTTTAGTGATCAAAAGGAAGTATTTTCCTTATGCAGTGTCCATAGATATTCATATTTGCAGACGAGAGAGAGGTGAACTTCCTCCCCATTCTCCAAAAGACATACATCCCCTCAAAAGTCATTTTATTACCATGCTATTACCATGCTTAAGAGAAATTATGTTTCCAGGAATTTATGAAAGAATTACATCTCCTTAAACCCGTTGGGCATAATTGTCCCTGTGGGTGGAGGCTGTGTACTCCTGGCATAATTTTGCCCTCATTGTTTTCCTGTTTATAAAACTCCCTCAATAATAAAACATCAGTAGAAATCCAGCTGAATGTGCTAACTCCTGAGAGACACAACTCCACTCTACTATAATACAGTCAGATGGGAAAAAAAGATTCATTGATAAAAGCCACATGTTTACCCAGTGGCAAAACAGTTAGATGGATCTACAAATTAATTATACACTTGGATTGCCAGGCCAGAGATAGAATGTCAGCATTTGCTGGGATTTGCATGAATGCTGATTTAGGCTTCAAAACAGCACTTATGCTCATGCTAAAGTTGAAGCACATGCTTTAGTCCCAAGTAAAAAGTCAGGACTTAAATTACATTGTGTATTTCATTTGGAACTAATAAAACATAAGTACAAAAAGGGAACATTTGACTCGGTTTATTATACAGTATTTGACCCTACCTACTCTACTAAAACTTCACATTCTTTCTCCAGTGGTGCCGTATGGAAACACAAGATTGCAATTGTGCCCCAAGAGCATGACAGCAGTCCTCATAATAGTTTCTTCAGTCTTTTTTTACATTGCTTTCCAAAATGATGCTGCCATATGTGCTGTTATATTTAAGCAGCAGATGCTGTGAACTCACAAAGTTGAAGAATGCTGAAGTATGATACCATTTGAAAACAGGTTTTCGAGGGAAAGCTGACTTCTTGCAAGGCTTCGAATTTATTTCAGGCATTTCATTACTAATTACAACAGGTCATGTAGAATGTGTTTATACCACTTATTGGTTCTGTCTTGGGGCACCTAATATATGGGCTATCTAGCTTTTACACTATATTGCTCTTCCCACAGCTACAAAGCTGCAATAATCTCTATTTGCAACAGTGATAATGCTTTAATTTTAGAAAGAAGCCATGGATGTATCTTCATTTCCACTCCCTTACTTAACCCAAGTTTGAACTAATGATAGTAGTGAACCGTAAACCAAGGTCATAGTGTTAGGCCAATAGGCTAAATACAGGTATTGTAAATATGTTAGCAAATTTAAATTACTTTAGCTTTCATCACTCACTGTGCTTTTAATCATTGTCATGTTTCAAAGTCAAACAAGCAAACTCACAGCTCATTCTGAAGTACAGTGAGATTGGTAGACCTGCTATACTCATGAAAATCAGCTCAGGTCCTATGGTATGCAGATTATGTACATGGACTATGAGTTGAAAGAAGATGAAGCAGAGATGTTGAAGAAAATGAGCCTCTAATATAGAGGTTGGCCTTGGTCATTGCGGTCAGTTTTGGGAATATTGTTTTGGGAATATTGTTTTGGGAATATAACCAACAGAATCTGGGGATTGAAGTGTATAAAGGCATTCTAGCACTGATGACTTGAGTCAGTTTAATTTCATACATAACCTCACTGGGTTTACAAGACTGAAATGCAGGGCTCTATAAATCAGTTAGTCCTCCACACATGCCTAGCTCTGGGTAACTGCAAACAGGACAAGTTGCCACTGGGTCTTGTATTACTTGACAGAAATTCTTACATGTTAGGGGAAAAGGACTGATTTGGAAGGAAAGGAATGACCCTTTCATAAGAGATGTCAGGGGAAGGCCCTTTGTCAGTTTGCAGCTGTGCACGCATGGATAATATATAGCGTGTACTGGATCTCCTCTCATCTATAGCACTCATTAATGCTTCCATCAAATGTATCATTGGAAGTATATGTCTGACTTTCTCATGGTCAGCTTGCAAAAGTTCATTTTCTTCACAAGTGTACTGTGTGTAATTGTCAAGGTTTAGACAGGGTTGCTTCTGTGAGAAGAGGCCAGGAGCTGCCCCATACAGACCAGACAGCCAGTTCCAGCCAGTTCCAAAACAGACCCAGTGCAGGACAGAGCTGGGCCAACTAGCTGAGATACAGGCACTTCTTTGAAGCCAGACTTGTGGAAGAGCTATGCCCCACCACAGGTAGGGTTGCCAACCACTAGATCAAGTGCTAGATCAGATTTCCCAGAGCCATATCCAAGCTGTTGTAAATTGGCACAAATTGGCATAAAGTAACTTAAATACCCCAAGCTGGGTTTGTTTTGCTTACAGCGGTACTTGGTAGGAGGTTATCCTTATCTTTACTTTGACCCACAAGGTTTTTCACTCTTCTATTTTCTCCTGCCATCTTGCTTGGGAGAAGCAGGGAGTGAGGAAGTTGTTGTATGGGTACTTGGCTGGTAGCTGGAGCCAATCCACCACAACAAGGAATTTTATTATAACTTTTTTTTTTCCTCTCTGTCTTTCCTTCTTTTCACTCACTTACATCCTCATTTTTTGCAGCTTTCACTATTTCATCTTATTTCCATTTACTTTATAACGTCTCAGATGGGAGAAACGTATCAAATATAGTTGATATAAGGGCAAGTTATTGTTCTTACAAGACAGTTTTGCTTCTGTCAGTTAAAAGAATTGTTATGAAACTGGTCCTCCTGTAGATGATTCCAAAAGCAAGATTTCTGTGCCCAGATCCCATTGAGCAATGGGATATTCTAACCGGGCTGCCAGCACTGGGATGAAAAAGGCAACTCCTTGTTCCAAAAGCTATTAGACCAACATAATCAGTACAGTTGCCACCTAGGGATTTGGACTTGTGCTTCTTTTTTTCTCATTCATTTACCATTTGGGGTGTTATATATTCATCTTTTGTCTATTGTTGGTCTCTGCAGCTCCCTTACATCATTGCCAATCCAGACCAAGAAAAGTTGATTCCAGCCACCTGATAGTATTTAATTTTGGCTGAAGTGATAACCAGTTGGATTAGGATTCTCTCACCTTTATGTCTCCCTGATAGGTGGTGATCCTCCCCTCAGTTAAGAGCCCTTTTCCTTCCTTCAGAAGAAGAATGAAAGATAATTGGTGATGAAACCTTTCCTCTTCTTGGAAGAGATCCTGCAGTATGACAAGAATGCAGTGGTAGGATGTGCTGATGAGAGAATTTCTCAACAGGATTCTAAGGGATCACAGTAGCTCAAAGGACTCAGACCACTGCAATGGAGATGGGATCCTAAACTGTGCTCTCAGGGCTACAGACTCCTTTGTTTATTACACTTGATTCAGTTAAAGAGGTTTTGTGTCTCACCTGCAGTCCTGTGGTATGTTTAAAGGCATAGAGAAGAAATAGGCTGAGAGAAGAAATTCTTATGTCCCTTTGTTCTGAGAACTATCAAAGGCCCACACTGGCAAAGAAAAGCAAGGGAGGGGAGGACAAACTGTTAAGTATTCTATATTGGGATACTAGATTTAACTGGACCGGGAAGGATGAAGCTATACAATTGAGATTTGGAGTTTTACAAGTTCTAGGGAGGACGACTCCCATTTGCAGTTCAGCTTTGAGTCCCTCTAATAAAATAATAAGGCTTAAAATAAAATATGTGAAGTTTACTTAATATTGTTGGTAAAGTTTTCAAAGAACTCCTCACTCAAAATTCCATTTCCTATCTAAAAAGGTGATCTGAGTATAGGAGGAAGTTTGTGAAGAGTATCTGAAGCAGCTGAAATACAGTAAGATTTTGCTTTTCTTTACAAACGAAGTGCTGTATTAGTAAATGACAAAATCCAGATAGAGTGTGGGAGCAGCGGGATCCGAGATTAAACAACCAGGAGGCTGATAAATGCTTCCAGTAGCAGATTTAACTACAGATGGAATCGTTTGACCATTCGACACGCCACAGTCCACTTGTTGGGAGCTTCCGAACATCTCTCTGCAACATTAACTTCATAAAAACTTCCATCAAAGAGCCCCCACTAGAGTCACAGTGACTTTTCTTAGAGTGTTTTCAAACAGCAGAAATAAACATTAAAAGATTCTGCCCTTCCTTCCTTGACATTTTTCTGACAGTAAATTAGGATCAGACGCAGGTTATCATTATCTCCACAAAGACTGTAATGCAAATGATTTTTTTTTTTTTTTGCAGTAACTTTTTCAGAAATATATTTATAAAATATATGTATACGTTTGGCCAATAAATTCAAAGCTGCAGAGAACTTTTGTTCCAGGCTGATGTACCTCAAATTGTATTGCTGTCCTCAATCAGAGAGTGTTCTTCACAAACCAACTCTTTTAAAAAATAAGTTTATTAATATCCTGGGCATTTTTCTTAATTTGTTTTCTCTCCTTTTTAATTTATTTTATTATTATTATTTTTTTAAGTGCTCTACTGGTGTTCTGCACTTCACAGGGACAAAAGAATTACACACCCAGCTTTAGAAAAATAAATGTGCAAGAAATTTTGAGTCCAAGTATCTCTAAGAGGTGGAAATGGTGTACTCTTTTGTCACAGCCACTGAGTTTGAGGCGTATACAGGTGCTTCCCCAGCCTGCATGTTGATGAGCACTAAGCAAAGACTACCAGCTCTCTCTATAGAGAATTTGTTCATTGAGAAGGTGTTTTACCAGCGTATCAATTTTGTGAACTGAAAATTAACAGAGGTACGGGATTGAATAAATGTGAATGAATGCACGTAGAGACACAAGAGATGACTGTGGCTTGTGCATTTACAAAGGATGATATTCATTTTTTACTATTCGTTAGCTGATTCTCCATTATAATTTAGCAAGATGCATGGCAAAAATACTTTTCTTAGCTGTCTACATGACATAATTATGAGTTAGAAACATCTGTTGCTTTTCTCTTCCTCCCTGCCCCCTTCCCCCCTTCAATCCAGTTTAACTCAAAATGCCCCTGAGAAAGTGCAGGATGATGACCTAGACAGTAGCTATGTATCCTTCTCAATTATGTAGGCTTGCTGTAGTGTCACCAATAATGATTTTGCAGAGTGGTGAAAATCAGAGATTTTGCTGCTCTTTTCTTCATTTATGGTTCTTTGGAAATTTTCTCAGGATTAAATAGTCTTTCCTGACACTGTATTCCAAATTCTAGTTGTGGAATTGCTTCCTATTACAGTGGTCCAAGTTTATAGTTATTACTTTATTATTTGTATTTATACAAATATATAATATTTGTAGTATCTGCAGTATCCAGAACATATCACCCAACACTTATACATGCAGTAAACATATGTGGAAAAACTCAGTGCTTATACTGAAGTGCTCATGAGTTATACAAGTAGAAACTCAGAGGTCCTTGCAGTTTTAAATTGATTCATGAATACTTTCATTCATATTTATTATATATAAATATATAAGATTCATATATATTTTTTCTGAAAATATATTTCTGATTTTGCAGCATAAAACTAAATTATTGTTAGGTTTACAAGCCTGGTCACATCTCACCTCCTTTCTATTCATGTTGCATGCATCATCCAGGTGTTCAGTCTCTTTTTTTTCCTAATCTATATTGAAGTAGAAAATCACAGCATTTTTCTGCATTGAACATACCTTTTGGTACATAGGCTGCTCACAGCCGACATTCTAAGGTATGTCCTTTTCTGGCTTATATCTTTTCTAATGTTACGAGTCTGATCTATATTGTCAGTCTTAGTGGCTGTTGAGACAGTGTAGTTGCTGAGGTGGAGTGCTTCTCTTGAAGAGCCAATCCAGATAAGGTGCTTGACTATATACAGATCATATTTGGCAAGTAGGGAATTCCCACTATCAAATACTGTCATGTCCATATCAACCTTGATATGTGTTTTGGCAAGTTTTGGCACAGATCAACAGACGTGTTAGTAGAAAATATTACCTTATTATTTCAGGAGGATGAACTTCATGAAGATGGCCATACTTCATAATTATTGAGCTCTTTTAGTCTGAGGATATATAAATGTACATTACGAATATCCATAAATTAAACATCACAGTTAAAAGTGTGCTGGGATGCTCATTTTATAAACACGGAATAAGAAAAGCCCAAAGGCTATGGTTGATTATTAGATGATTATTTAGGAATCCAATTCACTTTGAAATTGAATGACATTTCTACTCCTAAGTTAGAAGAATATCTTGAACTTTTTCACCTTCATCTATCCATTACTGAAGTAAATTACTTCCTTCATTAAGTAAAATAAACCAGAATTATTAGCAAAGACAAAAAGTACTCTTAAGCAATTTAATGCCTTTTATTTATTTGAATGTCCTTCTGATGGGTGACTATGCCTTTGCTAGTGGCACTCAAAGAGCCAAAAAAAGCATATGTTGTGTAAAGTACCTTTAGCAAAACAGACAGATGGATAGGTAACACTTTAAAACAGGGTGGCCAGTGATTAGCAATTCATTTGGTATTCATTGCGATAACATTAATTGTGATGAATAAATTACATTTAGCGTCACTTAGAATTCTCTGGAAAGAATGTCTGCCTTTTGAATATCTTTGTACAAAAGAAAAAATAATCCACTTTTCCATTCTTTCCATTTTATGCTATTTCCCCATCTCAGAAAATAGTAAATCTAACAGACTTTATGCTGGAAAACTAGAAGTTGTGCATCAATGCTTTAAGATTTTAAGCACTTCTGAGGTTATTCTATAAGTAAATTTTTACTCAGATCATGATTTGAAGTGTTCCCTTTTTTATACAGCAATTGAAAAATTTCTGAACTACTCAATCCACTTTGCTGGTTCATCACTCTCCTATTCAGTGAAATACACCACAGAAGTGAAAATATATACCTATTTCTTGTAAGCAGTAAACAGTCAATAGATTGTGTTCTGTTGATCACAGACAGTTTATATTGGCTGGACAGGGCTGTAGCTGTCAGCGCATAGAGAGAGAAATGGACAAAAGAGGCTCTGAGAGCAGATGTTGACACTGGAAGCTCAAATTCTGGGATCCTCAGCCTGTGGCTGTAGAAGCCCAGCTGGGAGAAAGAGACAGGCTGCATTCATAGAGCCTCTCTGGGATCCCTGCCCCATGCAGGTATTCAGCCATTGAGAGACAGGAAGATGAAAGGCTGCTTCACAGATGTCACCTGCTGAGGGTTCAGCAGTCTGTCCAGAAATGTCATGTTTGGCAGCTGGTGGAGGATCCCTCCCACCAGCTCTGGTGCACAGATTCTCACAGTATTCCGGGAAAGATGCTTACATGGGGGCTTCCTAATGAGATGACATTAAAGAGAATTTTTGGCTTCTGCTGCTAACAGCACATTGACATTAACCTAGCTGTCCATTCATTACACAGTTCCACTGAAGATCAGTCACTCTAACAAAATGAATTTTAGGCATAAGAACCAAGCCAAATTACCCCGGAAAATTGTTGAGATACTTATCACTTCTCATTCTGTTAAACTGATTCTGCATTTATTTGTTTCTGTGTAGATTTCTGAACCTGCTCTAAATTCTGATAAAGACTCAGTCAAGGCACTTTGCTCCCAAAAGCAGCAGAAACTGCAAAATTCCAGAGGGTATGTGTCATCCAGACATTGTACTTAGAAACTTGTGGGTCCTATTATCTGCCTGGGTAGTAATACATGACATCAGAACACACATTGAGAACATTGGTAGAGAAGATCGGAGAATATTGGTAGGAAGAAAAAAAAAAGAAAGGATATGAGTTTGGCAGAAGAATGTGACGTCCTAAGCAGAAAGGTGCTGAAATGAATCAGAAAGAGGTTATTGCTTAAAATGTTTTGGGAGGGTTTAACATTTGTATTTTACTTTCCTACTATCCTCAGCTGAAAGCAAATAGCACATGAGTTGTTCTTTGCCTTTTGGGCTACTTCTAATATGCATAGAAAGAACAAGGGGTCAATTTCCATACTGCATATATGGTCTTAACTCTCATGGCATCATAGAGTCATAGAATAGGCTGGGTTGAAAGGGAAGGAGAAAAATTCATGAGTAAAAAATAATGAAAGGATTAACAGAAGGAAGTAAATGTATACTAAATGACATGATCCTAAATAAATTCACAGCATTCACCAACTAGAGAATCTTACAGTATGAAAGACATGAGCTTGGATAGACAACTAACAGCAACAAGACCCTGACAAATAAAGTTACTAATACCTCTCAAGCTAAAAGTTAATTATTACATTCTTTTTAAAGGGGTTGGAAGGGTGTTCTAATCTCTCATGCTGAGACTTCTTTAAATGACCCACCACCTTTTGAAAACGTAAAAGGCTCAGCACTATTTGAAAATTGAATCTATAATGAGAAAATCTAACAGGGAAGCCTGTAGTTTCAATGATGCTCATAATGTTAGGACATCTAAAGAAGAGTAAAATTGTAAAATAAAATGAAAAATCATAAACAGCAACAACAAAAATGTAGATCTTAGTGCATTATAAAGAGCTTTTAGTGTATTTCTTGCCTTCTTTGTAATGAATCTTAGCAAAGGAAGGAATCTTCTTTTTAGGAGAAATTCTTACATTCTCTTTATGAATTATGAAATATTAGGTACATACATCCATGATTTTTGATATTTGTAAAAGTTTTATTTTGTTTAAAATACAATGTTATATTCTCTACCACTAGGTTGGACTTCCATTTAGTTAAAAGGGAGTTTTTAATTAAAGAACATAAAATCTAAATGGTTCAGAAAATGTCAACATGGGTTCCTATTTTCAGCCCAACACAGATGATAGAATGAGAGGGCATAAATGAAAATTAAAGAAAAACAAATTCAGAACAGATGTCAGGAAGCATTTTTTTCAAGCAGCGAATCATAAATGTGTGGAACGGCTTACTAGGCAAGATAGTTAAGGCAAAAACACAGAGGTCATTAAAGAAACAATTAGAAGGCATCATGGCATAGATGGAAAAGGGAATGAGACATGATGAGCCAAATGTCCTCTACTCACTCCAAGAATGCCTAACGTTCTCAAGAAATCTGAACACTGCTAGATCCTTTCATGGCTCTGTGGCCATTCTCATTCTCTTCCCCCCCATCTCTCCTTTGCATTTTGCAGGTACTGTAAGACAACTTCCAGGAATTCCATCAATGCAATTTGAATGATGGGAGTGGCAGTGAAACCTTTGAGACATTTCCTATGTGAAGCGATCTTGATTACTGTAAAATGAGTTTGATGATGAGGAACAGTAGGCCATCTCTATTAGATGTGCCTATACTCTATTAGGATGTGTTTTCCACTAAGAAAATTTTAATAACCTTTTTAACATTTAAGGAAAAATGAAATACCTTATACAAATATTGTCATAGATGATATGGTAGATCTACTTGAAAGAGAAAGCCAAACCTTATGAATACCAGGAAAATGCACCTGTCAAGTTTTACAGAAGAAACAGACTCAGATTTGTTCTCTCATACTAGGACAACCACAGAATCATGCTTAAGTGAAGACAGATAATGGAGAAGAGTTGGCTTTGCTATCACTCACCTACAGCTATGAATGGAAAAGGAGGGCAAATGAATAACCTCTGTTTGTGTAAAATTATTTTTAAACAAAATAGACAATCTGAAGTCATCATTATATCTAGAAAACAGCAGATGTTAAAACAACAAGATGCTTTATAAACAAGTATAGGCTAGAAATGAACTAAAATTGAATTATTGCACTATGCCAGCTGACCACAATTATTGCCAGCTTATGCTGTTACAATAACATGTAACATTCTAAATATATAGGAATTAAGAGTCACATCTTTACAAGTCTGGAAAGGGCTTTTTGTGGGGCAGGTGCTTTAGGAAGGTAGGATGATTAAAAACATTCAGAGATCAAGGTGATATTTGGTGAAAATTATTCTCCCCTGTGAATCCATGTATTATAAATTAAAAATTGCATCTTGTAATGTTTTTATATAGATGAACTGATATGAAATTATCTCACATAATCCCAGATAACAGCTAGAATTTGGTTTTGTAGGCTTGCTGAGTGTGTTTATGTGCCACAGAATTTGAACAACAAGTTTGGCTTCAAATTTGGTAGTCCCCTCCATGCACTGTCCCCAGGGGAGGTAGGTGTCTGGGATGCTATGAGGGTGGTGGTCTTCTGAACAGTAAGCACAATGCAGTCCAAAAAGCAATTCAGTCAATAAAGTGCAAAAAACCCACAAACATTCAGCTCACCCTAAAGTAGATAAAAAACCATAACATATGAACTAAATGTTTATTTAGGAAAAATGAAAACTTAAATCACTGTCTGTTTGAGAAAACTCTTTGCCTGGTTACTCTTATTTTCATTTGCCATAATCCATTTAGGAAGTGGCTAAATACAAAATACATTGATCCAATCCCAAGACCACCAGACTTATTGAGTGAAATGTTGCTGTGTTTAAGATCTCTATAACTGACTTTGGCACTGTAATCTTTGAAATTGACCCCTCCAAACGCTGTTTCATCTCAGCAGAAAGGAATTGGATGAATCACTCCCAAAGAAACGGGAGCTTAGGGTGACTAAGCTGGTGCTGAAATCTAAAGAATCCAGTACATGCTGTTAAGTTCTCACCTTCCTACAAACACGATTTTCATAAATTTTACACAGGTAAGATGATTCTTTCTCTAAAATCATTGCTTCTTGCAAGATGGTGGAAGAATAGAGAAGTCTTAGTGAAATTATTATTTTCCCTAAAAGAGCTAAAATAAACCAATGAGACTTAATTGATGTACTTCTAAATTACTGCCTCAGTTTTGCCAGCATGTGGGACCAGATGCTAATTATCTGTAAGGTATAGAGAAAACTGTGGAGTGTGTGGTTTTGTGACCAGGTTTACTTGAGGGGCCATCTAACAACAATCATCTTCTATCAGAGACTGAAATTATGGCCATACTGAGTCCAAACAGTATTTCACTAAAATCTATTTTTCTAAACAGATAAATAAAGAAAGGTTTTGATTAGCTCCAGAATTTACCTGTGCTAGTTTTCCTTGCATTTTACACAGCGTTAGAACCTAATTGAAATTATATCCTGGCAAGTACTTGATTTCTTCAGTCTTCTCCTGTTTATAGAAGGGAAGTACGTGTGGAATTACAAAATGATAAGATATTTGAAAGCCAAATATCATGCTAGAATTGAATAATTATAGAACTTCTGAATAACTGAATTCTAGATTTCAGATATTCTAGAACAGTTGTCTAATGGTAAGGTGGTGTCTAGACTGCATCAATTCTTAGCAGAGTGAGATAGGCCACCCCAGTGCAAATTATGTTCTTTTGCTTTTGCAATTTAGGCAAGGGCAGGCCAAGCCACCTTCTGCAAGTGCCTACCTCAGTCTGCTGAATATATAGGAAAACTCGTGTTTGAAACTTTGCTTTGCAATGACTGAAAGTAGGTGAGGGTGAATCCTGACTACAAAGCCACAGTTATCTTCAGTTGGAGGCCTGCACATTAATACTGCCCTCTAGCAGTTGTGTAAGAAATACATAGGCAAAAACAGACAAAAATCAGTCCCCTTTCCCCCAAACTTCTAGAAGGCAAGCACATACAGGCAGATACATTTCTTAATTGGGCTCAGGCGCTGTTACACATATTACTAAATTTCACATCATTACATATGATTTGCAGTAAAATGAGAATACCTCAGATAGGGGAATTAGCAATACAGGCTTACACAAAACTGTGTTTTGGTGGGTAAGGAAACACCAACATTCACAACATGAAGTGCCAGATCCACTGTGACTTAGTGATTCTAAACACTGTGGAAGTTTAATAAAACAGAGTAAATTGGCTTATGCCATTGGAGTGGTGCTTTTGGCTACATGGCTGAGCATTTGTTTTGGAAGCTAGAGGCTCTGGTTTTGGTCCCAGTGTTAATTAATTGTACCATGAATTTGCGCTGCACTGCAGTCCACTAAAGAAGGTGTAAGATAGTGTCTGGATGTGGATTATTTAAACATTACTGACTCATCCAAAGAGCTTTAGTGCTCAGGTAATGACCAGCTGGAGCAGTTAAGGGCTGTAGGTGAAGCCAGTTGTTCAGCATTTATGAAGGACCTCCAAGTGACTCTGCGCTGCTGACAAATTTGGACTACTTTTTCTTTTGTAATTTGATTTATTTTTTTGCATGTTTAAAAAAACTGAGTCTTAATGTCATTATACTGCTGTTCTGCTCTGCCAGCACACTCTGTTCAGTGGCTGCAGTCTGCTCATCTGTCTTTATCTTAATGGAAAATTGATCGGTTTGGAGCAATGCAAAAACAGTACTAGGTGAAAATCTTCCTAACATTAAATGTTTCTCTGGGGAATGAAGATGTAAATTCTTCCTCCAAAAGGTAAATAAATAAGAACAGTTTTTGAAGAGAAAGCCCGACAATTACCTGGTAGAAATTCAGATCTGTGGAGCTATCATTGCCTTCTCATATCTTACTTTAAGTCTGACTGCTTTAGAGCAGATAATTAGCTCCAGTCCTCAGAATGGACAAGAATTATTGAGGCTTCAAGGCCAGCACTGAGTAAAGGACACTCCTTAAGAAGCATAGTCTTTCCTCTGAGTTGGTCTGTTGTGCTGTTGAGCAGCAGGCAGCTGGACCAAGCCTGAGAAGGCCAGTTTGCAGTCTGAGCCATCCAGCACTGGATGGGTCGCGTGCTCTGATTCATCTGTGCCAAAGGCTGCATCATGGCAATCCAGCTGGACTTGCAAGCCACTTGTAATGCCACTAAATCAGTTCCCCAGTTTGAAGTGGATTAAGCTGGCCTCTAGCTCTTATTATTCTTGTGTGCTTGGATCCATGAGAAGGGGTAGATGTTAGTGATATATATGCTTTTTCAGATACTTCTCTAATATATACCCTTTGGTGGGTGTATGTTGACTAACATTAGAATTCAAAGATATTCCTTCACCTTTCTTAATATTTATTTTTAGAGAAACATGTTGAATGGCTCTGGAGAGCAGACTGTTGGTAATACCTATTAGAAAAAAAATCATAAATCTGAGAAAGACAAGGCAGTGGAAGATTCTGCTGTAGAGCCTCAATTGGCTTTCATGGAATGGCTAGGAGCTGATGGAATTCTCCTTCAGGTGCCTGGTTGCCTTAGGCTGTATGCACAGTCATGGCATCTTTTTGAAGACAAATCCATCTGGGTTGGCTTCTGCTCTGAATTTGAATGCATTCAGTGTGAGCTTCCTTTCTTCAGACTGCACAGAGAGCTTCATGTTGTTCCACTACCAAATCCAGTTTTAAGCATACGCTTAATCCCATGGGAGAAAGTCCAGCTGAAAGATGACTAATTTTCTGTGAAACTGGGAATAAGAAAAAGAGGAAATACCAGTAGAAAGGGCTGAACTCTAAGTGAAGAAAAGAGGAGAAAATGACACAGAAACATTACATGAGTAAGGAATAAGAGAAGTGATGGCTGCAGATGGAATGGAAGTGTCGTAACAGAGCATTTCAAAAAGGCTTTTATTCTTTCGATGATAGTTTTTATTTCGTCATAAACTATGAGATTCAGTGATCAAGAACTGAAGAACATTTCTTCCATTTCTTGCTTCTCTCTTAAGTTTTACCTTCTAGTAGCAGCAAACCTCAAGTACGCAGCTCGCACTTTTGTCCCGACATATCTTTCCTCTAGAAAAAAAAATCCTTATATTGTAAGATTCATTTTGGTTTCATATGCTTTAAAGATATTTTTCTATCAATACTGTTCACAATTTAATTACAATAATTAGCATAGTTTTCCAATATTTTTTTGTGCATTTGATTATATGCCTAAAAATGTTGCAGCTGTGTTTACCTATATCCCTTTTGTCTCAGGCTTCATCTGAAATGAGAATGTCATTTTATATATAGCTTTCTACTGGCTTTGTGAACTGTTTTTCATAATACCCCAGTTTAGCTTTGTATACATTTATACATACAAAGGAATGTACTCAGCTTGCTCAATTTGAGTGGTTCTGGAACAGAAATCAGGATAGGCAGAAATTCCTGGTGTAAACTGTGTCATTTTTCAAGAAATGGGAAAAAAATGTTTTCTGTTGAAACATCACAGAAATATATATTGCCCAGATAATTCTGGAAAAAAGAAAAAAACGAAAAAAAAAAAGAAAAAAAAGACAAAAAAGAAAAAAAGAAAAAAAGAAAAAAGAAAAAAAGAAAAAAAAAGAAAAAAAGAAAAAAAAGAAAAAAAGTGGTTGAAAGATACAACTTTGCTAGTTATGATTCAACAGAGGAGATAATATCAGAAAAAGCTGTTGATTAGAAACTGATTTTTTTCTCTTGTGTCTAGTAATACATGCAATGACTGAATGCATTTCCATCATCCTTTGTCTAGAGATATTAGCTTATCTTTGCTGTAGCTGACCTTTTTTCCTGGGAAAGGAGCAAGGTGGAATATAATTAAGCTTTGTACAGCTGATGTGGACAAGAGATCTCTCACTCATTACTGGAGCATCAGCTACCATATGTGGTCTGCAGAGCAGCCAAACATTTGTGGTCCAGCAGCTGCTAACATGAATTTCTTATGGATTAGGCTTAGGAGTCTCTCCATGGATTTCACTGGGAATTGGAAAGGCCCATAGAGTTTCCAGAGTGGCTACTGGGATTCCTTCCTGCATGAGCAGAATCCAAAATGGCCTATCCAAAAGCAATTGTTTCATCTTGATTGCTCTGCTGCCAGCTTCTGGAGGCAGATAGTAGAGAGTGGCTGTCAGGACAGGGAATTTTAAAACAATTCAACATGGGCTTGAGAATTGCTGGTTACACAAAGAATGTAAATCAGGAGAGGAAGAATATGAAATATAGTGGAGGAAGAAGAATGGGCAAAATTACATAAAAGGATAAATAGAAAAGGTCCTCAGGTGGGCTTATGAGAAATCTTTGCTGCCACCACTTTTCATTGAAAAGTTTACCAGAACTGGATGTCCTGAGCGTGTTCTGCCTTAAATCTGTGATTCTGTGAAATCTCCAGTTATTATGGAAATATAGTGCCCTATCAGTTTCCATAGACCCCAGGCAGCCAAATAATAGACTGAGGGATGGCAGCACAGTTCTTAAATTGCTTTGTTTCTTTTATACTCTGTATAACACAGCAAACGTTTTCTGCTGAAAAATCAATGTGCTTAGGATTAGCATCGTCTTCTTCTGTACTGCAGCTATGGAGTCTGTGATCTTTTTTTCACAAACATGCCCAACCAACTATTTATATCGAGACTAGGCACTCTCCCTTAAATTTCTGTAATTCCCTTGTGTACTTTCCACAGTGTTTTCCAGGGAGACAATATTATCAGAAGGTAGGTTATGTAAAATAACCAGCCTAAGCCTTCACAGCAATGAAACTTGAAAAGTGTCAGATACTGTAAAAAAGATTTTCTGGTGTCTATTCTATTTGCAAGAGAAATGACAAATATTTATACATACATAGTAAATTCATGAACCGCACAACGTGCTCTTGACTTTTGAAGACATCTCCAATTTCTGCATGTATTTTGTGGACAGCCCCTTATTAACCAGTCATTTCCTGTGACAACTGCAGGTTTTATTTCTTCACTGTGTAAGACATGTTACTGGTCTTACCTCGTGTCTTATACACAGACTTGGAAGAGTTTAGTTTCTTAAGGCAAAAGGATTTAGATGCTTCCTTTTAACATTTTAGGTAAAGCTCATTTTAGCATGAAAAATAATAAAGCTCCTTCAGTGGTAAGTACAATTGAAATATGAAGAATAGCATAAGGTATTTTAACACTACACAGAATGGCATATTTCAGCATTAATTATAGTCTGAGTTAATTAATATTGTGCTGTAATTCTAAAAGTCTGTTTAATTTGCAGAATGCTTTTTGAAATTTGGCTTTGATTCTGGAACAAAAATATTTGTTTTACTACATGGAATACTAGAGAAAAGTCAAAATGGGAAGCAAAATCATTCCTATATCCTACCTTTTTGTTCTATTTTGTGTGTCCGTGTTCACTGAAGGTGATCAGTCAATCTGTACTGACACAGGTTTCTAATGCAGAATGATTCAAGCCAGGAGCATCACCCTCTCAGAGAGTAGCGCTCCTTGTTTAAAGCTCAGATTTTCTTCTTTCAGGAGATATTTATTTGCTCTTTGAGTTTTCTGATATGATTTGAACTTATGGCTCTGACAGCAAAAGACAAAATGCTGTGTCCCAGCTCGGTGAGACAAACTAAAATGCACTATAAGCTGCTGAAGAACTGGTTGCAATGATTAAAGTGACCAGCAGTTTGAGGTTCCTTTATTTCTGGTTCTGATCTTGGAAGGCTGAAAATGTAGGTTTTGTGTTATTTGAGTCTTTCAAGAGTTCGGTAGTAGGAAGCCTTGAGTCACAGTGGCTGCCCCCCACCACTGGCTGCCCAGCACCCACCCACCTGGCCCTGAGCACCTCCAGGGATGGGGCACCCACAGCTCTCTGGGCTGTTGTGCCAGGGCCTCACTGCCCTCTGAGTAGAGAATTTCCTCCTAAAATGTAACCTAAATCTCTCCTCTTTCAGTTTAAAACATTTTCCTCTTGTCCTATCACTATTGGACCATGTGTGAAGTTGGTCTTCATAGCGCTCGAGGGCTGGGAGAAGAGGGGAGGGAGAAGAGGAGCAGGGTTGGGGCCAGGCACAGCAGGCAGCCCCTCACAGCCAGACATGCTACCTGCTGTGCCAGCTGGCGGGACTGCCTGCCAGCCAGGTCCAGCATGGTGCAGCATGGCCCTGTGGGAGCACTGTGCAGCTGTCTCTGGGGCAGCACAGGGCAGTGAGCTCTCAAGGAATGCCAGAGGCCCAAGGACAGGAATGGAAGGCATAGCTTCACCTTCTGGCAGGGAGACCTGGGACCTTTGGAACCCTGAATCTTTGCTCTGTATTGCCTTCATTCATTGCTTCTCAGAGACAATTGCATGAGCCCTGCAAAGGCGTGGATCAAAAACCTTACGAGTGACTGTACAGTAATAAGCATACAAAGAATAAATTGCTGATATTGTGTACTGATACTCTTGAAATGATTTTATGCATTAAATCTACTAGATGCATGGACAAAAGGTATTTTTCAACCTACTGTCTTGTGAACTGTCTCTGGGATCAAGGATGATGGTGGTTTCTTTCCTTTGTCTGTACCAAAGGTATTGAACAGGCTGCCCAGAGAAGGCACTGGGCATCCTGCGCTGGTGCCTGATTCAGTGCTTGGCAACCCTGGCTCCACGGAAGGGCATTGGAATTAGATGATCTTTGAGGTCCCTTCCAACCCAAGCCATTCTATGATTATATTCAGAAGCCAGATGATGGTACTGCTACAGCCTTGTTTTTTTTTCAGGGGGATGCCTGGGCAGGGCCAAATGGCTCCTTCTGCAAAGACATGGTTGGTACAGCAGAAGTGAAACCCAGCTGGGTCAAAAGGACTAGAAAGAGTGAAATGCCTTGGAACCTTAGTGTCACCAGAGCAGTAAGCAAAGAGAAATTGAAGGATGCAGGCAGTAAAACTGTTAAGTGATATGTTGTGATCTCATATAATCCCTGGTGCATTTTAAAAGATTTGTACAGCCTGAAACTGAATTTCCCAGTTTCAGACCACGAAGCTATTGTTCAACCTCCTGCTTTTCCAGTGGACCAGGGAGCATTTCTGCCAACCATGAGGCATTCCTGTGGGCCACCACACATCCCATTTGTTTATGGTTTTACTGAACACAAAGACAACCTGACAGGGCTGCTCATTAGGCTTCTGCGGGCTTCTGCTGATCACTGCCACAGCCTTAGGACCTGATAGTGGTATGCAGGGTCAGAAATGCAGCCATTATTTTACTGTTCAACAGGGAGAGAGAGAAGAGCAGGCATGTTGCACCCAGCATGTTGTAATAAGATGCTGTTGGAGGTTAGAGACTTTTTTCTCATCTTCTTGTGACCTCATTAGGTCCTTCCTACGGACAGGATCCTCAACCAGAGTAATTAGCAGAGGCAATGTGGAGATTCAAAGCAATCTTTGGATGTGAAGGGTCTCTTCTGCTTCAAACACTGTTTAAACTTTCCATCACTGGTCGCTAATGACTGTGATGGAGCCTATCTGCTTCTTTTCTTCAGCAAACTGGTGCTGCTACTAAGAAAGGAAGAAGGAAATTGGTTCTTAGAAGTAAAAGGAGTGTATTAGATATGGTCAGGAGAATGACATTCCAAAGTCTTCATCTTCTCATAGCAGCTAAAAGTATTACACAGAAATATCATGCATGTTAAATCCCGCTATCAAAAATCAGAAAATGTTTCCTAGTGGCAGGAGAGCTCTGCTTCTGACAAATCTGGGGGTTTATAGATGTTATGTCTGGAGCACTATGATAATTCTCCATCAACTTAAAAGCTATCATCCCAATCAAGAGGCCAGCCACATCTGGTCATCGGCTGCCAGTGTGCAACTTGCACCCAGAGGGATCAGAGGTTGGTGAGGCACTGGCAAAGGCCACCCAGAGAAGCTGTGGATGCCCCATCCCTTAAGGTGATCTAGACTGGGTTGGATGAAACTTTGAGCAACCTGACATAGTGACAGACATCCCTGACCATGGCAGAAGGGTTGGAACCAGGTGATTTTTAAAGGTCACTTTCAAGTCACACTGAAATATGACTCTATTCTAATGTCAGGAGCAGGCTTGAAAGACCCCAAACTAGTAAAAGTATGTGGCAAAAGAAACTGATTTTAGACAAGATAAAGATTAAGTAGTCCTTATGACTTGGCTTAATTTCCTGGAACCTAAAGTCACCATCCTGCTTGAAGGAGAAAGCCAGAATCATGACAGTACCTTGAACTTGCTGCTGCACCTGGTTTTATGCACGATCACAGGGCTCCCATAGTCCTCCAGCACCTCGTGGCTCACTAGAACAGGACTCAGGCCAGCTTGTTATCAAGGCAGCGTATGTTTGCAGAGTTCTTCCCACCCAGCTTTAATGTTCCACAGATTCAGTATTTAGCCTACCTCGGCTCATTTTCAGAAGAAAGGCAAAGTGGATACAGTTTTAAATGCAGTTAACCTCACTTTTTTTAGACATTTCCTTTAGTGATGAATTACAGTTCAGAAACTTCTATTGTTAATTGACTATAGAAGGGATCTGGAAACTGACTCAGATTTAAATACCAGAGGAATCCCGACCCCAAGACAGAACTGGTCACTATGACTCACTCTATGTCTCATTCTGACTGTGTTCTGCATGTTGTGTGGTCTTTTCAGTGTTCTTTTATGTGCTTCTTTCTCTCAAAGATCTCCCACCTAAAAAATTTCCGATCCACGCTTTTCAGCCTTCTTTCAGTTATTCTTTTTCAGGTTTTCCCAAAATGCTAACATGCTTCCAGTACTAACTACTTTGTTTAATACTACTGTCCTTATTTTCCTCTTTTTAAAATAAATTGCAGTATATATATGCAGGGGTGAAATGAGAAGGTTTTCTTTTGATTCAGCAGTCATTTCCTCTGGTGTCTTCTATTGTATCTGGCTGCTTAGGTCAGAGATATGTGATTTGCTTTGTGCTATAGTGCATAGTACAATGGAGTCTGCTTCATGATCAGAGCACCAAGGAACAACAGTTGTACAAAGAACAGGGGAATAATGAATAGTAAATAAAGTAAGATCTAAATAAACTACAGTTTATATGGGGAGAGGGGAATATATGGATAATTATATAAGAGAAGATCAGAAAAAGAGAAGAGGAGAAATCAACAGAGGCAGCGAGAAACACTACAGACCAAGAGAGAAAAGTCACAGAGGCACAAAGGTGGGACAGGAATAGAAAACAAAAAACTGAATAGGAATAAAGATACTTAATGAAAATAAGAATGAAAGGTGGATCCCATGGAAGCATTTCAGAACAACACAAAAGGATTTTAAAAGCAAAGTGAAACAAAACAAAAGAAACGTGGAAGAAAAAAAGGAGGATGAAAGGTGAGAGGTGAACAGGACAACCAAGGCATGATATTGACTGAAGACAGGGAGCGTACTTGGCTGAGGATAAATAACTGACTCCAGCCCGTAAGAGAACAGTGTACTGTACTGAGGCTATCAGTGTTACTTTGCCTCTTGGTTACATTTGGGTACATTTTCTTCTCCTTCTTTTTTTGTCATTTATACAAAGATACTTGCCATAGAATGTGTAACAACCTATTCCCCTGGGGTGAGAAAACAGTCCCATTTTCCACCTGGATCCTTTTCTGTTTCCACTCAGCAATGTCTAAGTGCTATGGGGCAAAGATAAAAGCCACAGAATAGATTGTGCAGCCTGAGGGTGACAACGTTCAGTCCTTCCTTGTGAGCCAGGCTCTACCCTCAGATGCATAGCTCTCACTGAGCTGCATGTGTACAGTTGAGGGCAAGGTTTAGTACCACTCTCCAGCATACAATCAACACACAATGTCTATACTCCATCTCATCTTGCATTTTTATTTTTTGCAGCATATTGTTCAACTGAGCATGTATCATTGGTTAATTAATGCTGCCAACACTCTCCTCCACTAAATGATTGTTTAGCCTAGAGTGGAGTAAAATACTACAATGACTAATACAGTATCATTATGTAACAGAAAATTAAAAATCTGATAATTTGATTGGAAGTCTCAGGTGAATTTTTTATATAAAAGTGTTAACCTCAAGTAGCTATAAACAGGTAAATGTTTTATTCAGCTGACTGATAAGGAATAAATGCTTATGATATAAATTATGTATAATTAATACTCCTGGGATAAAAAAATGTATGCTAATAGGTTGTCAGTTAATTAGGAAAGGAATATGAGGTAAACAAAGGTGATTAGAATGTACCCTGGGACCATAAGCAGAAATTGTGCCTTAAATAATCTGTAAAAAAAAAACAACCTTCACATCAAACAGCAAATAGTTCAGTTTTAATTCAGAGCAAAAGCATAATGCTTTATGGAGAAAGGCACAATGGAGATGTTAAATGAAGAAACAGCTTGTAATAACAAATCCAGGGGCTGTGGAGTGGCTTACCTTCCCCGTTGTTCTGCTCTCCCCTGTTTTGTATGTTGACTAGATATGTTCTTAGATGAAAAAAGACTAAAATATTATTTGCAAAAAATATGATGTATGCTGTGCTAAAGAACCAATCTTAGATTTTTGCTTATTCAAGTGAGAGTTTGCATCAGTGGGTCTAAAATCTGAAGGATGGGGAATGTTCTTCACATTAGTTTATGCTTCTTACCTGTCCTTTAACTTGCTATTCCTCCTTGCTTCTTCTGATATCTGTGTGATAAATGACTGCCATTTTGTAACATTGTTCAGGCTACAGGTTTGAGATAATGTCTCATGAAACAGGGCTGAAATAAAGAAATACATGACAGAGATGAAGACTCATCATAGCGGCGGCCAGGTCTTTTCACTGTGTCAGAAATGGACAGGGCTGGATTGCCCTCAAGGCTGGAGTGATGCCCCTAAGAACAGCCATCCTTGAAAAGCCTAGAGATTCATCTCCCCATTGTCTTGTACGGAATAGCAATCAAAAGCAACAAAAGCAAAAAGAGTTTAAGGACAAAATTATAGTATGATACTTCCTTTTGGTATTCTCCTGGCTTTCAATCACTTGCAGCTCAGAGACTTTGAGGGCTGGATATATATGCTAATATTCAATGCATTTATTTGTCATTAGCTTGATCGCTCCACCTTTGAATGTATATGAACTCTAGCTAATCCTATCTGAGGAGAAACTGGGGCCATTGTCCCTGGTATGAAACCCACCAGAGAAAGATGAAACAGCAAAAGATACCATCTCCTTGCAAACTCAGAAGAGTCATTGCATAAAGGGACATGGATCTGTTGGGGTTGGGAGGAGATTTTAGGGTTTGTGCATAACTTATAGTGGGATGTTTTAAGTGGATTGCAAGACATACTATGAACAGGTAAGGGGAAGAACAAAAGCTGGAGGAAATGATACATCCAGATGGCTTGAAGAGGAATAAACAGGGGGAATAGAGGTGTGTTAATGTTGGTCAGGGCACTGTTCTGCTCCACGTGTCTGGCCGTACATCTGTGAGTGTGTTGGGGATATGTGCCCAGCCTCTTTGCTGCTGGTAGGGCCTGGGACCACAACTCTTGCATCTGTGGGGGTCAAAAGGGATCCTGGGACAGCTTCTGCTGCACTTGGTTACCTATAGTATTCAGCAGGTCATATTCATGTAGAGAAAAGTAGCTTGGATCAGCCACACGCTGCAAGCAGAACAGCTTGCTGTTGGTTTTCTTGATTTTCTCACCTGCTACCATATTTGACAGCTTCTGGTTTGTGTCTTGGAAGAGACAGTAAAAGCTGGCACATATCCACTGTTTCCAAGCTTCTAATGAAAGCTCACCTCAATGCTCTGATGGATCACCTGCAAATAGAACTCTTTAGGAAGGCACTACCTTCTTTTTGCATTTATGGCAGAGGATATGCTACCGGGGACACAGACACTTCCCTCAAGCAAAATCCAGGCTATTTAGAAAATGAATTCAGTTGCCCTAAGAATTGCTTTTTGTTAGGAACATGCTGCATGTTCCTAATGATGTTCTTCAGGTCTAGTTATGTGGGCTGAATCAGGGCACTGCTGTTTTCCTAAGGTGCAAAAAATAAAAAAAGGAGTATTCTGTCCCTTACACAGTTCAGTGTTAAAACTGTCATGAAACTGTAAATAAGTTCAGCCTGCACAGTGTGTCATTACCGGTTTCTCAGCTGACTGAAAATGTAACTTAAGTATGAGCATAGAAATCAAGCTTTCTTTCTCTAGAAACTCTTGCAGAATGATGTAACCCTTGGCAGAGCAGTCTGATGAGTTAGGCATGTATTCTTACTTGTTGGCCCAGTTCAAGAAATGCATAAGTTAAATCTCCATTTTGTCCTCTACAGTTCTCTAAGGGAGCATCATGGGCTGGAGGCTCCCTTGGGGTTGTGGAGCTGGAGCTGAGGGAGACCTAGCCCTGGTCATACTCTCACCCATAGGGCACAGTCTCTTAGGGCTGGTGATGGGATCATTTGTTAGCCCACAGCATGGCAAGTGATGAACGAGGGCCAGGGAAAACCCAGGGTCTCCAGCCAGAAGCAAAAGGAAATGGGAGAGAGCCAGGGCTGGAGACCAAACCTGCTGCAGCCTTACTAGGGTCTGATGGCTTTAAGGAGGCTGAAACATCAGCAAGGGGATGATCAGGGACGTCAAGTCCTGGGGGTGTCCTCTGCTCCCTGACAGATTTTGATTGGGCGCTTTCTTAACTAGTGTATAGCAAAGTGTCATGTATTTATTATTAGTAGCAATATTTATATTCCTGTACCACCTACACAACTCAGCAGACAATGACCTTTTCCAAGATTAGCAGAGAAAGTGACATCTGAAGGATGAAGTGGTAAAAGACACAAGCAAATATATGCTTTTTTTTTCCCAGAGCTTTTATCCACGCAGGATTAAAATGAAGTCAGTGGTGTCTTGGGATAAATTTTTGCTTGCTCAACGTATTTTTACACTGCTATACTTTAACTTCTCTTCTTCTGCTGTACTGTAACTTCTCAATATACAGAAATCTACAGAATGTGAAACACCAAGGAAAGCTCTAAAGTAAGAGGGAGCCTCATAAAGGGAGCTAGCTTTGTTGGATGGTGACACATGCCCATAGACTTTCTAAATAGGGTGTTTGATTTCAGCCACTTATCAAGCCACCACAAAAAGGGGGCTGATGTAGAATCTCCAGCTTAGTATATCAGCCTTTCAGATCCTTTCAGTGAATGGAGGGTACAAGAAAAACTTTCAGACAGAAACTTTTAAAATTAGGCTTGTAAACATAAATCAAAATATAAAAGATCTCAGGCACCAGGATCTATCCAAGTTCACATTTCAAATCATCTCAGCTCCACAAATTAGTTGGGCATTTCCAAGTGTGCATTTGCACAGTTTACCTGCAGGTGAGTAAGGCCATAACTATCTGAAGATGGGAAGTACAAAACATTTTGCCAACCTTAAATATAGAGTTTTAAAATTACCAAATGTAAAGCTCTAGCAGCGGGCTTTTAATTTGGCTCAAGCATTCAGAGTCTGGCAGGCTGATGAAGTGCAATTGCCATGGGTGAAAACAGAGCATCAATTAACAGACACATGCAAGGTTGGCACCTACCAAGAATTCACCGTGAAAGATTTAAAGACAAATAACTCAGTGATCAGACACACCTGGAAATCTTGGAACAAACTTCATAGAGTTATGAAAATTAAACCAGCTAAAAACTTCCAGTCTAGTATCTGAAACAATGCTATGTGAAAGCCAAGGAGGGAAATAATACTGTATATTATTTATTGTAAATACCAGATTATTTATGGAGCAGATTTTAAATAAATTTCTATTGATGAAAAAGACAGTGAATATTAAAGGTGAAGAGCACAATTGCCAGTCTGTTCCAAAATAAAAAGCTCACTGAAGACCTAGTGGGTCTGTATCAAACCTTCTGATGTCTATTATAGCTTTTTTTCCATTTGCTTCAAAGTTCTTGGAATCAGACTAGTGGTTTGAGAAGTAGGATTGGAGCTTTCACAGATGCACAGTTGTCTTAGGGCTTCCCAAACAAGTTCAGCCTACATTTCCAGGCATTTTACAATTGAGTGAAATGTAAAAGTAGGAACAAATACTTGGTCCTTGCCTTAAGATGATTCAGGATTTAAGTGTTGCAAAACATGTTATCTCTGACTTTTATTTAGAATTTGTAAGTGAAGGCTTAAGGTCAAATGTGAGATTCCTGAAGTAGAAAAAGATCCACACTGATAAGGATGGAAATTCCATACTCAGTGATGTGGATGATAGTTACAACACTGGCTCTTGTGCATTTTAGTCCTCTCTTTTAGAAAGTGCATTATGAAAAAAGTGTTTCTAACGTACTTTCAAAGAACTGATCGTAGAAATATATTACCAGAAGGAAGCTTACGTGAATGAACTCTTGAGAAACAAAACCAAATATCACAGAAAATGTCTACTTTTGATGAAAATGCTACCAGTTCATTGTTTATCTGATGAAAACTCTGAATATTTTTTTTTTAAGACAATACGATCTGTTACAAAGACACTGATATATTTTAGATTTTTAAGAGATGCTTCCTAATTAAGTCAGTATTACCTGAGCTCCAACTCAACAAAGCATTTCAGAGTGTGTCAACCTTTAAGTCTGAAAGGGTTTATATGCCAATGATTTCATATTAATCAAGAATTAACCGTTAAATAAATACGTCTTTAAATGTCTTGCTGAACAGTTCTAGATTTAAAGTATGCTATACTGAATGAAGCCCCAACAACACTATTTTCTTCCCCTAACTAACTCTTGTTTAGAAGCTCTTCAAGTTTTCTTTTTTCAGTCTTGCTTTGTTCTCAGACTGATAACCAGTTCTCAGTTTTATGGTGACTTAGCACTGTGAAAGTCAGAGCCACCACGTCCTTTGGGCTACAGTACTGCAACTGTACCTTCTCAGCAGTTCCAAGAGATACCACACAAGCTCATAAGGAGTAAGGTTTTTTTTTGTTTGTTTGTTTTTTGTTTTGTTTTGTTTTGTTTTGTTTTTTAACTCACAGGTTATTTTTATAGTCCATCTAACCATGTTCATTCAGGTGGTTCATCTGCTTTAGTCTATGCTACAAAGAATCAACTTGTATTTAAGAACAGCTATCCAGTGATGATCTTGGCAGGAGAATATTTTGTGAAAAATAGCCACAATAATCATTTTAGTTTTAATTAGCCTACTAATGCTCTGTATATGATGCTGAGTATAAAATTCACCATATTAAATCTTTAAGAAATGTTGGATTGGTAGCCGGCATTTTTAAAGGTTTCTCAGAAACCACGTTATGGTTGAAATGTCTTCTCTTTGAATGAATTGTTCTGAGTAGAATCCCTTTGGGGAAATCTGAGGTGACAGTTCAGGAAGCATTGCAGAGACACAAATATGATAAAAATGCCAATTCCAAAGTAAGTTTAGAGAGGGCAAGAAACATGTGGACTGTTAGTACAATACAGCTGAGAAGACAAAAGGGCAGAACCCTTATAGATGCAAACAGGTGCAGCCCTCTTTAAGTCAGGGGAAATATTCTGACTTGAACCAGGTGAGGTTTTGCTATCTGTAGGTTGGTTTATGAAATGCAGTTTGTTCTGGTCAAGAGATTTAGTCCTACTTTGAAATATTTTTTTTTTATTAATTATTATCTATTTATTTATTTATTTACTTATTTATTTTGTGCTAGTGTATTTCCAAGAGAGATTTGGATTTCATATGCACTTAGTCACTATAGTGTACTCTCTCTCCACTCTTTTCTTTTATAATTATAATAATTCATACTCTAAAGTAGGAGGTGATTTTTAATTCTTCAATTTCTTTAGCTGCATAGGTATGGTATGGTGTATTGCCTCTTATTCACAGGTCTTTCAGAAGGAGGGAGAAATGAAGGGAAGAATAAATATGGGGTAGGAGTAACAAAATAAAAGAATATTTAAATGATTTCAGATGGATTATAAAGTGTTGAATCATAAAGGATTGGCAAAAAAGCCCTCTCCTCATGAGGTCTGGCTAATATTAGGAATTATTGCCTCAAACGCTGCAGGTGTGGATCCATTTCTTTCATTGCTAGCAAATGGGGTTGCAACTGCCTTTGACAATGTAAAAGCTGCGCAATCCCCATGCCCCAGGGCAGACAATGATGTTGGTGAGATGCTGATTTTAGGATAGAAAATTACAATGGTTATATAGTAAACAGCACCTGGAAGTTTACTAATGATTTTTACAATTAACAGCAGCGCTGTGGTCTGATTATTCATGCATGTTTTCTATGAAAGAAAAGAAAAGAGGCAGACTTTGAAAAGAATGACATTGGTTGAGGGATATTTGATTTTTTTTGTTTTGTAACTGGAGGTAGAGACTTCTTCCTGTTATCAGTCCTTCTCACAATAACATCTAAAAAAAAAAAGAAATAGAAATGAAATAAAAATGTTTGGAATGCTCTATTCTCCTATTAATTCCAGTTACTCACAAATGTATATACACATATACAGATGAAATGCACATTAAAATAGAAAAGAATGTGTATATGTGTGTATAAATTTTTAAGCAGACTTTAATCTCTGCCTGTGGTTTGATATGTAGATTTGGCATACAGTTAAATAAAAAAACAAAACTGCATGGCCATGCAGTTCTTCTTTAACAACTGGATCTTCTATGATAATAATGGTTGGATCTCTCCCCTCAGAAGTCCACCAGGTGTGCACCTGCCAGGTTAGTTATTCAGAATGCTGAGATTCGAAAACACTCCACCATCTGCAGCATAAATTTAAAAGTACAGTAAGGCATACTGGTACCTCATATATTTTCTCTCTCTCTCTAGTCATCATTTATTTTCACAGCTGTTCTTGACCCACTGCCAAGCAAAGACCTCTTCAGTTTCTTTTCTATCATATTGAGGTATAGTCAGTATCTTGACCAAGAACGGGTGAGGCAATGCTAATAAAATAGAAACTCTTTTTTCCTTTAACCCTTCGTAATTTTTCCACAACTAGAGGGTTTCAAATGTTAGCTTTATCCTCATTTTTAATTTTTTTTCCCTCAGCAATATGCTTTTGTCCTTCTTTTTTTACAGCACTTCTGGACTGACTTTGCAGATCCAAGAAATTATAGCTATTTTAGCAAACTTCAGATGCTTATGCCAACATACTAGGGGGGTTACCTACAACAGGCTCAGCACTTAAGGGGCTTGTTGATTAGTAATCTTGTGTAACAGATAAGAACATGCACATTTATTCTTCGCTATGGTCAGCCAGCTTGTACAAAAGCTGTAAAGGACCTCACTATGAGGCAAAGTCAATATTGAGGTGAATGTAAACTCTGCTAATTCCCTTCTTTGAACCAAGCTCAGGAGCTGGATGCACTGTGTGTTGAGGTCTGCACAGCCTCCTGGTTTGCTGTAGATAAAAGTACCTTAGTTTTCTGGTCTTTCACCTTAGTGGACAGGACAGGTAAGTGATATTCAAGCTAGGCTTTAATTAGTAGTGGCTAAGAGATTGCTAGATATTTTGTCAATTCATTAATTTGTTACCTTTGTTTCTTACACATTCTTAATCTTGCTGGTTTGCAGTCTGTAGTGAGGGATCTGATGTCAGACACCCTGTCCTCATGGTGGTTGGACCCTCTTTTATTCTCCTTTTTTTCCTGCCTACAGTGACATCCCTGGGTGCTTGAGCAAGAGTCGTACGCATCTCCTGAGATGGTCGTCTTCCTCGAGATAAGTCCACACAAAAGACCGTTTCCCGGCCATTAGCATCAACTTATCCCTCTCTCGTAGCCCCTGGCCTTGTCCATCTGTGCTCCTTAAAGGATTTCACAACCCTTTAGCTAGGACCTGTCCATCAGTGTCCTCCAGACAGAAGATTTCTCTACCTTTGCCTGGACTTTGCCTGGACTTGTTCCTCAGCAAACTTTGAGTCAATGATATAAAAGAATAATCTCTTACAGTTGCTGTTTCTACTCTTGGAACCAATTTGTCTTGGAGCCCTCCATAACCTGAGTGAGAGAGACCACCTGCAAACACTAAACACAAACAAAGAGATTATGCCAAACATTTGACCACAGAATGTCATAGAGTGATAGAATGGCTTGGATGTGAATGGACCTCAAGGATCATCAAGTTCCAATTCTCTACCACAGGCGGGGTTGCCAACCACTTGATCAATTTCTAGATCAGATTGCCCACGACCCCATCCAACCTGGCTTTAAACACCTCCAGGATGAGGCATCCATAACCTTTCTAGGCAACCCATTCCAGTGCTTCACCACTCTCTCAGTAAAAAACTTCCCCTTACATCTAGTCTGAATCTCTCTAACTTTATTTTAAAACCATTCCCCCTTGTCCTATCACTATCTACCTATGTAAAAAGTTGATTTCCTTCATGTTTTTAAACTCCCTTTAAAGATTGCATGGATACAATGAGGCCTCCCCACATCCTTTCTCTTTCAAGGTTGAACAAGCCCAATTTCTTCAGCCTGTCTTCATAGCAGAGGTCCAGCCCTTGAATCATTTCTGTGGACCTCCTCTGGACCTTATCCAAAATCTCCACATATTTCCTGTGGTGTGGGAATCCACAGACCCATGCCCTGGGAAAGGAAAAATGGCAGGGAGATGGGCCTAAAAACAGCAGCAATGATCTGAAGAGAAACAAACTAATTTACTAAATAAGATATCAGAATGCAAGACAACACACTATAATAAAATATAATTAGAATTGAAGCTATTAAAAAAATTAAATGAGAGTGTCTGAAAACCAAAGGCCTTACTCTTAAGTAGGTGATATGGCACCCACAACAGACAAGCCAGACAGTCAAAAAGAAGGGGGTCTCATGATTTGCAGACAGTTCTTATCTTTCCCTCAGAGCAGAAATGGTAACAGAACAGCGAACAGCCCTCTGGGAGATACAGTTCTTCTCTTCTGGGACAGGTACCCCGAACTGGAGCATTAACTCTAAACTCCCAGTGCACTGCATGATGTCATGATGTGGAATACGGATTAAAAAAATCATAAAACTATGAATCTCATTAAGTTCACAGGGGCCAACCTTTTGAATTTATCAAGGACATCTTCTCTGGATGTCATTCCTTCCTTCTGTTGTGTCAGCTCAGATTGATGTCCTCAGCAAACTTGCTGAGGGTGCTCTCAATCTCATCGTCTTTGTCACTGATAAAGCTGTTAAAGAATACTGGACCCAAGACAGACCCGTGGGGGACACGAATCGTTATCAGTCTCACTTGTACATAGAACTGCTGACCACAACCTTCTGGCTACTTCCTTCCAGGTAATTCCTTATCCACCACCTTATCCCTTCTTGTTGCTTTAAAATCCCTTGCTGATATCACTTCCATCTGTGCTTTGGCTTTCCTAATCCTATCTCTCCAAGTCCAGACTTGCAGTCTAGGTCTATAACTGAAAGACACATTCATCTCCATTGCCCTGCTAAATGAGCAGGTTGGGGAGTGGGCATCAATTGGGTGTTATGCTGGTGAGCAGGATATGGAATGAAGGACCTTCCTGTGTTTTGAACGTTCTTCATCAGGCAATTAACTGTAATCGCTGTGCATCAGCCCAGGGAAGGAGGTGATGTCTTTGAGCTATTGCTACACTTTTCTATCCTCTTTTTGCACAGTTACAGGAGAATCTCTTTTTAGATTTTTTGTCTCCTTACTTTAGGTTTTATTTTATTTTATTTTTTTCCTCCCTCATTATTCTTGACTCCTTTGGGCTTTTCTTTGCTTATTCAAACTAGGCCTCTTAACATTTTTATGGTTAACTTTCACATATGTTTGGAAAGTCCTAATATACACTTATGTGTGATCTATTACCTATCTAAACCTACTCAGGGACAAACCAAGAATACAAATGCCTGTCTGAGAAATTTTGTCTAGCAAATAAAAAAGTATGCCATTCTGTTAATGAAGTCAGCTATAATGGTTCAGCTATGCAAGTGCTCGTCTAGTCACTGAAAGGTTTTCACTTAAACATGGGTTCTGTCTTGGCCAAGAGACAATGAACTTAAAAACTGAATACAAAATATACGGTGCCTGTGTACACAGTGCAGCATAAAAGAAGGTTGAATAACATGAACATGGATATATCAAAACAGCTACGCACTTAGATTTTCATTTACATCTTCTCTGGACTTTTCTTTGTATATATATATTCATATATATATATACGGTATAATGTTCAGGTTGATAATTTTCCAAAGATTCTCAAGTTTTCTGAGTTGTGTTCACCATACATTGGTGGCAGTTACAGGTGGATAAAAGAGTAAATACCAATGTTAAATGGCTGAAGACAAATGAGGTTGCATAGTTTTCAAGACAGTTGCCTGATTTTGGTGAACTGCCTCCTGGACTTTAGATGAAGGATCTTGTTCATGCTGATTGTTAATGTTTGTATTTATGCAAGGGAGAGGTAGGTGAGTTAGGCTGCACTCTTTCCCACTTTAACCATCTCCAGGAAGTGGTACCATCTTTCATAGCCAGGTCCCTGTGTCAGGTGTCTCCATGAGATATTTAGCCTATTCAAAGCCTGCTAGATCCCACTTGAAATCCGTTATGTTGAAGTCTTCAGAGTGCTTAATTTTCAAAGCAATTCATAATTACTTTTTATCAGGTATGATGAGGTATGTCATTGTTATTAAGATGTTTGATAAAAGACAGTAATTGCAAATATCATAGCAAATGAGGCGTTTGGGACAAATTATCCTGACTCTCAGGTTCCTGTGTTTATCATGAGTACCATACACACTACACAAATTATTTTGTGGTCTGAATACATTACTCAGATGGTCCTATTATGCCAAGAAAGATGTGGTTGACTTCCATTTCCTTAACTCTGCAGCTTTTTCTTATGGGAAGATGCTACTTAAAAAAAGTTAGTCTGAAGGACGATGGAGTGCATTTTAAATAATGCAGACATAGTATCTTTAGGATCTGCTAGACATTGAGAGAAGTCAAAACTGAAATATGCTTTTATGCTGTTATACTAAAATGGATGAAGTCCAGCAAGAGGCTGATGTTTGTATAGAACTTCCTATGTTCAAGTTTTAGGCTTTTACTTCTTGTCCTATCATTACACACCACTGGGAAGAGCCTGGCCACATCCATTTGCCTCCCACCTCCCTTTAGACATTTATTAACATTAATCTAATCCCCCTTCAGTATTCCTTGCCCGAGGCTGAACAGACCCAGATTACTCAGCCTTTCCTTATATGGGAGATGCTCCAGGCTTTTTATCATCTTGTGGCCTTCCTCTGGACTCCTTCTAGGAGATCTCCATCTTTTTTGAAACGGAGAACCCAGAACTGAATACAGTATTGAGTACAGTATTCTAAATGTGGCCTCACCAGAGCAGAATAGAGAGGGAGGATCTCCTCCCTCGATCTGCTGGCCACACTCTTATTTATAAACCCCAAGATACCATTGGCTTTCTTGGCCACAAAACCACACTACTGGCTCATGGCCAACCTGCTGTCTACCAGAACATTCAGGTCCTACTATGCAGAGTTCCTCTCCAGCAAGTCATCCCCTAACCTGTACTGACTGTATGTAGTTATTCCTCCCCCATGTACAAGACTCTACAGTTGCTCTTATTAAATTTCATCAGGTTTCTCCCTACCCAGCTCTCCAGTCTGTCCATGTCTTGTTGAATGGTAGCACAGCCTCCTATATCTTTGGTACAGGAAATATCAAAGATACTTTTCTTTGATGCTATTTTGAGGACCTTCTCACAGTTATGCAGATGATAAGTAGAAAAGAGTAGGAAAAGAAGGGCAGTTGGATTGTGATGACACTTTGCCACCTGAAACACTGGAATTTCATAGCTTGATAAGTCAAACCAGGACAGCATTCCTCAGCTGTGCAAGCCCTGGACCATCTGGAACCACTGTGCTAGCTGCTGACCTGAGAAGAATAAATGGTAGACACATAGAAGAGGAACTGGCTTTTGTACGAGTATATTTGATGGCCCTGTGATTGCTAGTGAAGTGTCTTTAAATTAGTTTGCTTCAGCTTGAGGCCTAATCCTCACAAACACATTTTTAGCGTGTGATCATGTGCCATCAGTAGGAATAAACAGAATCTGGGTGTGTTCAGTGCCTCTAAATACTGGACTACTTATTAATATGTGAAGTGACATTTGAAAATTATGCTCACTTTTTTCTGTGAATTTTTTTTGTGACTACTTTGGAAATGAATATGCAAATAAACAAGAATAGGTCGTACCTGAACCATGAAAACGGTAACAGAAATAGCCAAATCCTCTCTCACCTTCATAACAAAAAGAATTGGAAATGTCAGAAACAGTTTTTAGACTGACAAAATAAATATTAAAATGTTTTACTAAATTTTTTTACTAAAGACTCTTTTGACAATCTAAAACTGTCATGCAGAACTATTTTAAGGTCTTTTACTAACAAATGCAAGTGATTAAAATTACTAGAATGGCACACTTTCTGCTTTTTTTTTTTGTTTTGTTGTTGTTCATAATTATGTTCTCTCGTGTCAAGAGTAGACTCCACTTTACTGTTCTTGGTTATCTCAGCATTCATAGTCAGCCAGTACCCATTTACAGATTTACCCAGCAAGAAAATACCAAATGGAAACAACAATGGTTGAGCCAAAAAAATTTAAAAAGAAACACTCGCCTGCCTGTGTTCTGCTCTGCACCTGACAAACAAAACTTGCTGAGTGTTAGAGTGAGAGAAGAGAATCGAAAGCGGGATACAAAAGAAGAAGCTGGTGGTTATGTTATTGTTGTCACTCTTCTTTCTGAGTCAGATCTCAACTTATGCCCCAGCCTTGTATTAGGTAGTATGCTGCTGCTGAGACTGCTATGTTTCAGCTGAGATATCAAATGAAGGTCCTGACCTTGTTCTCATTAGAGATCCCTTGGTACTTGTTCTCATTAAAGATCTCCTGGCACTTTTCAAAAGAGAAAGAGTGTTAGCCCTAGTGTCTTGGCCAAATTCCAGCTTGGGTAATTATGTTCTGCCTATCTAAATTCCCTTGACTCTTTCAATTCAATGTTATTTTTAATTTCTTCCCTAAACCTGTGTGTAGTACTATCATGTGCTGGGAGACAGCTGCCTCTGGCACCCTAGGTGTGTTTGCATTTTTGAGGCAAAACCAGTATTTGTAAATAGCATTAATAATTTGTTCAGCCCACAAACTACTTACAGTCTCATGATTTAATGTAAAATTATATTAGAATGTAATCTTTGATGATTGCAATGATCAATTTCACACAAAGTATTTCTACTAAGAAAATACTCTTTTCAGATGGGTAGTTTGAATGTATTATTTACCTTGTTTATTTTAGTTGATACATTTTAAATCAAATGATGTAGTAAGTAATGAATGTTAACACACACTGAATAATGGAAGACACGTTCAGCTCAAATACCATTGCTGTATTCACTTTTCCTTATGAATATGAAGAGATAGAACATGGAGGACTGGAGAGTAGAGAAGGGTGATACAGCATGTTTATATGAACACACTATTCACAGAAAACCATTTCTAAAGACCATGAGCCCATCAAATATGGAAGATAGTTAGCTCCATCACTTACAGCCTTAGTGAAAGATTCTCAGTTATGATGAAGGCCATAATGGATCTCATTCAGTCCAACTGTGTTCAGGTGTGTGAGTGATTTGGCCCACTCTTCAGTTTTGTCTCTGTGTACAAACAACAGCAGCAGACCATTTCAAGTGGCCTATAGACAAAACTTGTGGACTGAGCAAATACTTGCAACAATACATTTAAAACTTACTACAGTAATTTTACACATCTTTTTTGAATAGACGTTGCAGTATATGTGCAGGAACTAATATTATTTTTGAGAATTTAACATGTTACCTGTATTTTTTCAGGAAAGTTATTTTTGTTCATTTCCTACTACTCTTGCCGTAACCACTGGACTGTGATTTGTTAAAGCAAAGAAAAGTGTCCTGGAATGATGGAGAAAAAAGGGATTGTGTTCCCAATCCCACCTGGTGCTGCCTACTGTCTTAGATTTGTGCAGGAGGGTTCAGAGTTACCTGTTTGCAGACATACAGAGATCTGCTATCCAAATATTGAAACCATTGTTGGAAAAGAAGGGTTTTTTTTCTGCCTGCTCTCCAACCGGGGAGGTTGTTCAGTATTTCTGTTTGCTTTTTCATCTATGCCATTCACTCTGTGTTTTAATGATCTGATTCCACAGATTGCTTCCAATTACACATTATTTTCATTATAATTTGTATCTGCTTTTCAAATAACAAACACCTCACCAGAGTTGTTGCCATGAAAATAAATTAAAATTAAGAAGTCTATAATTACAACATTAGCCTCTAACTGTTACAGCAAACTATGATACTGTACAGAGCAACAAAATAGGAGCAAGAATCTGAGAACAACTCATGCACACAAACTTTGTTGAGTAACACTCACCAGCTGACCGTAAACTAAGAAAAGCCAGAAAATTCTCAGCCAAGACTTTCACTCAGACTGAAGTCCCTGTTCTGGACAGCCCTGTTAAATGAGATCACGTCCTCTACAAAGAACTAGGCTCTGAGAGAGCTGCGGGTGAAATAGGGCATTGTTTCTCTGAAACACTGATAATAATTAGTGTCTAAAAATAAACTACATGGAATGGACTGCAAGGATGTCATCCCACCCAGGACTTTCCAGAGAGACCCCTCCCTACCTTATAGGGACAGAAGTAGGGACAGCAGCACTGTATACGAGGAGGCAGCTGGAGTTTTAAGAACTGGGTCTTCTCTCATTAAAGAGACTCTCTGTAAATCAACAAGGTGTGAAGATCTCTTGCTAGATATGGTGGTTATGGTACCCATAATTTGGTGACTTTTATGGTGTCAGTAATACCCACTAGGACTGTAAATGAACATGGGATAGTTTCATGGTTTCATCTTCTAGCCCAAATCATCTTATGACTTCTGCAGATGCTCTTCAGAGTACTCCTCAGCATATTCTATACCACTGATATACTAAATGATTAATCTGAAGTCGATGCTTGAATAGAGAGAAGAGAACCAAAAATGAGGTTAAAGCTAGAACACGAAGACTGATCTCTGGATAGTAATTCTCCTTGCTAAAAAGCAGCACTCTTTCTGATGAAATGTGAGATTTTTGTCTGAAATATTTTGTAGAGCTGTATTAGTTTAAAAATTAAATTCATTTGAAACAGAAATAACATTGCACACTCCTTTTGAAGCTGGGGGCAGAGAAGAGGATCATAAACTTCAAATTTCAGTTTTATCTATTAAATTTTATTTTTAATACATTTTCTACACCTTGTTCTTACTCATTTTATTTCATTTTTTAAAAATAACTTAGGGATTTAAACCAAAAAGTATGTGAAGAACTCTCCCAGCCATGCTGTACTGCCTTCAAAACATGTCCATGCTGTGGCTGCTCCTGATATCCTGAATGTGGTCTGTGTATCTTGAATGCTTTGCTGAATAACCTGTGAACTGTCTTGCTTGGGCTGGACAGCCAGCAACACCCAAAATGTACAGGGATCAAAGCCTTTATGGGTCTGTTTCAGTCAAGGGAATATTTTATATTTATTTAACAGAAATAAGTTAGCATGAGAACACAAGCTTTAGCCACAAATGGTATCTACTTCACTTGCTCCTGTTCAGTACTTAGGAAACAACCAAAGCTAGTATCTTCCCACCATCCTAATTTCAGAGAAAAATACAATCCCTTGGACTGGCAGGAACGCTTGCTTCATGGAGCAGTGACATCTTATATCTGGGAATAATCTTCAAAAAGAAGTTATCACCCTCTTTCCATAGTAACCAGATCCGATCTTATCTAAAGAGGCCAAATGGAGCTAGCAGGGATATACACCCCTTGTTTTATCTGCCATCTATGCTCACACAGAGATAAAAGGCCTATTCTCAATTCTCCAGCAGGCAGGGGCTGATTTTACAGAATAAGACAAAATTAATGTAATTAGTATCCCATTCCTGCAGTGATCTCAAGATCCTGAGTGGAAGTAGAACTAGCATAGTGAACATTTCCCATTGTAGGAATGCCCTCTTTCATGCCATGATAAATCCACATTTCATAGAGTAGAAGACCTGTTTGATACAGAAGTGTCCACCCAGAACAGCTAAGTCAGATATTTAAAACACACAGAATCACACTTTGGTTTCACCTCTGCAGGTATCAGTTGATTCTTTGCTTTCATCAGAGACTAATTTTTCTGGAAGAAATTATTTGAGAACAGACTATCTGAGAAAGGAATAGAATTGGCACAATTATAGTAGAACATCATCACTGACCAGACCAGCCCTCGGTGTCACAACAAATTCTGTCATAAAATAACAAGGTTGGAAACGACCCTACAAGATCATCCAGTCCAACCATCTTCACATGGTTGGTTCACAAGCACTAACCCAGATCTCACAGCGCCTCATCCAGATGCCTCTTGAACACTGCCAGGGACGGCGACTCCACGACCTCTCTGGGCAGCCCATTCCAGTGCCTGACCTCTCTGGGAGAAAATGTTTTACCTCATGTCTAACCTAAACCTCCTCTGGTACAACTTGCTGCCATTTCCTTGGGTCCTGTTCGTTGCCTGGGAGAAGAGGCCAAACCCCTCTTCACCACAACCTCCCATCAGGAAGTTGTAGAGTGCAATGAGGTCTCCCCTGAGCCTCCTCTTCTCCAGACTGAACAATCCCAGCTCCCTCAGCCGCTCCCCATAAGACTTGTGCTCCAGACCCCTCACCGGTTTCATTGCCCTTCTCTGGACACACTCCAGGGACTCAATGTCTTTCTTGTAGTGAGGGGCCCAAAACTGAACACAGTAGTTGAGGTGCGGCCTCACCAGTGCTGAGTACAGGGGGATGATTACCTCCCTGCAGGTGTCATCTGCTCCAAGGACACTGTAGCCACAAGCTCGCTATTTCCCTCAAGGCAGAATTTTAAATCATATTTCCCCAAATTCTTTAAGGACGAAGAATTACAAATTAACTTAAAAAGTGTAAGCAGAATATACCCTGCAGATACCAGTCACCATAGACTTCTCTAACAAAATGTGTTTTATTTTAAATAATAACAGTAATTAAAAATACAGATTTAAGAACCCTGAGCAGATTAGTTAAAGAGCATTTTAGGATTATAAAAGCACTTCCAGTTGCATAAAGCAGATGCCATTTCAAACGCTGCTGTTTGGATTAATTAACTGAGTTCAGGACACCACCTATATTAAAACTGTTAGTTGTACTATGCATCCTCCCCCACACTCTTTTGCAATTTGTTATTAAAATCTTGGTCAATTAGAAAAACACAATGTATTAAGTAAAACAGCACGCTGAACCAATCAAAAGTAATTACTCAGACTAAGATTCATTTACATGATTTATGGCAGCAATTAAGCAATTTAAAAATGCTTTGTAAAGGTGTGGCATGTTTCACACATTCACATATGTAGTATGTAGAATGTATACCCTCTCTATTAAAGGGCTACTATTAATTGCTTTTATAGAAATGCCACAAATCATTATTTTAGCAAAAAGATCATTATAACAGGAAGTAATTGATTTAAAGCACTATTCTGGTTAAGAAATACAGCTATAATATGCTTCAGACTTTAGTGTAAGAGTAATTCTGTCTCACTTATAGAGATATTTAATTACTTTAATAAGTCTGTAAAACTATTTTATAGAGAAGTAGCTTTTAAATTACTTTTACCCTAGCGGAGATTGAGATTGCTTTGTGGGATATAATGCAAATACATTTCTCAGCATATTAATAAAATCCTAACATTTGCAGCATTGAAAGCTGGAAAAGTCCTATCTTTATTTAAATATGGGTGGCAATCACTTACATTTTCCCCCAGGCTAAAAATAAATTAAGTATAGATTAAGTACTGTATAATAATATATGCTTATCTAAACCAAAGAGCATAGTGTAAGTTTGGATACTTTAAATTGGGTCAGTTCTCCAATTGTGTTGGGTTCAGCATCCAATCTCCAGTGCTGGCCCATGGCAGATGTTTATAATTTAAGAGCAAGTCTTTTAATTTGCTTCTCTTCAGTTTTTCCACATGACAACTCTATTGTTTGTCTATTATCTATTACTTATTATCTGTTTCTTTGCTTTGATACCTTGGTAGATGCTAGGCCCTCCACCGGAAGACCTGCCCATTAGAGAATCAAGCCCAAAATCAATAGTGAAGAAACTTTCAGTCTTGTCATCTTGTGAAGATCCAAGCCACCAAGGTATTGATATGACTGAGAAAAGCATTTTTAGGGTGTAGGCTCTCCTTTGCACATTTAACAGCTTAAATATTTAAGCTATAATTTAGTAAAACATATCCATGTAGATAGGTAAGACTCCGATTCCAGAATGACCTAACAACAGGAATTCATTGAAAGCTTTGGAAGAATCTTACTGATTTACTATAAACCTGAGTGAGTAACAAGGATAAAATAGCAGATAAAATCAAACCTGTTACAAAAACAAAGGTTAGTCACAGGCTTATGACAGATAGCTCTGTGACAGCATAACAAACTTTCTAGGTGATTACAAGAGTTGATTGGATCCATGTTTAGGTGTTCATCTACATCCAGAAGTGGTATCATCATCTCTTGAAAGTAGCACTGTGTGATGGCATCAGAGCAATATAACACAGTTCATTATATTCATCATGCTCTGTGGGTGTTTTGGGGATAGTTCTACATCTGGTTTGCAAATATACGTAACTACTGTTCCAAGCTTGAACCAAAGTGGTTTCAGAAGGAACTGCTTTATTTGTTTATTTACTCCTAATTAGAGGTTAGAGGGGAGGTGCTAATTTAGCAAAAGTAAAACAAATGTATTTCTTCCTACTTTTAAAACCTCTGCTAATGGGATCTACTGCTTTCTTAAGCATTTATGAAGTGCACATTCTCTAGAGTTTTCTTTCACTCTCTTTTCCACAAGTCTCTCATTTAATACTGATCGAGAAATGCAATGCAAGAGAGAAGAGCTTTGGAGAATATATCAGGGATTGTGCATTAGCTGAAATGAACCATACAATTTCTGTGATCGCTGGAATTAAGTTTACAGAAAATAGTCTGCTGAGCTGCAAACAAGTACTTTGTGAACAAAGCACATGGAAATCATACCGTTATATCAGCAGAGCAATCTAAGATGAATAAAGAGACAGTCCACATTAAAAAAACAGGAGATCCATTTCTGCTTTCATTCAAGCAATTCATACGCAATGTGCTGATATAGATAGATAGCAAATATGTTATCAGACACATGAAAACGTGCTGTTTAAATCGGCTTTTTTTCAAGATACTCAGTTCCAACAAAATTTTAATGATTAATTAAGAGTGTGTGAATAAATTTGAATATATTAGTTTTTTGAGTATTCAACTGTTTATTATCTTCATAGTCTTATTTTAGGGAATTTCATGGCTGTACAGCAATCCTATTTGGTGGGTTATCTTAGTAGAAGAAGAGGCAGCAGAGGAATTGGGAAAGGAAGATGCCCAATTAATTAGTAGGGTATTAGTTCCTGATCTTAATTAAAATCTAACTAAAATAGGAATTTGACAGGTGTTTGGCCAGAATGGAAACATTAGACACTTTTTAACCTTTGGGGAAGTGAGTATGAGTAGGAAAAGATAGAGAATGAAAGGCGTTTTGAGGGCATTTTATATTGGGTTTTATCTCATTATTTAATAATTTCTCTTTGATGGGAATTCTAATGCACACTAATTTATTTATTTATTTAATATGCAAATCACTGCACTGACACCCTTTGTTTCTTTCTGGGTGTTGTAAATCAGTTGGGAATCTCTTACTTTATTTTTGTTTGTTTGTTTGTTTGCTTGCTTGCTTGTTTTTTACTGAATAGTTAATTGTACTTTTTTTTTGGTCTGATTGCTATTTTATTCCCCACTGACTACTCCTGAGAAGATGAGAGGCGAGAGCTGTTGCTATCTCATCTTACTCTGCTAGTCTGTAAAAGCTGGTTTGAGGAAGGACATCTGCCCAAAAGTTCTCTCTGTAGAGGATTCCCATCCACATCATCCTGTCTAGTCAGCAAAAATGAACTCCTCTAACGAACATGCTGCCTGTTTTATTCAAGTTAGATGTGCACAATAAAGTAGTGTAGTGACACGAGGATCTTTTTTACAAATACTCAACCAAACTCAACTAAATAACCAAATTCCTGTAGTAGCAATTTACCTTGGGCTAGATACAGGAATAACGGCCTGGTTTACAATTTAAATTCCTCTTCATTTATAATATTTTATCACAATTCTGAGCATGTGAATACTGCAGTAGGGCTTGACTAAAGTGAGCAGCTTCATAGATATGATAAGAATTCTCTTCTGGGCTTCATATAAGTTTAACTCTATCTTAACTCTTATGGTAGGTTTGGACAAAGGCTGTTACGTGTAATTCACATAGCTTCCTCAACACAAATGGGGTCTTCCCTGGAACACCACTTCTGACCAGATGCCTTTCTAGTGGGCAGGTTATTTGGCTGTATTGGCTGCCCAGGCTATGGGGCAGCCAGACGGTTTAGTCAGCCAATTCAGACCAGCTCCTCTGGCTGCACGTGGCATCATAAAGTAGAAATAAGGAGAACATTTTGGTTTGGAAATATGATTCTGTCCCTGTAGTAGTGATGCTGCTGTGTTTCCCAAACCAAACATTGTGGAAATAGAGCTCTATAAAAATATTGTCTATCTGGGAGGAGTTATTGACTTGATTTGCAATTATTTCCTTTTCAAAACCTTCTATCTTTCCTGGAGCTGAAGTTTTGTTTCTGGGCCAGATGTCTAAGGAACCTGGAAACTAAAGTTGTAAAAAAAGGCCTCACTGAAAACTAAACTGATTCCCAATGAAAATAAAAGTCTAATGGGTCCTTCAGCTTACTTCATTATGCATATTATGCAACAAACTTTTCAAAGAAAACAGCTGATAAAATTGTCTTGTCATACAGCTCTAATACTATAAAACAAATAAATAATGACCTACAAATACAGTTCTATCACATTTATATTAAAAGTTTGCCTTCAAAGAGGACAGACCCAAGTCAGCTGCTTGACTAGCTTTTCTAGGGACAACCCCAAGTCGTTAAAGAGTCTGGACTATAAACTACATGTGTATGCTGGAAAATGAATGCAAAATGTTGAGTGTGGTGTTCAGTGTACTTAAAACTGTGATATCAGTGACTGCTGAGTTCTCAAGGGATAGCAGGGACACAGTCAGCTGAATGACCTCTGCTCTGTTCAAAATTAAGGTGTAAGTAATCAATAGGTAATCTTGAAGGGTCTTTTAAGTAGTGGGGCAAATTAATAAGAAAGGCACAGCTCAGTATTCTTCTATATTAATAAAAAATAAATTTACAACTGCAGCAACTTTGAATAATAAATCTAAATACAAAACAAAATACACTTTTTAGTATTTTAATACCACACTCAGCAACAAAATGCAGTAAAATAAATTAAAATAACATACAGTCATGGGGTATGTGTAATTTCCTCTTCCCCTCCCCAGTCACCATGGATCACTAAAATATCTGCAGTATATCTCCTACTACTTGCTTCCATGTACTTGGTCAAACTTCATAGAATAATAGAATTATTTGAGTTGGAAGGGACATTTAAAAGTCATCTAGTCCAACTCCCCTGCATTGAACAGGGACACCTACAGCTCCATCAGGTACTCAGAGCCCCAGATATCCTGACCTTGAATGACTCCAATGGAACTGCCATCCACTAGATAGAAATCTGTCCAACCTGTTATGTTGACGATGAGAGTAGCCAGTTCAGTTAGAAGCCCCATGACAGAATAATGATTACCTCAACAAGATTTCCTTCTAATCCCCTGAAATAAAGTGCATTTCAGAATATAATAAACAAAGTATTCTAGTAGCAACATTTCATTTTTCTTAGCATGAACCATTATATGCTTGGACATTGTTATTCTATAAATCCGTATTGGAATTAACCTAGTTGGCATCCCACCGCAGTGAGTTCCACAGTCTAATTATGCTTTCAGTGAGGAAATTTCATTAGTTGTAAAGGAAGCAGAAAAGGTTGTTTCATTATTTCTTTGCCTAAGGCCTGACCTAGAGAAGTACGTAGGCCTTTTCTATTTGCTGAACCAGAGCTTAACTAAATTCAGTTCTGGGTTTTGATGAAATAACATTCACCGATTAAGAGGAAGAATAAAATTCACCCTGTGAAGAAAATGATGAAACTGATATTAGTTAAAATTCCTTGTTCAGACAAAAGTTTTGTATTTGAGTACATTTAAAAATGACCTTTAAGTGAGCTCTAAGAAGGGTAAAACAATTAGAGCTTTATGAAGCTTAATTCATGTCAAAAGGATTTTAAATAAGGGATTTTGGTATTGCCATCTCAGTCAGAAACAAACTGTGGGCATTGATGTGCTTCTTGCAGCACACAGCTGGATAATCATAAAAGAGATTACAGAGGATGTTGAGAAAAGTGAAACTTTCCTTTGCTTCAACTTGACTGTGGTCAATTCACCAAATAGCTGGAATACAGTGTGGCTCACTGTGTGATGTTTGATTGCAAAAGTAGGAAAATGCCAGCAGTAGATGGGTAAACACATTTGTTCTGTACTGCACAGTCACTCATCCAAATCAGTTCACCTTATCTTTGTATCTACATGTCATGGAAATAATTGCTCCCGATACCCCAGGAGTGCTTTGCAGGAAGGAAGTTTCAGCTTACAACCGAGGTTCCTAATTTTAGTAGTAATAGCGCTACTGTTCTGGTTAGATCACCTTCTGAAAAAAAATAATATATGTTTCTGTGGCAAACAAAAGACTGTGTGTTGTTGTTGTTGTTGGATAACACACAAAAAAAAGTGAAAAAGAAAAACTTTCACAGCTTTTCCCATTATTAGTTCTGGGAAAACATAATAAAGCCACAGCTGGCAGGCATTTGTTTTTTTTTTTCTTAGCATTTGATAACAGAATTCATTGGTAAGTGAAAAGCTTACAACCCTTTTTATGCTGCAAATTGTCCTCTGCTAACATCATGAATAGATGTTAAGATCCAAGAGGACTACTATTCACTTAATAATGAATAAATATATTTGTATCATCAATAATCACGGCTTGGTTTTTTTTGGACAAGTAGTTTTAATATAAGCTGTCAATAAACTCTGGAGAAAGAGATGGTCAGCAAGAAGAGTTCAGAGTGATGTTCTTTTCAGAGCTATGTTTTAATGCAGAACTCTAATATATATACCCAGTCTCTTTGATTCCCTTTTTAATGATAACACTACCTTTAACAACATTTCAGCAAGTGTGGAAAGAGGAGGGTGCGGAGGGAGAATAACGTCTATCTTGCTAGTATACTATGAAGCTGAAGTTCGCAATGCTGTGAATGATGAACAGCATTTCCAGTGGAATTGTCTACAGTAGTTCAAGCCCATTACTCCATGCCCATTAGAGGCATTTATCATTTAGTCACTATGCTTATACAACAGTATTCTAATGCTGTGAAAAACTACCTCGCCAGCTCTATATTAGGGATGGGTGAATTCATTCTGATAAAATGAGAACTGTTCTTAATTTTTCCCAGACCTGTAACTGAACCAAAACCTAATGTTCATCCATCATTGTTTCAGACTGGAGATCTTCTGCTTTGCAAGCAGGGCCCCAGTGTATCAGCTCAGCAAGGTCCCTGGTGCAGCGGTGGTGGGCATAGTATAAGAACCTGACCAGAATAGAACAGATTATTTGGGAATTTCTCCATCCCTTTCCATCTGCAAACTTCTATCTTAGGCTTATTGCCAGTGGTGAAACCATAGTGAGGATATAATCTGCTGGCAGTCCAAAAGAAGCACGGTGTCAGCAATATGGATTGGTATGTAACTTTAGGAATCGCTGGCCTTGAAATACAACATAAACTCAGGCTAATTCTAAGAAATGCTATCAGGTAAAATAGTATACTTCAAAAAATAAAAATAGAAAATCTGTAACTACTGTTTTGATTCCTGTGTCATTTTTGTCACATTTCAATAGTTATCAGCCATTACACATTTAAGAGAAGCTTTCCTCAAGTTCTTCTTGTGCAGGTACAGAAAATATATATGTAAGTATAGTGTAATTAATATGTTTTTGTATGCATAGTTACATAGTATGTTATTGACACAACACTCCTTCCCATGTACAGATTTGTCCATGCTAAGAAGTTACCCCATAAGTCAACACTCACCAGAAATTGACCGTATTAAAGAACAAAATTTTTTTCAATACTTTCAATGACAAAAAGAGTTTTCATTATGATCAAAATAGCACTGAATATGTTGCCTTCTCTCTACCAGTTTGATGAGCAAGTAGACAAATAGTTGTCTTACTAGACTTACTGGATAAGTAGATGTGATCTAACTAATGCTGAGAGAACTGGGTCTGTTCAGCCTGGAGAAGAGGAAGCTCAGAGGGCATCTTATCCATACACACCTGAAAGGATGATGCAAAGTGGACAGAGCCAGGCTATTTTCAGTTGTGCCCAGTTACAAGACACTGTGAGGCAAAGGACACAAACTGGAAAACAGAAAGTTCCCTCTAAGCACCAGGAACACTTTTTTACTGTGCATGATGGATCATTGGCACAGGCTGCCCAGAACTGTGAGATCTCTCTTTGGATGCGATGCTGGGCACTCTGCGCTAAGTGTCCCTGCTGGAGTAGGGGCTATGCTCTGTGGACCCAGACGTACTAGCCAACCTCAGCCATTCTGTGATTTTGTGATAATCTTGAATGCTGTTAATTATTAAAGGGACTTTGCTCAATGCTGTTTGAATCATTACCACGCAGGTAGAGAATTCTGCATTTCAACAAAACTTTTGATAGGGGTACTCTTACATTAAGTAGAATTCTACTAAATAAGTAGAATTCATCAATTTATTAGTGAAAGACTGTAGGACAGAATAACGCCAAAATAAATAAAAAAGACCAAAGAAACCTCAAATAAATAGTGAGTACCAGTATTTAGTCATGCAGGAGGATGTCGTGGGACATCTCAGATGTTATTTATTGGATCATGTTTTATATCTCTTTTTTTTGTTGTTGTCGTTTTGATACTATTGAGACAAAAGGTGATATGCAGATATAATATCATACAAGAGCACTTCATCATGTGGTACACTTGCATATCTATGAAGTTCATCCATTAATGAGAGTTAATGAGATTGGTGGTGGAAAGAAATAAGTTCTGTGTTATTTCAGTAATTGTTTCCACACATTTCCATATGTGGAGCAACATATTGAGCTCATAGACCATTCAGTCAGCACGGAAAGCAACAGGTATCAAAGCTGTTGGCTAAAATTTAGAAAAATTAATTGTATCCTGGAAAGCGTGCAGTGTACCCCACTCCATTAATAAACTGTTAAATGGAAGGCTCAGATATACTTTCAGTAACCATCTACATTTTATCTGAAATAAGGATGAGAAATTTCACTTAGTACAAAGCAAAGTATTAAAAAGGCTCCTTATCTATGGTACCAGAACACGGATATTAGTAACACTGTGTGCTTCTTTTTAAAAATTTAGTGTCAGGTCATATGCTTCTCCAGTCATGCTTGACATTCACTGGGCTAAGAAAATCCCGAGAGTAAACTTTCCAAGGGAATATTTTAAGTAATACACTAATCACGAGATAAAGTAAAGGTAACCTTTGATATCAGTAAAACACACACTAGCTTTGTTCCTTTCTCAATACATACAGACATTAGTAATCTGCTATTTCCTTTGCTGGGTATGTTTTTTTTGTGAATTCAGTAAAATTAAAAGTTAGAAGGTGAGATAATTCTAGTGGTCAAAACTGCTCTGAAAGTAATGCCTCCTATTTTATTATGTTGGCCCAAGACCTCAGAGGCAGTAGGGGTTTGGTGAATATCCAATATCCAACTGCCAATATCCAGTTACATGTTGTTGCCATGTGGCAGATGGCAGCAGAGGGGCACTCTGACACAAAGGTGTCTGACATGGAAGTGCGTATGAATGAAGTTGTGTCCTTGAATTTCTCCATGCTGAAAAATGGTACCCATTCACATTTATCAATGCTTGTTGAACATTTATAGAGAACAAACTGGATGGGAGCACGGTGAGATGGTGAGTTGTACATGTCAGTAGTGGTGACTGTGACAGAGGATCGCCTCTGCTGGTGCAGATTTTAATGAGTATGGCATGAAAACGCAGAGCTAATGGTAGTGACTATGTTGAAAAATACTGTTTGGTAGCTGAGAATTTGTTCTATCAAATAGTGTGATTGTGGTCTTTGTATCTATTATAGTTTCCGTGGAAATAAATAGAAGGCATTACTTTCAGAATGACCTATATTTACTGCTGGTCAGTGTAATGCAAGTTAAGGGATCTACATCCCACACTACTGTATTAGCATTGGTCAACCTTTTTAATGACACAGTACTTTATATTATGTAGCATTTTAAGTCATTTAAGTCACACAATTGCCAAGCTGTGCCTCATATGTTGTCCTGCCTGAGCTAAAAGGTCTGAGAATATTCAGATATCATAGAATTGCTCAGGTAGGAAAGGACCTTAAAGATCATCGAGTCCAACCTCAACCTAACCATACTACCCTAACTCTCACAACCCTTTGCTAAATCATGTCCCATAGCACACCATCCAAATGGTTTTTAAACACATTCAGGGATGGTGACTCAACCACTTTCCTGGGGAGCCTATTCCAGTGCGTAACTTTAGAATCTTTCTGTATAGAAGATTTTCCTTAGTTTTAGGCCATTAACCCCATGAACTATAAAATGTTTCTTTCATTGTTTCAGATCATTACACCATGGAACATACAACATACAGTAACTGTGTCCTAGAAACACCTTGAGTTCCAAGAAGCCCCTGGACTAAGCACGATGTGATATAGATGATACCTCTGTGTGTCTTTCAGCTATATAACTATAAGACAATCTTCATAATATTTATTTTACTGGAGCGTTATAGATATATCTAATAAGAACAAAAAAATGACAACTCAAAAGCAGACTGTTGCAACTATTAGAGACAGACAGAACTGAAGCTCACTGCATTGGAGACTTGTTGAAAATGTCATTTGTTTTGTTGTTTGAATGCAAACATGGATTCCCTGCAACTGTCTGACCAATGCTTCTGAGCTTCTTTTTAGATCTATTTCTTAATGTCCTACCGTGAAGCTTGAAGCAAAAGTAATTAAATACTTGGATTAGTGTAAAAGAAAAACATCCCCTCAAATCCGTATGTTTCTTAATGAAATCATTTATTCTGATAAAGGGTTACATAAAGTTTCTACTGAAAAATTATTCTGAAAATCTACAGTGAATGTAAGGGAAATGGTACCACGTGATAGATCATTTGCTGAGTGGCTCAGATAACTTTCCCTTGCATTCATTCTCTGGATAACTGTTCTTTTTGAGAGTTCTTCTGAGGTCAAAAGCCTTTCTGGCCATGAAGACTGTGAAAAAGTAGAAGGCTTTCACCAAAGCACTGTCACTGAGCTCCCTGGGTTGCTCAGTGCTCATTTCATTGCTCCATGACTTGTCTGATGAACTGTCTTGACAGCTGCAATTTTAGAAACATCTACCAAATACAAAGGAACAAAAAAGAAATAGAGTTGGGAAAAGATTGTCACACCGAGAACATATGGGGGCAGGAAACTTGCTGACCTGATGATTGGCTCAAGAGAAAAAGAAACAGTGATTTTAAATGAAAAATTACCTAAAATTTAAAAATCATTTTTAATTGTTTTTAAATTAAAAAATTAATTTTTTTTTCCTAATTTTTAAAATTTAAAAATTATTTTTAAATATTAAAGACTAGATGCTGATTTGCTGACTCATCCAAATGATAACTCACTCCCATAGGCTCCTGTTCATTTCAGTGGAGTTACAGGAGAGCCTATGCATTGCAAGCAAGCAAGCCAAAACCTCATGCTGTTAATCATGCTTGATAAATGCCTATCTCTTGAACATGACTGACTGTTTTGCAAGCTCACATTTGCAAAATAAGATGTAATAGTGCTAAATATTGACAGCACCTTCAAACCTATCATGTAAAGTCATCACATTTTACATGGTGATTCTTCTTCATAGCATCTTGCTCTCCCAACAAAGGTTTCTGACTCATAACTTTCTGTCACTTCAATATCTAAAGCTGATAGTGCAATGCGGGCTTAAAGCCAGTGTAACCACTAATGGAAGAATCCATGTAAGAATAGTATAGCCAGCATAATGCTTGTTTAACATCCTGCCTCTTACCTCTAAAGTTATAACTGGTATATCCAATCGACATAATCCTTTTCTCATTTTTCAGTTTTCTGGCCATTACTCAGCTGGAATAAATGAAAGCAAACCTGTACCCTCAGTGGTACACCAGGCTTTAACACTACATCTGTTTTCTTACTTGCCACTTTCTGACCTTCACATAAGTACTAACAGAATGTCTCTATTAAATTGGAAGACAGACAGGTGAACAGGCCCTGATTTTGTGCAGAAGGAAAATGCTGTACTTAAAACTGCCAGCTATGATCCTGGGTGTCTATATAGAACTACATGCTGTGCAAAAACAGTTCTCTCTGTATTATTCTGTATTGATTTTAGAAACCAGCTCACTCATTCTGTTTTTTTTTTTGGCAGGGTCTCAGGTTGAGTAGATGGTCACTACTATTTTGCACCTATACAGTAAAGATCTTCCCCCCCAGACATACCATACAAAAACATAGTGCCTTACACAGCAAGTTGTACTACTTCTGTTATAACTAAGTCTCTGAAGTACAAATTAGGGAGATGTAAATATAACTGACAATGATTTTTAAGACATTGATACACATCATATCACCTATGTTGTCTTAGTTTCAGCTGTGACAGAATTGTTTTCTTCACATTGTCTGGTATGAGGCTATGTAGAAAAATAACAATGTTGATAATGAAGCAATATTTATAGATGCTGCTAAACAGTGCTATACAGAGCCAAAGCCATTCTCAACAAAGGTCCCAAGGGGGCTGGCAAGGAAGAGAATTAAAACAGCTGACTTAAATTGGCCAAAGGGATATTCTATGCCGTATGACATCAAGCAGAAAGAGTTTTGAAGGAAGTGGGAGTTCATCTCTCTCTTCTGCTGCTCAGGGTGCTAACTGGGCTTCTCTTGGGGGAGGAAGGGGAAAGGAGGCAGAATAGTTACTTGTGCATCACTTGTTATATACATTTTTGTATATAAATAATTCTTATCCCTTCTCTATCTCAGTAAACAGTTTTATGCTAAGGAAAAAAAAAAAAAAAAGCATCCTTTGCTTTGTCACACATGAATTTTTGTTTTTCTTACACTTCTATCACTAATCATGGCTTTCTTGTTTCAGTTACCTGAAGCCAGAGACATAGCATTGCTTGTCTGACTACAAGACAAGTTACATAACTGTCATACATCATATGGGATTGCCTTTTTTATCAGTGCCCCGTATTGGTTCTAATTAGACCAAATTACTTAAGAAAGCAGGAGTGAGGTAGTTCTTATGAATGTCATTACCTACCTACTGCATGATTCTCTCATTAGTCCTAGGGATCTCCCGAGCCTTACTTCTCCCCTTCCAAAGGAGCTCATGTTGTCCCTTTCTTCAATCCTAGTATTTACAGAAACAGAATTGACATTCTCATTTAAGATTTGTTTAAAAGCTGAAATTGAACAATTTCACTGCTGCCTCTTTTTGAGGACAAACAAAAGGTTGTACTTTTTGAATGCATGTGATTAGCACTGAATCAAGGTTTTTAGCAGGTCTTTGAGATGGAGTCATACAATTACTTCCCTTTTTACCCTAAGATAAATAATGGCAATTTACAATTCCCCTTATTTTAAAATATGCAACAAAGAGAAAAAGTGATGCACAGACACGTGTTTCTATTGATGAATACAGACAAAGCCACACTTTTAGCTTTGCCTATGATTTGTAAACACAGTTAATGGTCCAAACCAATAAAGACTGCCTTTAATGCTCCTTCCCTGCACCAGACTGCTAAGATCTCTGTGTGACCACATCAGAAATGTCAAGTCAGTTCTCTGCTCAGCAAGCTAGTCAGAATCTGCTGGCGTAGAATACTGCTCTCTGATACCAGATCTATGCAGCAGCTTTTGGATATCACATCCTCCACCTGCAAGGATTTCTGTATCTGCTATTTCTCAAGGGGCCTAATTGGAAATGGTATCAGTGTCCTCAGAATTTTATCTGAAGTTTTTGCCATGTACATCATAAATTCAGTTTACTGAGGAAACGTAACTGAAGAAACATTTCTGCTCCATCTATGCTATGCTAGTGCTTGTCATGTTTCATAAGGAATTCTGTGGTTTGGATTCTAGATTCTCCAAATTGAAAGTGATGTTGATTTACTGCTTATCATGTTTGCTTCATGTTACATAAAACACTGATGAGTTACAACAGAGCAACTTACCTAACCAATTATTCTGCTCAATATAATCATGTTTCTAAGATCTCCTAATACTGTACCAAACTTTTTGCCTTCCATCTCATTAACCTTTGAGAATGCTTACTTGAGAAAAGGAAACATGCAATCCCCAATAGCTATACCTAGAAGCTATAGCAAAGCAATAACACATCATGATCCCTTGACTCTCCAACCCTCTTGTTTTTCACTTAACATATAGTTTCCTTTCAAAATCTTCTTTAGGTAGAAGAAAGAATTCATCAGTATGATGCTGAGAGGCTGCCTTCTGTGTAAGACATCAGGTCATCCATCAGCACAGCCATTAATATGCCAGGTGCTTCAAAGCTTAGAAAGTTATTGGCCCTCCAAACTCACTGTATCGCGAGCTGCTCTCAATGACCAGAGATGGTCTACATTATGCATATCAGTGGGAATTTGTTAAAAGCAAAAGGCCTCTTCTAGAGAATGAATCTTAGAAGGTTTGACTTGGACACCTTAAAAAAAAAAAAAAAAAGTTTGAAGTATCTTCTTTGGTATGAAAATCAACAAAAAATCTCACAAGAGTAGGTCTTCTTATAAGAATTGTAGTATTGTTCCAGTCTAGGCCAAACTGAAAGTATCAGTAGAATGTTTTATTTCTGAAAATATACCTGCAAACCAATAATTGACTTTCATCAAAACCAAGGAGTTTAAGAAGTCTGTGAAAACTCAGAATGCTAAACAGAGAAATAAAACATTTGCAAACGGATAACTTCGCTCTGGAGCTGACTTCACAAACCTGGAAAAGGCCCCCATAGGCCTATCTTCCAGAAGGCTAGAACCATATGTTTCTGTATTTATTCTTTATCCTTCCAGCTAAATCAGAAAAGAAAGAAATGGAAAGAAAAGAAAGGAAAAGCCCTCCAGCTCTATTATAGCTTTTATCATTTCAAATCTTTCCCTTAATAATCCAAAGTAAACTAATTACCTAATTAAGTTAACAGGTGTCAGTCATTTAAACATAAAGAGGTACTTGATAGACTTGAACTGGGGAATTCTTTTCCTTAAGTGTCTGCACTTAAAATCTGAAACATAATAGCACTGCAACAACTGATTGAGGTCTCTTAAAGACATTGCAGCTTAGATCCTCACTGGCAGCGTTCACCTGCGAGGCAATTAGGATTTTACCTCCTATTAAAATACTTTGGCAAGCTTCTTGATGAATCCTTTATGTGTGGCCGCCTCATGTCTAGAAGCCTACAGTACAGTTGTACTGTTTGAAAGGAGAATGAGAAACTGTTTGCTGAAGGAAGGAGAGAATGCTGGCCTTGCTGTGAGGGTAATTGTATTGATAATTATAGTGCGGCCATTATCTTCCTTACAAGTACTGTATTTATTATGCTACAGTAACAGCTAACAGTATTGTTGGGACAATTGTGCATAGGGCCAAGTAATATAAAATTACCAGAAGCTGAAAAAAAATTAATATATATATATATATATTTTTTTTTCTTCAAATGGAATGTGAAGATTGTTTGATCTTCTCTGTAACATATCATATGGATCATGATTTCTATTCTGCCTTCTTTCTCTCTCTCTCTCTCTCTTATTTTTTTTTTTCCCCTGAATAAATCCAAGTGGTTGACTGTGAGATTTCTTCAGTTGCATAATTTCTTGAAAAGCATGAAAATATTGTGTCTCAGTAATAAGCAGGAAGCCATTAGAAATGAGAGAAACAAAAGTCAATGCTTGGGTATGCACACAGATAAAGCTTATTCTGTGAGATAAAGCAGACAAACATTTTACAGTGTCAGTACTGATTTGAGACCTTCCTTTCTTATCAAAAATTTTCAGGTTTTGAATGTCTACAATTCTAAGGAAAAGACAATCAAGAAAATTCACCATGTCTGCTTGTTTGTGATGCTGAAAAGAACAATAATTTTCCCAACAAAAACAAGCCCTAATCATGTTAGCTAATAGAAATCTTGCTTATGACCTGTAGCAAATATTCCTTTTGTCTGCAACATATAAGCATGGAGCCCATATATTAATTATATTGTTAGGATATCTGAATACGTGCCTCTGCATATGCTACTGTTTTTGTTGCCTTTATTTCTTACTGCTGTTCTTAGTCCTGTGGCACAAATCGTAACTGTAAGCTGTGGCTATGAAAGATCATGATCCCAAACTAACTCCTAAAATTTCTTAGGTAATTGATCCAGTGTAAATCACAACAGGTTCTAAGTGTGAATGTGGTAAATAGAGGGAGCTGTGACTGCCTGCAAGGCAATACTTTGGACAAGGGATGTCAGGAAAACAGAAATTAATACACAATATGGATGCGTGATCCTGAGTTCTGTGAGTTGGCCTATGTCAATGTGTAGTACCTATGTGTACATATGTATACACATATGTATATAGAATAAACTATAATATATACTATATTATATATAAAATATGTAGTAACTGAAATTTGACCACAGAGAGCAGAATATTCTGAGTTGGTAGGGATGCACAAGTATCTTTAAGTCCAGCTCCTGGTTCCCTGTAGGATCATCCAAAATCAAACACTATGTCTGAGAGCAGTGCCCAAACACTCCATGAACTCCAACACTCAGGGTCGTGCCCACTGCCCTGGACAACCTGTTCCATGCCCACACCCTCTGATGAAGAGCCTGTCCCTAACCCCCAGCTGCCCTTCCCCCTACATGCCATGCCCTCAGGTTCTGCCACTGTCCTCAGAGAACAGAGTGGGGTAACTCCTCCCCTCTCCCATTAGCAATGCTGGGCACGGTGCACCCCAGGGTCTGGCTGGCCCTTTGGGTTGTCAGGGCACACTGCTGTCTCAAATCCACTTGCCGTCACCCAGAATCCCCAGATCCCTTTCCATGAGATTGCTCTCCAGACTCTCATCCCCAAGTCTGTACATATATCCAGGGTTGCCCTGACCTAGGTGCAGAATCCAAGGCCTGCTCTTGTTAAACTTCATGTGTCCAGTGATTAAGCAGCACTCTGATTTATCAAGATCCCTCTGCAAGGTCTCTCCACTCTTGAAGGAATCAGCAGCTCCTTGTAATCTAACATCAGTTTGAGGACTGATGGAAAACACTTTTGTATATGTTGCATACATTCTATTGCTCTGAAAACCTTTGAAAAATAAAAAACGGAAGTAAGTAGGAAGTGCTTGGGCTCAAAAAAACAAAAACAAAAACACCAGCAACACAACAGTTAAATAAACTCCTGGAAGAAGGGCTCATCAAGGCAGTTAAACACAACAGTGTCAATGCCCACTTTATGTCTTTGAATACTTTACTGCTGGAAGTAAGAATGCATTGGTTTGCATTCACCCTCTTCATTTCTTACTCAGGCTCTATCGCCTGCTGATAGTGACAACATATTGTTCTAGATGGTTCTGACATCTAAAAATGGCTCTTCTTATTTTCTTATTTTAGCATACTTTGGCTTTTGGCATTATTTTTGGTAGTACATTTACGTTGAAGCAGATTACAATAATATCACAGCTAGAAAAAAACATGAGCAGAAATGAACAAACTGAATGCTGGCATCATTCTTCCTTCTTCAAATCTGCAGTGATAATTTTTACCTGCAGTACAAGTGATACCTAGGAAAACTAAAGGAAAATCTTCTTTGTTGTTTAAATTTGAACTTCTAAACCACAAAGTAGAATAAATTTTACAACTAAAATTATATCTTGGTAACATGTAGGTGTCAGACAGAACATATTTCATTCATATCAGTAAAAGCATTCAGCTTGCAAAGTACAGAGGTAGGTTACAGGGAGTGGATGGATTACCAAATAAAGAATATGCAGAAAACAAGTACTGTTTGATGTTGTTTGATGTGGACAGCTACAGAAAAAACTTCCCCCAAACTGAGACTGCTCATTTAACAGATGAGTCATTATTTTACTTTTCTGTCTATTTGCTATTTATTTTTAAAGAAGACTGAAATATGTAGAAACAAAGAAGTCCTATAATTAGAAGTGTGCACTCTCCATTCCTTTTTGAAAATCAAAACAGTTTCTCTGGCAGGAAAAGCTTATTAAAAGTTATTAAAACTATCAAAGGACATAGAGAATGAAGAGTTTAGGGCAATGCTCCCTGTGGAATTTATACAAATTCCTCACCCAGCCAACTTGTGATATTGTCCAATTTATGGTAGAATCCCAGGTGGGAGCCTGGAAATATAGGGTCCTCAGGAACTTTAAAGCCCCAACTCAGGCTGGGAGGGGGGTATGAATAAGAATGTGATTGGAACTATGGAGCTGGAATAAGAAAGCTCAAAAGGAGAGATGATAATACTTTCCCAACAAAAGTGGCCAGTAGCCTGGTAAGCGACCTCTGTAAGCACTGCAGGCAACGTGTCAGCAGCATAGAGTCTGATGGCAAAGACAAAAAGTAAAAATTAAAAGGTTTCCATATTCTAAACCAGGGATAAAAAACTGTAGCAGCTGAAATCTGTAATGGCAACAGGGCAGTCTGTACATAGCATACCTGTTCATAGATGAAGTTCTTGGTTGTTTCTGGAAAGTCCTGTGGCTTTGCTGTGTAGCTGAATTACCAGATTTTTCCACAGAGAGATGAAAACCATACATGTAATTCATGTTATGACTCAGATTTATGTTTGCAACTAACAAATTTGCAGTTTGTAAAGAATGGCTTGACTGATGAATGCTTCTTAAAAGTGAAATCACCAAGTTGTCTACAAATACGTATTTTTACTGCTGGCTAAATTATACATCAGTATACAGGCATCACTTAAGTTAATACTTAGAGTAGCGTGAGATACCAATCTATTTAACTCTACTTAAATCTTTCAGTAGGATGCCTATAATTCCTGAAAGGATCTTCACTTCTGATCTACAGATGTATATATTTACATAGTAGTAACAGCATATGAACATTTTCTTAAGATACAGCCTATGAGTATTGTCTTTGAAGAAACACGTAACTGTCTCCATCAAATGAACAATTTTACCTTCAAAAAAAAGAAACTCCTCTTGGACTGAAAATACAATAAGCTAAAACAGTTTTATGTTTATATGCACTATGATCCTATTAGCACACTGAGAAGTGAACTGTTCCCAATATAATAATGAGCAGAAATGCAATTTAAAATACAAATAATATCTCCTGAGCAAAATAGATGTTGTCAGATAAGTGCTGCAAGCATTTTTCAACAGAGGGAAATCAGTAATGCAGCTTCAGACAGGGAAGGTTTACAATATATTTATGGTGAATGTGCATTTTTAATCTCTGATCTGCAGTTTAAACTGCATTTCACCATAAAATGTCACTATCCTGGTAACTCTGGGAATCCAGCAATATTGTGGAGGTAATAAATAAGGACTAAGGGAGAATTCAGCAAAAGCACTATAACAGCACAAGCACGAGGTGGTACGGTTTGAACTAACTGAAATATAACTTTCTTATCTAAGGCTGCATGGAACCACACTGAAATCTACCTCTTGCTTTTAGTCCATTGAAAATAGTTATGATGCTGAATCTGTCTGCCTTCTGTGAGAGTAATTAAAATTACTCCAATAACTGTTTATATAGAAATGCTCTTGTCAGTTTTTTTTTTTTAATTATTATTGCTTTCCTATTAAACTGTTTGGATCTGTAATGTTTTTTTTTTTTTTTTTTTTCATGAAAAGAAGGCAGAGAAAGTCTCTGAAAATATCTCTGCTAATGAAGTGCTGAATATTATCCATCGTTGACTAAATAACTTAAAAATGTAATTTGATAGTAAAAACTGTTTTTTTTTTCTATATAAAAATACCAATTTTGCCTTCAGAATGATATTTGTCAGAATTTTCATGTTACATTGAAATGTTTGACTTATAAAAAAATCTGTAATTTGTTGATAAGCAATTACCTATTTGAGGATTTTTCACCAGATGTAACTGAAATTATTACTTGAGAACAAAATGGTGTCTTTGTGGTTAGAAACATGGTAATACTATTGCACTCCCCAAAAGCACTGATATTAACAAAACTCCTGTTTTGAAATTATGATAAAATTCTCATTGATTTTAATGGGTGAGAATGCACATTCCTAGATTATGCAATGCTACATTACACAATTGCTAGATTACTGCATTTTCTGCAGTTGTCAGTGTTCAAATGTCTCCTTACAAGAGACAAATTGCTGAGACATGCTCAGCAGTTACACGAGCAGTTTTTTGTTGCTCATTAAGATAGTATGTAAAAAAATACATATATTTCAGCAGCAGAGATCTGCTGGAAGAAGGCAGTAAGAGGGACTGGAGGATTAGATATCCATCAACCCCTTTCTCCCTTATTCCCAATATAGAAAAATTTGCAAGCATGAGGTTGCTGATTGTATTTAGTCTGTGGTTAGCTATACCACATCCAGGACAGAAGTTTAAAATCACTTACTGAAGGTTAGCTCTTGCTTCACAAAGCATGATGACCACGTTGTGTGGCTCTACTAGGGAAAAGGGTCTCAGTCCTGATCTGACCATAAAGGCTCATGTCCACATCCTGTGCACTGGAGCTTATGGAAGTAAACCCGGTAAGCACTGTGATACTTGCTGGGATTTCTTCCTTTTCTCCCTGTCCTGAGACATCAGTGGTCATTACTGGATTGCTACTTAAGGTTGAAATTTTCCATTGCCACAGAAGTTCTTCCAGCACTGCTGGCATTCTGTGTTATTACATTCTGAAGCACTGAATTTGCAGACTAGCTGGCAAGAGAAATGCCTTGAGCCTGAAAAAATTGTGATTTTGTAGGCCATATTATTTAGATTAAAACCTGAAAGGGTTGTATATTTTTACCTGCCTTTCTAATCTTTGGAGAGGCAAGTTTAAGGTTATAATAAAATCTTACAAGCCTATAGGAAAAGGAAGCAGAGGCTTGTATTATTCCACTCATGAGCAGCAGATATAAGAGAAAACTGCACTCAGAGAAATAGAGTGAGTGGTTTAAAATACAAATGAGACTAATGTATTGCATCTAACAAAGGGGGCAAATAAAGAAGAATTCACCTATGCATTTCAGTGGTCGGCTCAAAGGAAAACTCTCATCAATATTTCTGTCAGGGTTCTGAGGGCAACACCAAGCTATGAGGACTCTCACCAGCCTCCATCCCAGGAATGCCTCACCCTGCACAGGGACCAGGACCACATGTCAGCCCCTGCCCCAGTAAGGCTGCAGCAGGGCTGGTCTGCAGCTCCCCACAGCTCTGACTTTCCTGGCCACGGCCTACATTCCAGCCTGGCCTCTACCTTTCTCCATCCCTACGGAACTGCCTGGGGCTGCCCCAATGTCCCCTGCTCCTTGATGGTGTGGTAGGAAGGACCCTGGCTGACAGGCTTTCTCCAGCATCTTTGGGGAGCCCCTGCCTCACTAAGCACCCTGAAAAAGTTTATCTTATGGCTTTCTGGAAACCTTAAATAACAAGCTTCTTTCCTTCCCTTTTACAAATATCCTACCTTTTCAAAGTTCTTTTTCTGTGTATTGCTGCACTGGAAGCCCAGATAATTATGTTATCCAAAAGAAAAAATGGTCTGCACTGAGACTGAATCCCCTTCTGTGCATAGATTTATGTTAGAGCTATGTTGCCATTACATGACAGAGATAAGATTTAATGGATCAGGGCATTTATTGGATGCCAGGAGACCCAGCTGCCATTTTTGACTGTCCAGCTGCTACATGAGATGGCTGCTGTGAATCACCTCACTTTCTTGCAGCTTACTTTCCTGTCCTGTAAAGCAAGGATATTATCTCCATGCACCTCGTTCTAGATTTCTGAATTATGAATGCATGTAAAATGTTAAACTGGAGAAACAAATGAGGTGCAAATTAAGAACAGTGTAACTTCTCCATAAAACACTGAAAGAGAGTGAGCTTCCTGCACTTTTAGATCAAAGTAGATATGAAACAAAAGAAAATCCTGATTTAAGGATATGAGAACTGAGACATGCAGGCATGAAATGCCATTTCTTGTTCCACACTACAAGTCCAATAATATTACCCATATTTTCTCACATCAACAGCTCCTTAAGCCATTTCTACTACACACAGTATTTCTTTACCTTCCACTCCCTGTGGCACTCAGTCCCAGGTGGGTTGTAAATCATCCTATAATTCATTCATTAAGAAAACTGAGCTCCAAACACTTTGTTTTCTCAATTTAGAAGAATAAAGGATTTTTTGCTGTACACTACAGACACATATTGTTCTTTCCAAATTGATCTTTTCCTTAAAAAGTTCTGTTTGTTACTATGCTGCATTTCACATGCAAATACATTGTATTCCTTTTACTTCTTCATAGTTTAATTGGAGAACAGCAGGTGATCAAAATCACAGTAGTAAGAAAGGTATGTATCTGAAGAACAGATGAGTGCCATTTAAATCCATACAGGGGTGCTTTAAGCTTCCTCTATTAAACAGACTTGCAACTTGCAAATTCCATTTATATTCCAATATAAAACCAAAACTGAGCCTTACTCTACTTATGAGTTCCTTCAACCACACAGAAATGAAGAGAAATCTTAGGCTAGTTTGCTGTCTTCAAATTTGCTCTTTTTTTCCCCAGCCAAAGAAGGCATACAAAACTAGAGGAAAAAAAAAAAAAAAAAAGGCTTTTCCTTTCAATAAATAATTTTTCTTTTTAACTTCATTATGCATAGTAGGATATAACTATTGTTCAGCATATAATACAAGGTCTCAAGAAACAGATACACAGTGCAGTTTAAGTTGAACACTTATGTAATGTACATAAATGAAGTAACACAATGAAGCATAGGAATGCTCTTTAATTGTACAAGTTGTCTTACTTCTAATAGCTAGTTATGCCCTAGACACATCTCTATAGCTATTCAATAGTTCCTCCAAAATAACTACCTGTTGTTTGTCTTTCTGGAGTTCAAAATTTCATCATAAGCCTTTCTAAACATACAAATTAGCAATATGCTTTTGTCCTGTTCATGAACCAAGTGTGGAAAACTAAATAGAACTGAATAATGACGGCAGAGGTGAAGAATACAGAAGCAAAAAATCCATTTTGTTTTGCTCATCCTCACTTTGTTAGAATTTTCCAATTTTCCACTTTTTTTAATAATAAATATCCACAAATTTATCTAATACGCAAATCTAAGATACAACTATTGCATGACTTTTCAACCTTTATATATTAGTAAAAAAAATTCACAACAAACTTTCAGAAAGTAGATGATATCAGGATTAATTGCTCCTAACAAATGCCATAAGTTGGAAGTCCTGAAGCACACAGTTATTTAAATATGAGATATCTTTTATCTAATACATTTGCAGGCAGGAATCTGCAGAATACATGCATATCTTTCATTGCCTTGTAGGTCAGCTCATTTGTATTCTTGAGCAGAAAGGGAAAGAATGTTAGTCATTGCCACAGACATTTTTGCTTTTCCTAAAAATCACTAATTGGGAAAAGGTCTATCTTCAGCCATTCTGAATAAACTTTAGCCCTGAACAAGGATTATATCTGTTAGCATTGCTGAGATGCTTTATTAGCATGATTAAATAAATATGTTGGAGCTCTCTAAGTTAGCTATAGTGCTATGAAATACAACTGCTTACAGCTAAAGCATGTTTAGTGTTATTTGGCTTACATCACTGCTGTAACAAATTACAGAGAGAACTAGTTTTTGTAGTGTCATCTTGAATTAGTAAGCAAGAGTGTTTTCTTTACCTCTGTAGTACCTGCTGGGAAAATTTTACATATACCATTTCTCTGAGCTATAGATTAAAGGAGATGGTACTCAGACCAGTTTTGCTTTTCTACTGCATGCTTGTTAATATATTTTAAGTTTGGCTATGTATCATACAATAACATTTGAATTCATTATTCAATTTAAACCGTATTTGACTGAGAAATGGTGTTTTCAAAGTCATATTCCTGCAAGATTCATAAAAATAGACAGTCTGAAAGAGGAGGTGACAAAGAAAGAGAAATTAAAAGTTCATCTATTACAAGTAGATAATTGACAGGAAGGGAATGCCAGAAGTCATGTTTTGTAAATTGTGGACATTTGCTTTTGGAACTATTTTGCTCTTAGTTTAGTTGGAGGCTGGATAGAGGAGAATCACAGAATGGTTTGGATTGGAGAAGACACAAAAGATCATCTAGTCCACCCACCCTGCCATAGGCAGGGACACCTACCAATTCAGGTTATTCAAATGCCCATCCAACCTGACCTTGAATAATTTCAAGTATGGGACATCTACAACTTCTCTAGGAAGGCCTGTTCTTATGCCTCACCACCCTCACAGTGAAGAATATCTTCATTATATCTAATCAAAATCTACCATCTTTTAGTTTAAAGCCATTACCTCTTTTCTTATCACTACATGCCCTTGTAAAAATCCTCCAGCTTTCATGCAGGCTCCCTTTAAATAATAGAAGGATACTATCAGGTCACCTGAAGCCTTTTCTTCTCCAAGCTGAACACCCCTAACTTTCAAGTTACCTTTTTCAGAGAGGTATTCCAGCCTCTGATCATCCTTGTACCTCCTCTGGACTTGCTTCTACAGGTCCATATCCTTCTTATTTTGGGGACTGCAGAGATGAATGTAGTACTTCAGTTGGTATTTCATGAGTGGAGGGGGATAATCACCTCCCTCAACATGTCAGCCATACTTTTTTTGATATAGCCCAGGATACGGTTGGCTTTCTGGTCTGCCAGCACACATCACCAATTTGTGTTGAGCTTCTCATCAACCAATACTCAAAACTTCTCCTCAGGGAGGACTGTAGGCAGGCATACCTCCCACTAGACCAGTTTGCTCACAGCCCCATCCAGCCTGGCCTTGAACACCTCCAGGATGGGGGAATAACCTCAGTGGGCAACTTGTTCCTGTGTCTCACCACCCTCACCGTAAAGAATTTCTTCCTCATATCTAGTCTAAATCTACCCTTTTCCAGTTTAAAGACATTTCCCTTTGTCCTGTGACTACATGTCCTTATAAAAAGTCCCTTCCCAGCTCTCCGGTAGGCTCCCTTCAGGTACTCCCCCCGGAGCCTTCTCCAGGCTGAAGAGCCCCAACATTCTCAGCCTGTCCTCATAGGAGGTGCTCCAGCCCTCTAACCATCTTTGTGGCCCTTCTTGGATCCACTCCAACAGCTCAATGTCCTTGTGCTAGGGGCCCCAGAACTAGACTCAGTACTCCAGGTGAGGTCTCACAAGAGCAGAGGGCTTCAAGTCCTGCCACTGGGTACCAGAGAAAGAGTACAATTCTCCTATACACCTCAAATATATATATACTGATAAGTTCCCTCCTGTGCTAAACAGTCCCAGCTCTTTCAGCCTTATCTCATAGGAGAGGTGTTCCTGCACTTCCACCAAACAATATTCTAGGTACAGCCTCACCAGGGCTGAGTTGAGGGGAAGGATCACCTTCCTCAACCTGCTAGAAACATTTTGCCTAAGGCAGCCCAGGACACCGCTATCTTTCTTTATTGCAAAAGCACATTGCTGGCTTATGTTCAGCTCTGTGTCCATAAGGTCCCTTGGGCCCTTTTCTGCTGCTTTCCAGCTGGTCAACACTCAGCCTATCCTGCTGCATAGGGTTGTTCTTCCCCAGGTGCAGGACTTCCCTTTGTTGAACTTCATGAGTTTTCTATCAGCCCATTTCCCCAGATGGTGCCTTCAGCTGCAGATACCTCCAGAAACAATTAAAATGCATTTTAATTCATTATGATTAAGATTAACTAAGCCCTTCATTTATGTACAAATGTTTTACATTTGGGAAATACAAATTATTCTGTGGAAAAAAGCATATGTAAACAGGTAAATAAAGGACAGAGATCCAATTTTTCAAGCACAGACAAATAAAATTAGGAAACATTTACAGAATCTAAAATATATCAGCTTCTTAATGATATTCCAAATGTCACTAAACGAATTTACAGGAATAAAAAGCAGAAATTGTAATTCAATAGTAAAAGCCATGTAAGACTTGAGGATGGTCAGACTCTGAAACAAGCTTCCTAGAGAAGTGTTTGATACCTGATGCCTGTCAGTGCTCAAGAAATATTTGAACAATGCCCTAATTAATATGCTTTTAACTTTTAGTTTGCTTTTAAGAGGTCAGGCAGTTGGACTCAATGATCTGTAAAGGTTCCTTCCAACTAATCTATTCTATTCTTCTCTATTGTGTTGCTCAGGGAGTGGAACCTCAATCCATGCCACTCCTACCTTTTTGATGCCAGTACCAGCAATAGATGCCCAGAGCCTGGAGAAGGGTCACAAGTAATCAGGAGAGCACATGAAGAGCACAAAGGAGTTCCAGCCATTCCAGCCAATAAGTGAGCATCATTAGGTGCCCAACTTATCTACCTCTGTGAGAATGCAGCATAGAGAACAATAAACAAGAGGGGTTAGAGATGTGCACACACCTGCAGGGCCATGATCTTACTGGAATCAGAGAGATGTAGTGGGATGGTTCCCATGCTTGGAGTGTTGGAACAGAATTCAGGCTCTTTAGGTAGAAGAGACAAGGGAAAGGAGGAGGGCATATCACCCTCTGGAGTGCATGAAGCTCTGTCTGCATATAGATGAGGAGCAGATCAAGAGTAAAGAGTAAAGGGTCAGGATTAAAGGGGGCAGCTCACTTTATAGTGGAGGAGAGGGATGGTATGCTGCAGGCCACCCACCCAGGAAGAACGAGTGGATGAGGCCCTCTGGGCACAGGATGCCCAGAGATTGTTGTTCTGACAACAGGATGCTCATAAATAGTTTGAGCAGAATAAGAACAGTGGAGGCCATATCATGCAAACAGGGTAGGAGGTTTCTGGAAACCTTGCCTACTGCTGCTTTTGTGATTGTGATAAAGTGTTAAAACCAATATGTTGATCTGAGACATAGTAAGACATTCACCTCATTACAGTTTAGCTTTGATGGAAGAGTCAGGGGAGAGATCAAACAAGTTTTGCTGATGTAGGCTTGTACTCTTCATCACTTAGGCTCTCTCTTGTTCCTTTATTGTTAATTATTTAATCCAGACATCTGCAGCTCTCCGCTTTGTATTAACAAGTATTTATCAAGGTTGTGATTCCTTTACACTCTTGTTAACTACTTGACTGAGAAAACTACAACATTTGGCTGTTGAAATGCAGAGTTAATGTAAGCAATACATTTCTATGTATTAATACAAACATGGAGTAGAACTAATGTCAAAAAAAGGAGCAGTTTCTCTTTTGACCTGCAGTAATTAGTAGCTTGAACTACTCCTCCAAATTCCTGCTTCTGCAATTCCTGCCTATACCAGCAAACTACTCAGACTCTCAGACTCACAATTTGTTTAAAGTTAACACCCTCAACCATGTGAGTTCAGTGGGACTACTCAAGCAATCTTGCTTGTGCAACTTGCCATCTTGTGTGAAGAGCGTGCTTCTTTTTTCATACTACTTTATCTCAGATTATAGTATTGGTTTGGAAGCCAAAGCAAAGGTTCACTGGTGTCTTATCCTCAAACTTCATTTTCCCTTTCTCCTATGCTGAGAAAGGCAATAAATACAAGGACAACCTAAGGAGGTAACTGAGGAAGCAGTGCTGAGAATCCACTCCTTGGGCAGAGAAGGCAAGGTCTGCCCGCCACTGGAAGTTGTTAGAAGTATGAAAGGCATGTTCATTGTGGTGAAAGATTGGGGGAAATGTTACTCATAGTTTTCACCTTTCATGTAGAAAGTGTTTTCTTTCAACTTTTATTTGAAGTGAAGGACATTTTTCTCTACTACGAATCACTTTTAATTCCTTAACAAAATTAAATGAGAACTTTTAACTACTGTAATCAAAAGTTCTTTTGTTATAGTTCTCTATGGGGCACTGCTGTCTTTTAGGTGCAAAAATGGAAGGGTGTAAAGTCTGGGTGACTTTTCCTGGCCATCTACTTACTCATGAAGATACCAAATCCAACTTTTTTGTGCACTGCTTCAGAGTTACGAGCCTTATCAGACAGTGCATGTGTGCATCACAGTAGCCATTGTGGAGATCTCTGGTAATGCCATAATTCCCTTAGTCACTGGACAGGTAGACTCCGAGTACCCAGAAAGTCTGTCTTTACATCTTATACTAAATTGAGAAGATATGAAGTATCTCAATGTGGAGCTGGGGGACATAAGAAGCACCTTATTTTACCTCCTTACTCTTGCAACTGTGTGCCTTCATCACATGATATTAGCTCTCATTCATCCCCTTTTACTGTCTACATCAACCACAATAAAACAAAAGTCAATAGTGCTTATAAAGTTAAGTTAAAATAGGGACCTGGGGAGAGTAGGCCACAAAGGTTATATATTTTGCTAAGTACTATGCTTACTCTTTAATTTTCTTACAATTTATCTTCCCTAATTTCTTGCACATTCCTCTTTCACACTGTTTCTCATTTCCTTAGCAGTCTAAATAATTTATAGTAGACAATGGAACTGTGGGTAGAAACAAATCTGCACAGGCATGGCCTAATCCTTTCAGTTTTTAATTGCTGGTGAAGGATTGGACAGTCTTTTCTGTTCTCTCTACTGCAAGCCTATGTAGAGAATGAGCAGTCAGGAGGCATGTTCCATTCCATTTATTTTAATTTTTTTTTTGTGTGCATGCGTGTGTGGGTCCTCTAATAAACAGATACACAAAATTCATTCTTTGGATTGACATTTGTGAAGCTGAAATTTTGTAGGAAGGGTGGGATCTCTTTGTTTCATTTGAATATATTTACCCTTGCAACTGAATTCATTTATATGGATTTTCAGAAGGACTGTATGGGTTATCCAAAGACCATCTTTCAAAGGCAACTCTCATAAAATATGCATGCAAAACATGCCTATGCTGTCACAAGCAGGTAATTTCACATGCAAAAATATGCTGTTGTAGACTATGAAAAACAAGCTGTCATTCATGAAAGTAGTGGTTTACTAGTGCAGTTAATATTTAGAGATTCATCTTATGAATAAAGACCCGCAGGAGACCATCTGAGTCATCAGGTCCAGTTGCCAGAAGGGCAGCCAACAGAGACATAATACAGATGACTTCATACTGCTTCTTTTTGGCATATAGTATGCCACTGGTAACTGGTAACAAACACAGAATGTTAAGATGAAATACCAAATGACTGTTACGGACCACGTGAAAAGGAAAATGTGAGACCAGTGATATTGCCAGTGGCCTAGGTCATTACACTTTGGTTCATGGAGTAGCCATACGATCCTAGAAAGCTCACTTTCCATGGAAAAGCTGTCATATCTCATTTCTTGGATATCCGATACTGGTCTAGACAAGGTCCACATCAGTCAAATTAGTGGGACCTACTGTGAGAGGTAGGTTGATCTAGATGACTTCAAGAAGTCCCTTTCAACCTAAACTACTTTTATTAAATTATGGCTCTGTTCTCCACTGCAGAACTTTCTTCTGAACTGATGTACTCCCATACTTCTCTATCCATTTGCTGTGGTCCAAGAATGATTTGAACAGCTGACATTCTTGCTTGGAGCCAAATACTCTGTCCCTGATTTTTGAGCCTTTCTTCAAGATGCGCAGTTAAGAGAGAAACTAATTGCACAGGAAAAGAAAAAATGCTGATGTTTTCATTAGGTCATAAAAAAGACATTTCTGACTTACTGTGTATTAAATTATAGGATCACAGAGTCATAGAGTCATTTGAGTTGGAATGGACATTTGAAGATCATCTAGTCCGATGTTGCTGTAATGAAGAGGGACATGCACAGCTAGATCACCACTATGTCTCGGTCCTTTTCAGCTGAGCTGAGCTTAATACTTTCATCTCCCAGATTATACTGTTAGCAAGGGTTGCTGTGAACCGTTTGCAAGACCTTGTGATTGGCTTTGAGGTTCACCTGGACCCACTGCTCTAGCCTGTCTAGGTCTCTCTGAATGGCATCACATTCCTTGTGTATGTTAATGACACCAAACACCTTGGTGTCACCTGCAAAATGCTGAGGACATACTTGACCCACTGTTGTTGTCACTGAAAAAGACATTAAGCAGCAATGGTCCCAGCAGATAGCAATCTATACTTTATGTAGTGTGGCACCGTAATATCATTTATTGTTGAACACTGGAGAAGAATCTTCAATATTTTAAACCTTTTGTCTGTTCTGTTTGTTTGAAGGAAAACATGCACACAAAAGGTAGGAAGTTGGACTGTGGAGGAGCTTAATTCTTCATTGACTGAAAGCAGTGGTAGAAGTTGTTTGCTAAACTAGGCACTTTTTAGCTATGAAATTCTAGGGAATTTTCTTTGCCTTGTGTGAATCTAGAAGAGATTTGGTCAGACAAGGCCAACACGGTGCTCAAAAGAATGATCCCCTGTGTCATAAGAGCAGACAGTTCAGTTCCTCTTCATCGGTGAATATTTGTGCTGAAAGTGTAATTCCAACTGAGCTCAGCAGAAAAACAAGCACCCACATCTAGCTGATTTAATTTGGTAGAACATAATTAATTAAAGTTGTATCTGTGATCTGTTAATTAAAAGAATGAAATCTGAAATTAGATTTTTGGTAAAACAGAAAATGTGGACTTGGCAAAAGTTTTGAAACTCACAGAAGGCTCTGATAAATTTGCAGTGGATATGCTGTTATTTGGGGGGTGGAGTAGAGGTTAAAAAGGGTATTTTATCTCCCCCACAAAACCATCTGTGAACCTTTTTTTATCTGACAGGCAGTAGAAGAGGAGGAGATGTGCAGGAAAAATTAAATGTTCACATTGTTCAGGAAGAAGAAAGGCATGTGTCTTAGAAGCTATCTTATCCAAACTTCTACTTTCCTAAAAGCCCTATAAGCCATATTTAGGTCATGTCCTCTGAAGTGCATCATTTGCCTTAAGGAACTTTCTTAGCAGAGATATCAACGTGTCCAATTACAGGCTGAAGGCCTGATCCAAGTGTCACTGAAGTCAGTATCTCCACATTCCATCTCAATGATTATAAATGAGCGGGTGAAGACTACTATGAAAAGCCATAAAATTATTCTCCCTTTTCAGGCACATGTAACTAAAAAAAATCCCAGATATGTAAACAAGTATTAGCAACCTGTGGAGCAGATAATGCTGGAATACAAAGTACCACCTGACATATTAAACGCTGCATTTTCCCAGAAAATTTCTCACATCACCCAGTTTAATTTATAGATGCTTTTCAGAAGTTCTTAGACATCTATTCTTTTATGTATAACTTATTATTTAAGATCTTGGGATTGAAGAGTTTTAGAGGTAAATCTCCATTAAAAGTTAACATATGAGATGCAATATGACAATCAATGACCTAGAATTATGCATATATTTGTACAAATATAGTCTATATATCTGATAGATATATATATATGTAAAATATGTAGTTATATGTGAAACGTAAGAAACTGAATATTCTACTCTGCTAAAATTCTTTTTTTTTTTTTTTTTTTTTTCCCATCAGAAACATTCAAAATTGTTCCATTGGGAAATACAGGAAATGGGCAGGTAAAAAAGTTGGGGAAATATTCAGTACCAATAATATTTAATAAGAATGTGTTTAGAAGAAATGTAATAGTAACTTTTAAAGTATTTTTATACTTTCATCATGTTACTGTAACAGAGTGACACAAACTCAAAAGCATATTGCATTACTTTATTTATTTTATTTTATTTTATTTTATTTTATTTACAAATGTTTTAAACTATTTGAAAATATTCTTTAGGCTTTATTTGCTCAAGCAACTCTCTGCACCAAATACCACATTAAGCAGAACTTTGTCCCAGCATCCACCTGGCAGATCCTTAAGGAAGCTTTACTTAGTGCACAAGAACACTCCATCTCCAGGTGTAGGAAGTCAGGAAAGGAAGGCAAGAGACTGGTACGGCTGAACTGGGACCTGTTTCTCAAAGTGGAGAACAAGAAGAAAATGCACAGGCAGTGGAAGCAGGGACAGATACTCTGGGAGGAGCATAGCAGGGCTGCTAAATGGTATAGTTCTGAGGTCAGGAAGGCCAAAATCCAAATGGAAGTGGACTTGGCAAGGGATGCAAAGCAGAGTAAGAAAGGTTCTATACATACATCAACAAGAAAAGGAAAGTCCAAGAGGGAATACCCCCCATCCCCCAGTGAGTAATACAGGCAGGCTGGTAACAATGGACAAAGAGAAGGCTGCTGTACTCAACAATTTTTTGCCTCAGTCTTCAGTGGCAATTGCTCTTCACTCAGAAAGACTTTATCAGTTATGTAAGTACCTGAAAGAAGAATTCAAAGAAGATGGAGACAGATCGTTTTCAAAAGCAATCTGGGCATGTACCTGGGCAGGTGGCTCTAGGTGATCCTGCTTGAGCAGGCAGGTTGGGCAAGCTGACCTTCAGATATCCCTTCCAACCTCAACCACTTTATGGTTCTGTGAAAATTGTTTTTTTTTTTTCTCAGTATTACAAAATTCAGACTTTGAAATTGATTTCCATAAATTCACTTTTATGATTAATGAAAACATTATCTCTAATTAAAATAGATGAAAGCTGCTTAACATTATCCAATTCCTGATTTAAATCCCTGTGTTTTCCACCTACTGTTTGAAGAGACTCTTTAGTTAAAATCTGTTCTTTCAGTCTGAAAATATGTGGCATATGACATAATTCTCTAGTTTATTAACAATCATAGTTTCTAGTACCTTACTAATCTGCAAATATCATGTAGTGACAATTCTCATGATGAGATGCATTACAGTGTCTCCTGAGCTGAATGATACCACATTCTGTGGGGAGACCAGGCCAAAATACTGTTTGAGCAAAGTTTGTCAGTGAAAGACATACATGATATTTTTAATTACCAATACAGCTTCAGTAGTCTTAAGAAACTGTTAAGAAACCTCTACATGCCCTTAAAAGGAGACAAGGACACAGTCACAAATGACAGACTTCAATGACACATGCTGAAATACTCATATCTTAGTACCCTCATACCATTATCACAGAATCAGAGAATGGTCTGGGTTGGAATGGACTTCAAGGATCACGAATCTCCAATCCCCTCAGCATAGGCAGGTTACCAACCTCCACATTTAATATTAGACCAGGCTATAATACTAATGTCACTTTCTGCATTTCCTTATCATTATTTTTGAAACTGTTCCGTGTTCCTAATTCCTTCTTAGCTTATGCAGAGCTAAGAATAATAATAGGTGTTCCAGAAAAATATGTGGGACAGAACTTCAATGTGTGGGTGAAGCAGGATGTAACACAAGGCAAAATTTTATTTTCCTTCAGAATGACCTCTGTATTTATTGAGATCCTTTATTTATGGAGACCTTTCTCACCAGCATCACCAGTGAATAATAAATATAATTCTTAGCATTCTTGACAAATATGTGCAGGAGAGGATGTGGTGAAAACAATGTTATTCTGTTATGATTAATATTGTTTTTAGTTTGGTATGGTATTTTCTGGTGAAATGTAAGACATTTCCAGATTAAGAATGTAACCAAGGCTGAGATACATCTTAGAGGCCTAAAATTAACTTCTGAAGTTTGTGGTTGTATGTTTGGAAACTGTTGTTCCAACTGCTGGCTAAAGTAGCCCTGTTTATACTCTACACACTAGTCCTCACTCCTGGCCTCTTTCACCTACCAACTTCACTGTGGCAACTGTGAAGACACTCAGTGAAGCAGACCAAGAACTACTTAAAAACAGCCTTTCTACAATCCTTTTTTTTTTTTTCCTTTTTTTTTTTTTTTTTCCCCCTGTATACTTTCATTTGAACACTAGAAGACACCATCCCAGAACTTCTCTTGGCTGCACTAGGCAGCAGGTCAGAAGAGGTGATCCTTCCCCTCTACTCAGCACTGGTAAGCCTGCACCTGGGCTGTTGTGTCCAGTTCTGGTTTCCTCAGCCCAAGAGAGACATACACATAATGGAGAGAGTCCAGTGGAGGGCTGAAAGACTGGAGCACCTCTCCTGTGAGAAGAGGCTGAGAAAGCTGGGATTGCTCAGCCTGGAGAAGGATCGGGATGATCTTATAAAAGTGTATAAAAGTGTATCTTATAAAAGATACTTGAAGGGACGGTGCAAAGAAGATGGAGCCAAGCTATTTTCAGTGGTGCTCAGCAACCAGACAGGAGACAAGAAGGGATGGTAGGTACAAAGTCTTAAGACAGTCACTGAACAGTCTCCCTGGAACATCATGGGCTTTGGACCATACACAGAGATGTGGAGTAAAGGTATGTACGGTGCATACAGCCAAACTGCGTTCATCCGTGGAACAGCATAGCTCTTTACACTGCTCACTGAGATGAGTCCATGATTTGTACTAAATCCCTAAAATGAATTTAAGCATCATTGGCAACCCATCCTAGTTCAGAACTGAGTAAGGGTTCATACTAAATTAAACAGTATGGGTGACTGGGGTCTTGTTCTCTGTCCTGGCCTTGCATACATTTCTATTACAGAGACAGCTGAAGTATTTACCACCAGGAGGAGAGAAGGAAGAAAGCTGTTTGCAGGGGAATGTGTTCGCTCTTTAGTTCTAATGATTCCTGGCTATTTTTATGTACAGTAGTTAGTTTTCAGACTGATGAGAAGGAGTCTCATTTGTGCAGATGGGAAATGCTTATTATGCTAATAGTGTTCTGCATTGTTAGCAGAGATTATTAGACAGAGATGTTAGAAATGCCTCTAGTGGAATTAAATAGGTGACAAGGTAAAACGAAGAGATAAATGACAACAGTGATTAGGAAATTGATTTTGTACTAAATACAACACTGCAAATGAAGGAGAGAAAGGAACTTTTCTTACAAGGATTTGTTTAATTGGTAATGCATCTACGAAAAAGATACATAAAAGATAGTTTACCCAGATGATGCCAAACACTGCTCTTTAGATTAAATATGTTGTTTAATCTGGAGAAAGCTGAGAGGAATGTAGAAATGGTCAGCAAGGAGAAAAAACAGAGCACCTGAAAGCAAGGAAACCACAGACAAGCTGTGTTTTATAATGAATACTCTGCCAGAGATTTTCATTACATATGGCCAACTATATATTTTAACATGCAATTCTGTAAAACATGCTATTCATCTTCTCTGAACTTTTAATAAATCTACAAAATCCAACTACAGAGACAGCCATACAAGCTGCTCAGTCACACCAGTCTCTTGCACTTCATTGAAAACTGCTGCTCTTTGGCATGCTGTTTTTGAACCTAGGTCTGTTGTTTGAGCTGGAAGATAGCATTTGTGACTGCAGTCTGAAAAATAGGCTTTGGACTTTGTTTATCAATCAACAAACATCAGCAACCTAACTACACTGTAAAGTTTCATTAAATGCTTGATGGAAATCAATGCTCATGTATACACTGACTTTGCAGCACTGCAGTTTGATATGACAGTACTAGTCATGTTAAATGAATGAATATAGCTTTTTTCCTTTTTTCCTTTTTTCCTTTTTTTTTTTTTTTTTGTGAATCAGTCATGCCAATGTATTGATTATCGTTCACTATTCAGTATGAATAAAATCTTTCCTTGTTGTGTCAATTACCATCACATGTCACATTCAAACATTGATCATTTTGACTTGTTCACACTTGCAGTATGTGACAGATCGCTGAAGTTTCTGGAGTCATTTTGATTCTCTCATCATATGTATGAAAATTCCATGAGAGGCAGAAGAGTGATGGAGAGCAAATAGTTACAGTCGTTAACTGATAGCAAATGTTCATGTTTGCGTTCTTAGTTTCCTGCTTTCCTACCTGGCAGGCAACATAATGATTAGTTTTTCTCCCTGAGATTGAATATATGTTAAACAGAGAATTCTGATGGGATGAACAGCACGTTTTGGATTAGTTCTGTATAATATCTGTGGCTTGCTGTTAAGAAGAGTCACGAATTTGACTTATGGATGAAATAACTTGCCCTGACTGGTCATAGAAAGAGGTCCAGAAGTTTGTCTGAAGTAGACCTATGTGAAGTAGCTGTTTGCTGGTATCTAGAATCATTGAAAAAATTTATGCAGCAACTGAGCTTATTTCCTCCCTTTCTGATTGCACTGATGGAGGGGCAAATTCTCTGGCCAGCCTAGCCAAAATGTGTCATTATGTATCTCCCTAAATATCTGGATCAGGGGTTGGTGTGCTTTTGTCACTTCAGTACCTGAACACCTCACAATCTTTAAAACCCAGTTCCTTCTTCCTGTCTTCATAGCAGAGGTTGGATCATCTTTGTGGCCCTCCCCTCCAAAAGCTCCACATATTTCCTGTGCTGGGGCCCCCAGACTGTATGCAGTTCTCCAGCTGGGCCTCACAATGGATGATCACCTCCCTCACTCTGCTGGCCACCCTTTTTCTGTAGAACCCAGGATACCACTGAATGCCAAGATACAAAAAAGTTGTTCTGTGGTAACTTATATGATGGAAAGAGGAGAGGGAAAGGCTGATTCATTTCTAGTGAAAAGCAATTCAGAACAGATTGAGGATATACATGATTTTACAGGATGGCAAAGATGTAGACTGGTGTAAGTAATGAGGAGTCTCCTGTGTTCTGCTATGAGAAATGCCTTCTTCCACTCCTTCCTCAGACAGGAATGGGCAAGGAATGCACAGGTGGAGAGAATGGACTCTCTCTTGTGGGAAGACAATGGGAAATACTTCTTTTGGACTGAGAATTTCCTATTTTAAGCACTATCAATTTTTACATGACTATTTAGTGAATTATCTCTGCTAAAAGAGAAAAAGAAACAACACAAGGACGTTCTTTCAGTCTTTCTTTAGGCAAAAGCAGCTATTTGCTGCAGATCTCTGGAGCTAAGTGGAAGAAATGTGATCTTTCCTTTAGGTTTCTACAGCTTTGAGGAGCAGCAAAATTCTACTCAGGGGAATATTTCTGTACTACAAATGGCTCTGTTAATCCAGGTCACTTCTGATCAGGCACATTCTTGCAATACATTAATTATCATTTTATAAACAAGTGAGACAGCCTTACAAGACAACTTTTTTTTTTTTTTTTTTTAAGTTGAGAATAGACAGACACAATGTCCTCTCTTTGCTACTCAGCCCATTCCCACATTGTCACAAAAGCATTGTCATCAGGCTGAGCCTCCAACTGTGACTCTGATCTCTGTCCTTCCTGGACAATGAAACCCTCAGTCAGTACTTGAGCCCCCTGCAAACAATGAGCTTTGATGAGAGTGCACTAAAGCTTCCAGTGCTCCAAAACTCTGATTGCTAAATAAATAAATAAATAAAAATGGATTCCTTGGATAAATCCCTGGATAATATGAATCATTCAGAATATTCTTTTGAGGTTCTTATCAGAGAAAACTAAGAGGACATTTTTGGGATACGGAAATCTGAATTGAAACTGCAACATTTAGTTCTGGGCTGGTTTTACTTTTCTTTATGTTCTCTTGATGTGCCAATTTGCCTTCTCAAAGTTTTGTTTCATTCCTGAACATCTGGTGATTTGTGGTGGAAAATAGAACATGAAAAATATTGGAAGTGAATAGTCCAGGTAAAATTAATTCTTAAATGAAGCCAAAGTGAAACACTGTGATTCAGTTCAATAAACTGAACATAAATGTCTCAGTAAAGTAATATTGTTATGCAGTAGTTCGAATTTTGTAAATTATATTCTTTTCATGTCAATTAAATACATTTCTAAAACATTTTTTTTGTCATTTTGTATCCATGACAAGAGAGTAAACATCCTGCAAAAGTCTATTTCTGTTTATCAAATGCAGGCCTGGCAACAATTATGTATATTTTTTGACTATTCAAATTCATTTATTACATTTAAAAATGAAAACAGTCTGGAAAACTCCACTTAATAGAATAAACTAGTGCACATAAAAAAAAACACACAACACCACATCTGAAAATATTTACCTGAAATATTGTATTTTTTTTAATAGATCTGATGTTGGCTGGCAAGGAGTAAATGTGTTCTGTTTACTTGCTGAGCCAATTGCTTACTTTCCCACTAGATAAATACTACTGACACAGATTCTCTAGAGCAAGTGAGGAACTAGATTGAGGTCTGAGTTGTCCTGACAAGGGAACCAGAGGATCCCCTAATATAAATACAAACCACAGTGGATGTTCACCCCTCTGGGTTCAATCCACGTAAATACTGAAGAGGTATTATCACTTACATGACTTTGTTTTGCTGGTGACTTCTTCTTGTTATTGATTCCATCTGCCTAAAACCAAAGGATTTTCCTAAAACCGAAGAGTTTTCCCATTTGATAAAATTCTTGGGACATATTTCTGTATTTCTCAGTCTCCTTTAGAACGATCTTTTAAAGTCTTTTGGTGAAGAACAGTAGGGAAAGAAAAGCATTAGGTAAAGCATTTATGTTAAAATCCTTGCTCTGAACAAATACATTGTGAATTGAAAAATACATTGATTTGAGAAATAAAGAAAGGTAACTTGTGAGTCAAAAATACACTGATTTGAGAAATAATGAAAGGTAACTCATGAGTCAGTGTGAACACATAACTTTCCTGCTTTACTCTGTGCTGGTTCCCTAGGAACTCAAAATTTGAGTCAAAGTTTCTGTTTGCTGATAACATTTTACTTGAGTCCGTTTTCTCATTCTGAGGGTTTACTCTGCTGTGATAATTGAAGACTGGTGGGTACCTGCTATTGGCAAAGCTGCTTCTGGCTAAGAGCAAGCTAGTGGGCTCAGAAACTTTCACAGAGCTGGATTGAGGCTATAGAATTCACAAGAGATTAGAGAACCTATGGAGGTGAGTATTTTCAATCTGAAGTCATGTTTTTTTTATCATTGTATTCTCATTTAATGAAAAAAATTTTGGAATACATACATTATCAGACATTTTCCCTTCTTAAAACTCTTTTGTACTCATACAAGAATCAGGAACAATTTAGCTAAAGTGCTTCTCATGCAAGGAAGAAGTAAACAATGGCATAACAAAGACTGTGATGTCAAGTTTTAAACATTTAGGAAGACGATCGGGTAGAAACAGATTCTGTAAGTGTAAGAAAAAAATGGACATACCTCCAACAGTTTTTAAATTACAAACCCTGAAGAAATTACTATAATGTTTTGGGATGACTTCCTTTAGAACTTTGGACATTGGACTTCCAGAATAAATTCTTACTTGAATTAGAGTATAGCCTGTAGGAAAGAATCTGATCTCAGTAGTTTATTTAGCAGTTCTTAAATAACATGATTGGGACTGCATTATGCTAAGAAATGAAGGCCAATTAGTATAAGAAAATATGCTACATCTGCTATCACAAGTGCACCAACTTCTATCCAGCTCTTTAAATGCTACTACAGACAAAATCCAATTAACTGTGCACTTGAAATATATTTTTTCTTTGTTTTCAAACCTTATTTATTTATTTATTTATTTATTTAAGAAATCAGAATAATTCCTTCTACCTAAGCATTGGTTCTGATTCTCCATAATAGAGATACCCAGATCCATGGGATTTCTAAGGTACCATCACACTCTATGCATGAAATGTACACGTGGCTATATAGTATGACTTCACTGAAAGCAACATACAGAACTTCTCACATGGTAAAAAAGTAAAATAAAATGAAAGGCTATGGACATGTACCAAACTTCTGATTGTACTCATCGGATGAAATTCTCAATGTTAAGAAAGATTTATTGCTCTTTTCAATGTGTATATTTAAAGTCACTCTGGTATGCATGTTTAAAGTAATAAGGTAGACACTGGAAAGTTAACGGTTTAATAACAGGTTGCCTAAGAATTCCAAGGCCCTTACAATCATCTGAACATAACTGACAGCTATTATTCTTCACTTAGGAGCGATGGCCCACCCCAGGAGCAATGAACAGGCAAATCATATAGTATCATGTTCCTTCCTGACTGAACAACTTCAGGGGCCCATGGCTAACTGCATGGCCTCTTGTTCAGCTGCAAAAGTGTCTTTTTATTTGTTTGAGGAAGTGCACCATTGAATACAGAGGTGAAAGAGAGGCCATTCCTCTTCTCTCTCTCTTTCTTCCTTTTTCCCTTCAGCCTAACAAAGGTCAGGAGTCTGCTTCATCTGTCATGCTTAATCAGCTGATGAAAACTCCGCTGATGCACGAGGTTGTGGCTTCTCTATTTTAAGCATAAATCTTAATGAGAGAATCATTCTGTAATGTGTTACTTCCTGAAATGTGGAGCTGCTCTTTTAGGAGTGTGCTAGAGGCTTCTGGTAACATGGGTGTACAGTGAGCCCGCAGCTCTCCCGGGGCACTGTGCTTTTGTTGGGTGATATATGTGACAGCTTCCCAATTGCATACGATAAGGCATGTGGTCTCAGACGCCAGCAAAAAGCTGTAACAAAGGGAATAGATGTCCCAACTGGACTGTGAAGCAAGTCATCATGACTACTGTTAACAGGATGCTGTTGACAGAAGAATAAAGACAGGACTATACTTCAATTGCCAACATCCAATTGCTAATTACCCCCCAACTCACCGTCTTTCTGATTCAAACTATGTGAGAAAGAGTGGAAAAGGGCTGCGGATTTAGTGAAGGTTAGCATGAGATGTACAGATGCTGAACTATAGAGGGTGGTGGAATTGTACAATGTTGGCACAAGCAGTTCACTGTCCTGGATGGATCTCAGATTCTGTCCCTCTCCTGTTAATTAAAAATCTCTTAAAATCCTGTCCTAGTTTCGGCTGGGAGATAATTGATTTTTTTTCTTCCCTTTATAGTGTCTGATATGGTGCTGTGTTTTGGCTTTAGCAGAAAAATAGTGTTGATAACACACTGATGTTCAACAGTGCTGAACAGTTCCAAAGTCATTTCTGTTTTTCAGCTTCTTGTTCCACCAGTGAAGGGGGTTTAGGGGGCACAAGGAGTTGGGAGGGGAGAGAACCAGGGCAGCTGACCTAAATTGGCCAAAATGATATTCTATACCATAAGGCATCATGCAAAATAAACATCTAAAACACTGGGGAGTATGCTGGGGAGAGCAGATGCTGCATGGGGGCTAGCTGGGCATTGGTTAGTGAATGGTGAGCAATAGCTTGTGCATCACTTGTTATGTGTATGTATATGTATAGACATATGCATGCACTGTTATCATTGCTATCTTTTTTTTCCCCTACCTTTTATGTATCAGTAAATAGATTTCACCCCAACACACGAGATCTACTTTCCATTTATTTATTTATTTATTTATAATTACCTCCCCCATCCCATTGGAAGAAGGCAGATGGGCAGTAAGGCAGCAAACAAATGATTGTGTGGTGCTTGCCTATCTGCGCCAGGTTAAACCACAACAAACCCTTTTCAAACCTTTGTGATAAATATGTCTTTTCACTGAAAAAAAAAAAACCCAAAACCGAACTGCAACACTTTTTTATCTGTCTGTCTACATATGTTCTGTGATTCTCTTTATCTGTCTCCCTTGCTCTAGCTATGAGTCTTCAGGTATGGCTTTTTTTATTCACATAGATTCCAGGAAGGCCCAAGAATTTGTTGCAGGAAGAAGACCTACAGAGAAAAACTGTAGCACCATAGGAGGCAGTGCTTTCCCTACTGTCAAAATTGACTCTGAGAAAGAAAAAGGTGAATGAATTGCAACATAGAAATACCATCCAAGATGGCCATAGATGCTGCTTTGTGCCACAGGACGGAGGAAAACAACTCCTATCTTCACACAAAGTGAAAGTAGTCTATGACACTTCTTTTGAATTAGCCTAATCTCCCAGAAACACACTACTGAAAAAAGAAAGGGAAATAATAGCGATTTTGTGTGGGCTCAGAAATGAAGAAGCCTTGATGTGGCTATTGTCAGCTATTCTGATGGGAAATGTTTGCTACTTTAAAAAAAAATCAGCATAGCTGAATTTCGGTACATTTTTGTCCCATATGCTGATGGGAAAAGTTAGATTGTTCATCTTTGAGTTCATGTATTTATTCAATTTACAAAGTTCAGCACCAAGGCATGGAACACAGAGCCTTCACCACAGCCTTCCTTTTCCCTGGTTACATCTCATGAGATTGAGAGGCATTTCTTAATATATTACAGTATACAGAAAAACACAAGTGCAACCACAGATAGGAGCCATATTAGATGCATGGAACATTGGGCAGCTTTCCACTGACATACACAGAATTCAAAATCCTTGTTCTTGCTGGAATATTATACAAAGACAGGGAATAAGTTTAAAATATTTTGAAGATGGAAATGCCACTTTGGGCATTACATATATGATGTACATGGAAGCTACATCTAAAAACACAAACATCTCACATTAGCAGAAGCATATGTAGAGGCCACATAAGTCTCTAACACAGCACTCCAAACATACAGGCTGCAACCTCATGAAGTCATGATGGCAATTCTTTTTCTGTGCTAAGCAAGAAGTTCAATTTCAACCACATGTAAAGCTGCAACTGGAAAGCATTTGGGTACTGGTATCCTGGTTGTAAAATGCAATTCTGCAAGTTCCAGCAATGGCTCAAGATTGAGTGCATGTGTGCTCATGTGTGTGCGATTCATGTCACTCGTTCTCCACCTGCTGGTGGCATTTTTAAGGCATATAAACCCTAATGCCCCTGCTATGAGAGATGTGGAGGTTAGCACTAGTTAACCCCATAAAAATTTGCAATCAGCTAATTAGAAAATTCTAATTAAGCCTGCACTCATGGTGCAGACATCCGCATATGAAAGACACTCAGCTTTCCCGTCCGACTGGCCTGCTTGCCTCTGGAGAGCAGCAATCAGGTTGGGCGAGCTTTACTTTCCCCATCACTGGAGCATGATGGCCTGGACAACTGCACTGATGGCTGGCTTTCTGAGGACTGATTTTTCTCCTGCAGCCACCCATGGTTCCTTAGTTCCAGCTGCCTGTTCAGCCATGGTCTCTGTTCTCACTAATCACCATTTCAGAAACAAAATGAATGAAGGTGAACACAACTATCATTAGGAAAAACGATGACAATTAAACATAATTAATAAACACTCTTATTACAGGGCATATGCATGCTGTGTGTCTAAACTGGACTGAGTCTGAAAATTAGCACACCTCGTTACCCAAATGAATTGGAATTACACAGCACAACTTCCACTATTAATACAGCTTAAAGAAATCCACCATTTTTTCTCGTGCATATCTGTTTCCAGAAAACGATGTGCTTTTTAGTCAAAGAATATTAGAATGAACATTGCTAATCACATCAGTCCAGATGGCTGGCTCTCTTCTTGCCAAGTGGCAGTATTGTAACCTATTTAATGTGCAATTTACATAAGCTCCATGTTAATAAAGATCCATGAGTTTGTGGACTTTTCCGCAACTCTTTTCTGTATCACAGGTTCAGACCACAGAGTCACAGCAGAGTGCTTGTGACTGCCACTGATGCTGGTTGCTGAAGCAAGGACTACTTAGTACCTTGTTCAGAACCTTCTGTCTTGGTCTTCTCACAGAAGTACAGGAATCTTTAATTGATTATTATCCTTTTTTGAAGTTAAAAGTACAATCAGGAGCATATATGCCAAGCTGACATAAATCTGTGGTGAAGGCTGGAGTGAAATCTAGAACTATCTTAAAATAAAATTACCCTGTGCACATTCAGCCTGCATTCTCAGACCAGCTGGAATGTATTAGAATTGTTTTGTGTTTATGGAATCTTAATCTAAGCCTTACACAATTTAATTTTCTCTGCAAAATTACTAACATTGAGGCTACTGTGCATCCTGTCTTCCAGTTCAGCTAGGATTATTTTATTGTGTGGTGTTTCACACCATGCTGGAAAACCAAACGTATTTTTTTGATGGGTGGAATGATGTACTTTTAAATTATTCGTATCTCTACAACTCATATGAAAATACTTTTTATAGCTGAGAGCACATCTCCAGCAGGTTTGGCAAGTCATACACCTTACTGTTATCCAACTGTTACGTGGAAAGAAATCATACAACCACAGATAATCTAACATTGAATCATTGCCTTGGCTGTACATCCTCCACTTTTCTTGGATCTGCAAATATACCTATGGAAAGCAAGGACTATTTTTTTTTCTTCAAAGAGCTTGTAGGGTGTAGAAATGGTACAGACAGCAGCTGAACAAATGAAACAGGCAAAATTGTTTAGAGGGACATATAGAAGTCTAAAGGTAGAATCATGTAGGTCTGAATCTGCTTCTTTGCAATTTCAGACAAACACAATATTTTGGGTCCCTCGAATCTCAGAAGCCTTAGTGACATGCTGTTCATCTACGTTTCATGGACAGGTCATCAGCTTTTCAGGGGGTACAGGTATGAAAGTCTGTGTTTTATGTGATGAGAGTGAAGAGTAGTCCAGTATGCTCTGCATTGGGACTGTTTTCAAAGACATCCCTGATCCCAGGAAGACATGAGAACTGTTCCTTATTTGTGTTCGGGGGATGAAAAAGAACCAAATGAAGCTCTGCATAGAGGAGAATATCCATTCTACAACTGCAGTTGAAAAAACAAATTAATCCATTTAAAGGACAGGTAATCTGTAACAATTTTACCATGACACATAGAAACATATTATTGCTATTAAATAGAATTTTGCGATTACATGAATTTTGCTTTTAAAAAAATCACATCAGAGAAGACTTTATAATGGAAAGGACAGTCCGTATCACCAGTTGACTAAGGGTTGTGGGATCTTTAAAGCTAGAGGGTTTTAAGAACAGCCTGCACAGATGTCCAGCAGCCTTTTCAATGCTTTTCAGCTGCTGGGGCTCTAAACTGAAATTTTTGTAGTATCTTGTCTATGTGTGTATTTATGTATGTACATATGTGGGGGCAAAATATGTGGGTTTAACAGAACAAATTCTTATAAAGGAAGAACCTTATAGATTATCCATTAGCAAGACAACACTCATTCTAATAATATTATGCATTTATATGCTTGACAACATTTAAAAAAAAAAAACCACCATTATTTGTAAAGGACCTTATGAATTCCTCCAGTGCATAACTTGCTATGCATAGTTTAAGATGACACTTGACAGTCTGTGCAAGCTGGGGGATAGAATCTCCCTGAGGGATTTGACAGGATGCCTGGTGCCAGGCCTGGAGCCAGCACGGCAAGAACTTGACTTGCGTGGCTTTACAGAAAGCTGCAGAGTTCTGGTTGGAACTCTCCTGCCTTGGTGTAGAAGTTTCCCTTGCAAGCTTCTATCAGGGCTGGCATAGCTAGAGAAACACTTGGTTTCAGAAAGAAAGAGGTTATGGATATGACTCCACCATGTCCCATTCTGCAACTCATGGAAAACAAACAAACTTTCAGAGAGACAGTTTTCAGATACCACCAGTCTCCAAGACTCCATGCCTGAAAATTTATGGGAATATTTTTGGTGACAGGAAACTGTTGCTTGCATTTCTGACAGACATTGTCTTGTTTGTTTGCCTTTTTTGCCTCTTTCAACCGAAATGTTGAAATATCCTTCCCACATGTATGGAGAAGATGGAATTACTCAGAAGCAATTTCTTATAACCCTCAGAAAACACTCATAATTTCCTATTGGGTGCTTCTAATACTTCCTGCTCCTTTAACCTGTTTTCCTGCAGAATTCTGCATGTTAATCAGGCCTCCTTAACAAACATGTGAGCACTGTTTTGTATGAGCCAAAGTCTTGAGCACAACCTACATCAACACCTGACAGAGGCTGGAGATTATACATAACCTACATAACAGCTTTTCTGTTACACTTTTGACTAAGATCTCACTCATTTCCCAAGCCTTGACAAGTTAGACAATCTGCCTCCCTGTCATTAGAATCTCATGCCCATTGCCCAACATTACAGTGAGCTATCAACAAATGAGGTGACTGTAAATTAAACTAAATTTCTTGGTACCTGCTAGTACCAGCTAAATCTTCTTTATCTCTTAATATATAAAAAAAAAAGCCCTGCTGAGTACATGTGCTTGTAAGATTTACAGTGGGGATTAGAATGCGGAAGATAAATTTTCCTTCACATTACACATATGCAACCTACTGCCAGGTCAGGATGCATTCTGTCACTTAACACAAGGGAAGACTCTGGCATGAAAACCAGGATGCGTTTTAATCTATTAATCAAAATTGGTGTAAACCTATCTTTTTAGACCTTGTCCAGACAGGAATGAAAAATCATGTCCAAACAGGAATAACTAAAACAAGTTCTTACCTGCTTTATTTCTGTGGGTTTCTTTTTCTTTTTCTTTTTCTTTTTCTTTTTCTTTTTCTTTTTCTTTTTCAATATTATTAAACGTTTGAGACTTGGTTGAGATTTTACTGTTGAACGAAGAATAGGGGACCCTCAAATGACAAATTTCAGCTCTGTAATGATTATGAGTATTAATACTTAAATGGCCACAAGAATCTCCACGTCGGTATTCATTTTTACTGGATATTATTTCAACAACCAAAAAGCATTTTCTGCTATGTTTAGAAAGGTTTAAGAACCTAAATGTATTAAAATTTAGCACAACAAAACTTCAATACTGGATACAGGTTCTTGAACTCTAGCAAATATGTAACATAGATGACTGAATTATTGTATCAGTAAGCACTGTTTCTATTTTGGTCATTCAGATTACTTTTATTACCTTTTACCTGATCTTACAATTGGTTCTGCTTAAGAATTCAGTCACCTTACTACAGTGACTGCTGGAACTGCTTCTTTCATATCTTACAACCATGCTCTAATCAGATAGTCTTAAAAATTACTTCTCTAAATAAAGAAGAATCCAATTACAAGCATATCTTATTAGTATGTCCTATTCAAAGATCTGGGAAACAGAAAAATAAACGTTTCTGTTCCATTGTTCCATCTACTCCAGTTGTGATATTGAGTTCTCCCCCAGTAACTAAGAACATTGCAACACCAGAAGTTATCATATGCCTCAAACTCAAAAAAGATATTTTTTTACCTTGTTCTTTATAGCTGACCTCAAGCTCTAGATCTCCCTGCATGACCCTCAAGTAATAATTAGAGCAATTAGTTCCCATCCCTCTGCGATAATTGCTAACATAAATTGAGCTGACTTTCCTAAAAGTTTGTTTAAAAGTAGGAAAGAAACAAGGAAAACACTGAACAATTGAGAGAAGGAAAAGACTGCAGAAAAAAAAAAAAAAAAGGCAATAGCAAAAGGCAACAGCAAATGAAAAACGGAAAAACAAGACAAGACAGTTTTCCACATTCCATTCCTGTGAGACAGCCTCACTCACAAGCACCACATATATAACATTCTTTCTTGCAGGCAACAGGCCTCCTTACCCCAGGTGCCATCAGAAATCATGGGAGGGAAAGAAAGGGAAACTCGTATCTTAAAAGCAACCCTGTTTTTCATCAAAACATATTGCTTTAAGGCAGCCATCTGACTGGAAAGGGTAAAAAAGAAAAAGTCTCATTCTCTAAATTTTTATGCAATGCTCAGCCAAAAGAATAACTGAATGGTAACGAGAAGGAACTTAAATTTACCAAGATAAAGATAAAAACACTACAGTGGAATAATTTGCTAGAGGGGATTAGGTGCAGGTCAATGTATCTCTCTGTGGTCAGCAGCAAGAAAAGGAGAATCAAGTAGAAACTCATGACAAATCTGATGTTAAGGGTAGGAACGCTGCATTTAATGATATCAAAACCTGGGTTTGCTCACAATCGGCACAAAAAGTCGACCATTTCAATTTTTTTTTTTTTTCCTGAAGAAAATAATATACAAGCTATTATACTTATTTCAAAGCCTTCCACTTAAACTGCAATAAAATATTTCTTTCTGATTTCTTTTTTGTAGCGTGCAATATAGTAAATTTTGGAAGTAAACAAATGAGAAACCCTTATATTTGTTCTAAACACATAGAAATGTGATAGTTTATAAACAGTTAAAGTGTCTTCCTATTTATTTATTTATTTTTTTAAGTGAAATTGAAATACTGGCAAATTTCGAGAAGTTCTCATGGATACAGAATGCATTCTCCCAGTAATGCTAAAGCCATCTCTTCTTCAGAGCTTTGTTTACTGTAAATATATTTCATAAATGCACTAGCAGGAAATAATGAAAATAGTTAATATCAAATAATTATTTTGGGCTGTGGAAGACATAAAAGAGCCTAGTAAAAGAGTCTTGATATGACTTTTTGTCACTTGTATAACTGTGTGACCCCTTAATTACTTATTTCTTTTTTCTATGAGACTCTTGCATTTCCTCCTATTTTGTTAAGAAAATATCTCAGGACAAGACATTTCACCATGGTATCATTGTTGAAAAAGTCTGTACTTCAGAAAGGGAAAAAAGAACTGTGATTTGGAAAATGATTCAACCTCTTCTTAATTGTTCATCTTTGGGAGAGATAAGGGCTGAAGGGCTTTGGATAGAAAGTTTCTGCTTACCTCTCTTGCCCAGGTGAACATGGAATCAGGTCTCATGACTTTGTTGAATCCATGCCTATGTCTCATGGGTAAACTTAAGGCTGAAAACGATCATCCATAAGAAGCAACAATTAGTAAGCTGGCTACTGAAATCTTGTACACTAAGAATATTTATTGTTTTGAACATACAGTCAGACATGAAGACACACTGGTGAAGATTGGGTGCTTAATATCTATAATAATTAGGTTAACAAAACATTGAGTCTGCGTCCTAAGAAAAAAGTCAATACAGACAGCAATCAGTTATTCAGCTCTCCATATGTGTATGAATTTGGAGCAACCACAAAAGGAGCAGAGAAACTTCAGCAATATAAAACATAGGATTACTGCAATGCTAAAAAGAAAGGAGGATAAGCAGCACTTAAATCCTCACATAATGCTCTCCTCACATATGGTTAATGCAGTGTGAATTCAAATGAAATACAGAAATCTAAAACAGGGAGAACAGATCATGGCTGACATCAGACACTGCAGGCATATTTATATTTTTTTTAGTATTTCCTTAGAGGTCAAGAAGCACAGCTGCCATACATTCAAATGAGGTAATTTCCTTATCCTTGAAGCCAGTGTAAAATGTACTTGGTCACTTTAACTAGGTGATGTGATATGCATACGAAAAGTTGGCTTCATTAATCAGTCAGATAAAAGACCTTGCACACCTTTGAGAATTTGAACTTTTCTCACTATTGGTACAAAATATAAAGCATAGAACTTCAAATTGGTGCATTAGGATGTTAGTTTATAAATACTTACCAGTCAAGAATCGTGATCCAAAAAGGATAATGGAAAAACTCACATGGACTATTGCGATACACATCTCTGATCTTTGGAGTAGCTCTTAAGACTCCAGAGAAATCTAAATGAACAGGTTAAATCTATCCATGATGTGGTGCTCAGGGACATGATTTAGCAGACGGTTGTTAGAGTTAGGGTAGTATTGCATTTGATGATCTTTAAGGTCTTTTTCAACTTGAGCAATTCTATGATTTCACAATTCTATGCCAATGATACAGCTAGATGAAACAATGGAAAGAAAGCATAAGGCTAGAAAATCTCTCTTTAGATAGAAGTCTAGTCAAGTTTATACAATTCATTTTATTCATAAAAATGTATAAACAATTCATTTTTATTCATAAAAATGTATAAACAATTCATTTTTATTCATAAAAATGTATAAACAATTCATTTTTATTCATAAAATGAATTCTGCTTGATTATTCTTGCTTACTTCTTTTGTACCAAGGTCTGAGGGAAATGCCATGACTGTAGGCAAACCTTGATAAGAATACGCACTGAATTCCCACAAGAAAGTTATTTTATTCTTTTGCAAAGCAAAGTCATTCTCTGCAAGTGCAAAATACGTTGAAAATATAGAAATTGATTGGAGTAATAAGGCAGGCAGTAGCACTGCTAAGCTGAGGTTGTGTGGGTATGTCACAAACATCTTTGAGTATGAAAAAAAACTGTGTGGGAAAACATGGAAAGGATTTTACTTCTGTAAGGTGGTATCAAACTTTAAATCCCTCACTGACAAGAGAACACAGCCTTTATCATTACAGGAAACAGCATACATTCTCAGGATGATGCTGAATTCTCTAAGTTAAACCTACCTATAAAGCACCAACGCATTCACTGGTAGCACAGCTCTTCAAGAAGGATGGTTTCCATTTGGAGGACAAAACTAGAGACTCAGCTTCTAAGTGTATTGCAGTTCAAAAAAAAACCTGACATAAGGCAAGTAAACCCATGTAACTCTAGAGGCCTAGGGATAAGTCTGCTTAGTGAACATTTTTAATAAAATATTGCTTCAAACAAAGGCTGCAAAGCTGGGAATGTGATTGTAGTTCCCATCTGCACTTCCCTATATTGAAGCAGCATGGACTTCTGCATGCTTCAGGAACAGCACGGGGAAGAGAAGAATTTCTCAGAGGGAGTGTGTCAGATCTATAACCATACATAATGTTAACACATGCCTGGGCTCCCACTCCCTTCATTTTCTGCTCTACATCACCTGCCTGCTAAGTTGAACACCTTGGAGGTGGTGAGACAACATGACAAATAAGGACTGTTTTTCCAGATCTGGCAGAAGATAGAAGTGTAAATGGGCCAGCTGACATGAGAGATGTTAGGATTTTAGGGAAGGACACAGAGTCTTCTGCATTTAATTTCTGATGTTCTGAAACACATCAGCCATGTACAGTATGCTGCCAAATACCTTCCTAAGCACAAAGGTTTAAAACACATTGAATATAGATAACCCACGGAAGTTCTCACCCAGTTGATCATGATTTTTTCTGCCTAAAAAAAGAATTAGATTCCTGTATTTCACACACATTTTTTATTTTTTATTTTAGCACTGAATCATTTTGAAATTGTGGTGACTCCAAATATTGACTCTTCTGACTTCAATGGTAATTGCAGGTGCTCAATACCTTTGAAAACACCGTTAAAAATACTGCAGGTGATTAACTTCCTCAAATTATTATACTGGATCAGGCACTGAGTCTTCTGACCAAAATTTGGGTCTTTGAAGGCAATTACATGCTTTCAAAGAATAGCCCAAGGCAATTATAGGCAGAATAGAATATGTACTGCATTAAAGCCACCTAATCAACATTAGAGATTAGATAAGCTCTGAAGCTGTGAGTTGCTATCACTTCAAGAGCTGGATTAGCTATACAGACTCTACATTTTTGCTATCCATATAAACATACATTTTCCCTTTAAGCCTTACAACTCATGAGCCTCAACTATTTACAAACAGTAAGAAGTAGGTCACTCCCACTTCTTCAGATCTTGAAGCTGTAATGAAGTGTAAACATAAATACATTCCTGTTAAGCTGATCATGAGTCAACTTTCATTCTCACACCTGTCTGTGGGACTGAAGTCTAAACAGGGAACGTATGCAAAACTACAGACAAATGTTTGGAAAGGAATGTATTACGAGACCGCTATTAACCTATCTTTTCTAATTGCGTTCTTCACTTCGTACTCTTTCTTCATGCTATTTCTCCTTTTATAGTTATCTTCCCTGTTATGGGTTTTTCTTAACAGCTTTCATTACTATTTATAAGCTAATTTTCATTCACTAGCTAATAATGCCTGTTTTCAGTAAGACATGTCCAAATAATCACTTTTTTTAATTTTTAAATGAGGTTTTACCATTTCTGGCCTCTCCTTGAACATGATTTTCTTTGAACATTTGAAGATTACAAGTAATACAGTCATTTTTTAAGCAAGAAGAGAACAGAAGAATAAAAAAAAATGTTTCCCCTTGTAAAAACAACAGTTACAACATTTTTTATGATAAATAAACAAAAGTAATCAGATCAGAACTCAGAGCTGAAACTGTATTCGCTAATTTTAAGTTCTGATATTAATCTGACCAAACACAGAATCATATAGAATGGCTTGGATTGGAAGGGACCTCAAGGACCATTGAGTTCCAACCTCCCTGCCACAGGCAGGGACACCAACCTCCATATCTAACACTAGACCATGCTTCCCAGGGCCCCATCCAACCTGGCCTTGAATATGTGGATCTATAATATAATTATTCTCCTTGTGCTCCTTTTGTAATCAAAATAGTGAGAAATACTTTGGTGTACAAGTTCTCAAGTATATCTTCATTAACCTGAACAAAAGAAAAGTTGTAAATAAACTTTTTCTGATGATAAACAATACTTACAACCCCTTTAATAAGATATATTTCAATTTTGTCCTTGATTCTTCTGAAGTAGATGAAGCGTTCCAATCACTTTTGTCTCCCTCTGATAAATTTTCACCTAAGCATGGTTTAAAAGGTCCTGAAAAACTAGGTACCGATGCCTTTCACACCTTCCTTCACAGATCTGTTTGCTCTAAAAGAGAAATATTCACTGTTCTTTAGCTCACTGCCCCTTGATTTTTTCATTTTCAATCAGGTTACTTCTAACTTATATGGCTCATGGTTTCATTTCTTTTCTCACCTAGTAGAAAGTAATTTTAAGCACTGGAAGTCTTCCCACAGTAATTATGGCATTAAATGCCATTGTGAGGTTTGAACATTAACAAATCAAAGCTGCTCTGATACCTTCTTTCATGCTCAAAGGTTATAAATCTAATAATTGTAGTGGCCCCTTGAAGATCACAGTGAGACACAGTTTGCATGTCTCAATGACAGCGGCAAGATACAACTACCGTTCTGCCTACCAGTCTTTTTTTATATGGTGTTAACTTTCCAGTGTGTTAAAGTATGGTTATTATATTCTTGGATGCCAGTAGAACTTCGCTCATGAAGAAATTAGGAAGAATTTCCCTTTAGGACATTCTTAAACTCTATTTAAAGAGGAAAATCTAAATGTATAAGCCATTTCATCAGAAGACTTCGTTTTTTCTCCTGTTTCTAAAAGCAATATAATTATTATTTAAGACTACTAGACAAGTGAAGCAATCTTCTCACAAAGGAGGATCCAGGTCATACCAGAATCTGAACATATAGCTGTACCTTATGACTTAAGTAGGAGTTACTCATCTATGTAAATGTTCAGCATATACTTACCTACTCTCCTTGAATAGCTATAGTTTGCTGAATGAGGGCCTAATTTTAGGAGAGCAGTTCAGGGAAAACAATTATTGTAGGATTAAATAAAATGAATAGCACTGTTCATACTATAAAAATACAGTCACACAAATGAGAAAATTGTGGAGGTGACCGATCTGTGTATAGTTGAAAGCAGTAGAGTCAAGTTAACTGGTTGTGTCTGAGTGCTGGCAGTGGGAGCAGCGGGCTTCTCTGAGGAGAGGCTGTGGCTGCCCTGGGCCAGACACACGTGGGTCCAGTTGGCACCAACAGCCCCACCACAGGGCACAGCTGGGCTCAGCAGCCAAGATGGTGGAATCTCTAAGAAACAGCAGAAAATGCTGAAGAGGCACAAGAAGAAGGAACAGAAAAAAAATGAGAAATGGTAGAGGGAATGCCACAGTCAGTGGAGAAAGAGCTGAATGGGAGACAAGATATCTCCTGCAGCCCACAGGGAAACCACACTGGAGCAGGGGAAAGAAGAGGCAACCCATGGCCCAAAAACCTTCCCTGTATAGCACTCAGGGAAGTCTAACACTGCACTGACGAGTGAAGTAGAGCATGGGAATGGGGAGGTGTTACTTTTAATTTTTGTTGTTGTTGGTGGTTTGTTTCCCACTGCAGAAATTACATTTTTATTTTGATTGGCTACAAATTCAGTTAATTTTCCTCAAGTCAAGACTATTCCACACAATATTAATTAAGCAAACTCCTGCCTTTATCTGGCACTAGATTACATGTAGCTCTAAAGGATTTGAGACATGGCTTAGTGATGAGACTTGGTAGGTCAGGCTGATGATTGAACTTGATCTTTAAGATACATTCAAGCATAGGTCATTCTGTGATTCTGCCTTGACTCACAAACTTTCTCATTCCTTTCTGTCCTGTTTGCTCCCCTGATCCTGCTGTAGGGCTGGGGTTTCGAGTTTGGGTCTTAGCCAATGCTAACCCACCACAGTGAGCTTGGTCTTTAACACTGTGTCCTTCGCAGTTTGAATACCTGAAATACTGACCTAGTTGTAGCATTTATTTGTTAGTCTTCATTCACAAAAATTTAAGGAGTGATGGAAAACAAAACAAACAACTCAAAAGAAATAAGACAATTAACAAAAATAGTTTGTAACATGATTACTTCTGGGTTCATAAACTGTTTTAAGGAAAGATAGAACAACATCGCCTCTATAGCAGACACTGACTCCAGAAATCTTCACAAATGGCTTCTGGATCTGAGGGGATTGTTCTGGCCAGAGATAAAGTGCAAAAAGAATAATCTTAATTTATCTTCAGGCAATTCTTGATATACAACTTTCAGTTCTTTGAAGTGTCTAAGCAAGTGTAATATACTAAGGAAATAGTCTGCAAACAGGCTTAATTTTTGTTTCCAGAACATTTGAATCTATGCAATTATAATTTCCTCTTTTTTTTTTTTTTTTTTACAAATAATGTAATGTAAAATTGAGCATATGTAAGGTTTTTAAATGGAATCTTTTGGAAATGAAATCAGTCTTTTAACTCAATTTCATACATTTTCTTATGTTTAGAACTTTCTAAAAGCAACATCTTCCAAAATTATGTTAAATGAAGCCCTGAGTAGAAAAAAATCCCATGAATGTTATTTTTGTGTTACTGCTAAACTGCTTCCAGTACATTAGATTAGTTTCCTGCATAACACTGTATTACTCAGTGCTTGTGCTTTTTCCTCACACCTATTTCTAACCCTTACTTTTTATTCATCTCTAAAGAGAGGGAGTTACCGCACAGATATTCCCCCCAGTAGAGGCAGAAACTTTGAAGACTGTCCTAAAATGGAACAAGCTACTGACCAAAATATTCTGATTGGATTGTCTACTAGAACTGAGAATGACATCTCCAAGGAAAGCTAGAAGATCTGTTCCACCACAGGCAGGCAGCAACAAATTTCTTTGTCAGTGTGTATGTACTAGTTAATAAAAAGCAATGATTCATGTTATCTCTATAGACTATATATCTTAACCTCTCTGGCTATAAACTATCATAGCCTGGGTTGAAAAGGACCTCACAGATCACCTAGTTTCAACCCCCTGCTACATGCAGGGTTTCCAACCACCAGACCAGGCTGCTCAGAGCCATGCTCAGCCTGGCTTTAAATACCTCCAGGAATGGGGCATCCACAACCACAATCACCTGGATTGGGACTTCTGTTTATGAAGGCTGTGGAGTTCCTTATAAAACTATAAGATAACTGAATGGTGGGAAGGATCTGTGGTGATCATATCCTTGGTAATTTTGTAAAATGCCATAAGTAAAGTTTTAGTAATGAATGGAGAAACTTTGGTAGTTTGTCCCAATTGGATGCAAATGCACATGCTAAAAGAGCTGATGTTTATTGGGACAAGTTTCGCATTCCTGAATACCCTTCCTTCTTAAATAGTTGAATCAAAGTTTTTTCTCTTTAGCAATCCATTATTTGATATTAATCATTCTAAATGGTGGCACTTTTCTGTAACGATTCCAGTAAATACTTTAACCTGTAGGAAAATATCTTGTTTCTCTAAATACAGCGCTCAGCCATTTGTTGCAGGTTTTTCTTTGAAAGCAACATTTTTTTTTTTTTGCTTTTTGCCTCAGATACCTTTCCTCTTAACAAATATCACCAATCAAATCACTTAATCTGTCACAGAGAGCAGAGCATTCCCCGAGCCATGTCTCATCAATGCACTCCTTATCCCTGTTTTTTTGAACTGTCTTGTTTGTACTCTGAATTCCAGAACTGTCTGCAACCAACCGTTTTAGTATGTCTACATTCAGGAATTTTATCAGTTATCCGTTTAGTTGTTTTATGTTCATGGTTCTGGAACTGTGAACTTGAGCGTGTGCGTTAGAACAAAGCACTCCGAAAAAGTCAATTTTTTTTTTGGTCAATGCTTTCAGGCTTTCATTTGAAGTTCCTGGGCTGTGAATTTAAGGTTAGATACCTTTTCTTTTAAAAGATTCACATACATTTATTACTTCTAAGGCCACATTTTGGTTTACACAAAATTCAAGAGAGTCTGTATTTATACGTGTAAATGAACGTGCATTAGAAATGCTATGATTTCTCTGATGTGTATACAAGCACTCATGAAGCCCACAAGTTAGTCACTAGTTCTGTCTGCAGATTAATTGATCTGGAGATACCTCTGGCTTTCCATGAATTTCTGGGGTGATGATCATTACAGAACAAGCTCTTGTCCCTTGCAAGTTAGTCACAAAGTACATCCATAACAATAAGGCTGAAGATAGATCTCAGGGCTGGAAGGCCCTCCTCATATGCCTACAAGACTCTTCCTTTTCATTGGCCTCCGAAGGGGTGACCTGCTGAAGGGCTCTCATGTGCTTTGCTTGCAGACTGGGATTTATCTAACAGCATTCACTACTAAAGAACGCATCTCCTCTACAGTCATCAGGCAGAGGAAATCCTGGTTCTGGATCTTACTTAGTCATTAGAGCAGTAAACATAAGAGACTATCAACATCCAGTAGTGTGCTTTGAAGCCAGAATCAACTTTCAGTTGGAAATAATCCTTTTATAGCCCTGTCAACAAAAGAGATAATATTAACTATTCCTTAATGTGCTTGGTGCAGAGTCAGCTAGGTTAGCTTAGATTCCTTTATGAGGAAAAATAAATGAAAAAATTGAAGAACTGAAAAGACATCAAGATTTTATTACATGATGAAGATACTGAATTCCATCCATTCCCCTAAATTAAATGAGAAGAACTATGTAATGCTACAGTGTGATAGAAAGCACAGCAATGAGAGCAGTGTAGTGAAGTCCTAGGCTACAGCAAATGAGGACAAAGCCAAATGCAACAACCACAGAAATGAAGAAAAATCTGCTTACTTTTAGAAGGCCTCAGGTATTCAAGGATCTTCAGTGAAATAGCTGCCAGCCCTTCAATGAGGTCTGGAAAAGGGCAGATCCTGGCTCCACCCCTTCCTTTCACTCAGTCCATTGCATGCACCTGAGCTCCCCTAGGTTGGCCCTGCCTTCCTACCAGGTCCTCAATCGCTGTTTCAGTCTGTGACTTAGCATTTCTGCTACACCCTCCAACCTGTGAATCTTATTTTTTCTTAGCATTATGGAGATGAGCAAATTGAATAATTTTGTATTTTCTGTCATTTGGGACATTGTGTTACTCGCCACTAATTCAGTGTCTGAACTCCAAAATATTATTAAAAGTACCCCAAATATATTCATGGATTAAATGTAATTAGTGCAATGTTTGTGTAGGCATCTTTTGGTAGAAACATGTGTGTTCCAGTTCACTGTTGCTGTGCAAGAAGCTGGTAGCAGAGCATCACTGCTGATGAGCAAGTCTAATTTCATACATGCTTGTATGTATGAATGGGTAATGATGAATGACTTATAAAGTACATACTTATATGTGTATTTCAGCAATTCAAGGGCTATTTTGGTCCTTGTTCCTACCATATAAGTATTTTGACATATTGATTTAGTGCATATTTGTGAATATGAGGGCTGCTCCAAAAGTAATGCCTATTCTTTTATGATGTTGGTCCATGACATCAGAGGCAGATATTGGTGGTATGACAGTAGAGGACAGTAGAATCTTCCCACTGATATTTTCATTACATGTTGTTGCTATGTGACGAATGGCAGCAGAGAGGCACTCTGAGAGAATGGTGTCTGACATGGAAGTGCACCTGGTTCAAAGGTCTGGAATTTTTCCATGTGGAAAAAGGGCCCCCTGTTGACATTCATTAAGTTTTGCTGAATGTTTATGGAGATGTAGTATGTGGATCTGTAATGCTGAGTCTAGGTCTGCATGTTTTTTGTTGTTGTTGTGTTTTTTTTTTGTTTGTTTTGTTTTTGTTTTTTTTTTTTCATAGGACTAGGCAGAACAAGAATAATTAAAGGAGAAGTGGGATGTTATTTTGCTGGTTTAATAATACCACAAGTCAGCAGGGAAGCTGAAGTGTAAAAACCTTTGTATCAGTATTGATTGAACTAAGCCAGGGTAGGTATAATTTGAGTTGTTTAGAAAAGAAGCAAAACAAAAAGCCCGAAGTTTTGCAAAAACCTAAAACCAAACAAATGGAAAGCACTGCTCATCTCTTAAAGTCACTTTATCATATAAAGATGGTCTATAACAATTTTAAAAGATTAGATGAAATATCCTTATCCTAACTGATTGTGATTCTTTTGTTGGTTGCATCAGAATAAATTAAGAATAACTTTATGGAGGTAAATTCATTTAAACTGGCCAGAGAGACTATGGTCCACTATTCACAGTTCTGCTTTGCTCCTTACCACAGCCCATGACTGCCAAATTAAGCAGTGGGAAATACTGTGCACTGTTTTGCCCACCCTATGTAAGAATGAGCATACAGTAAAATGAAGTGCTGGCAGTTGGGAGATTTGTTTTATATTCCAAGCTCTACACAGAGTCCTAGCTTCTAACTTGGCATGAGTATTTAACCCCTACGTTCACTGCTTTTTCCTCATCCAGGCTAGTGTTGTCTCGCAGGGATGATATGAAACCTAATGTTTTAATATTTGCAATTTTCTTTTGAAATCCTTTAATAAAAGATCCTAATAGACAAACACAAAGCAAGTTTTCTGAATGTTTAGAATGAGTGAAGAAAAAAATCTGATGAAATACAGTTTGTAATCTTCATAGATTTGAGAGATCCAAAAACTTGTTATATAGAATTACATTTCTGAGGTAAAATTAAAGGCATAAAAACTTTCTTCCTTCTAGAAGCCAGATTTCTCCTCTCTGGTCCCCTTGTACTGAGGTACAGCCTCAAAAAATACTATTTTAGAGGTTCAGTCTATGTCTCAATGCACACTTTCTGAAATGAAACTTTCTGAAAGCTTATATCTGTGAGAAATCAAATGAGACTTGAGAGGCCTGGGGGATAGTTTGAATTAAGCAATAGAAATCTTTTCCTTTCTGTTCTAAACATTTATTCTCTGTATTGCTTGGGGGAATACAAGGGAAAGGGCATGCTATGCTACTTGCTGAGTAATGTACAGAAGTTTGATGTCAGAACAGTCTCTCCATCTTAGTTCTAATAAAAAAGGGACTATGATGCACTCTTAAGAGTGTTCATTGAGAAAGAATTATAGGGTAGATATAATTCTACTCATGTTTTTTAAGACTCCCCTTATCCACACCAAGAAATTGATAAATCTGGTCATTCCTTTCTATATTTATGTACAATAAGAGCTTAACTTCAGAAAATTGTTATATGTTGTGGCAGAGTGAAAGTTCCTTCAACTTATTTACAGTGAAGCTATGTTTGAAAAGAAAATGACAATTTATACAGAAAGAAAGCACCTGGTATGAAAGGAAGTAGTGATGTAGTCTAATCAAGCCATCTGCCTGTCTATACCACCTCTTTAAGTATCCTGTTGTTTAGGACATTTGTTTCTTGGCACAAGTTTTCATAATACCACTGATTTAATCTCTTTTTCCTGACAAGGGTATCCCCATGCTATATTTGGCACCCTGGCAACTATCAGTCACAGAACCAAGCAGTGAGATAAGGCAGCAGAAGCAGTTCCAGAAAGAAGGCTGTGGGTGTCCCTGATTTGTAACACTCTGATGTTTTATTCTGCAAAAGGTTCTCTATTTCACATAAACATCTCGAAAATATTGTGTTTTTTTTTGGTGTGATATTTTATAACAGCTTTGGAAAAAAATGTGCTCTATCCAGAAGACTTCTTCCTGTCATTGTATTTAAAAAACTAAAGCCAAATTTGAATCAGTGGCACTGGTGTGTTTTTGGAATACCTCATCTCAGATTTAAATCAGGTAAGAGAGAAATGCGTTTCATATTTCCTCACCCTCTTTAAGCACTATTGAGACACCAAGCAAACAAAGGAGACCCCTCTGAAGGACCAGCACTTCAGGGCTCTAACCCCAGCTGCCTGGCTTTGAATTTCAAACACCCGTTATCTTCTGTCTAAATCAGACGGTGAAATTGTACCTCTGTGATTTCCAAGTAGGCTGCTAAGTCATCTCAAAGATTCTTTGCAAGCTTAGTCCTTTTACAGGGAAAGCAAGACTGCTCTCAGAATAAAAATACATTTTGGATATATCTTTACAAATTGTCAAGCTTCCTATTAGAGGACTCAAACCTAATTGTAAGTATAAAACTGGGTTGGGACCTAATGTAGGTAAGAGATTATCCTAGGGATACCTACAGGGGAATTTTACACCATGCTGAAGTAGACAGGCCTGTGTCTGAGGCTATTTCTACATTCTCGTAAAAGTATTCAGTAAAGACAAGGTATTAGAGTAAATCTTATGATGGTGTCCTGTAAACCCCCTGTCTGAAGTTGAAGGTGAAATGTGGGAGAATTAAGATGTGGTGTATGTAAGAAATTTGAGACTCAACCTACAGCGAAAAAACACGATATAAATTGGAATTCATTTTAAAAAAAATTGAAGACAAATTTGCTAGTATGGCAAGTCATTTAAAGTAGTAATTTTACCTTTCTTTACTATGGACTGAATGTTTTGTGTGTTCAGAAAAGCAACTTTATGAAAACCATATTCAAATATGCCTGGTGACTTTTTTTTTTTGTCTGTTTGAAATAATGTTCAATACATGAAATGTGAAATAAGGTGGGCTTTTGTGCATGGCACTCTAACAAGTTAGTTGCACTAGTTGATGTCCAAAAGAATAAGAAAACCTAAGTTGTATCACACTTTTTACTTTAAGTAATAGAGAAGGAGCTTTAGCGCAGTGTTCTCCTCATCCAGCCTAAATATGCCTTCTCTCTGGGCTGTGTCATGGTGTATTTGCTTTTGCAGTTATACCTCTTGGACCAGGCTCTGCCACTGGTTACTCTCAGTGGTGCTTATAGAAGAGTACAACAGAGGGACAAATTTGGTGCTCTGTTTGTAAGCAAGCAGCTGGGGAATGACACAGGTTGCCTTATTAGGCAGCACAAAAGGAAATAGTGCCACTTGGCAATGCTCACGTGTTCAGCTGCCGGCGTCTGTAGTTCTTCAGCCCTCTCAGGCCTGTGCTTTTTCATTGTAAAACAGCGAGCCCTTGAAAATACAGTGCTGGCTTGGCAACTGACCGCTGCCAGATAACAATTGACACTAGGACTAATTTGGTAATGTGCAGCTTTGGGGAGTGACATTTACTGTATCTCCTGGTGCAATTGATACAAAGCATGCAGCCGTGGCAAGCCCTGCATGGTATTTGCAAAGTGTCAACTTGAAAGAGTCAGGCTGCTCTTATGTCTGCTCTCAGAGGCAATTGCTGCAGCCCATCAAATCAGCCTTCGCGTAATATAAACAGGGAGACGTTCTCCCGCCATTCAGTGTTACTATTCTGTGCGGTTGCTGGTTATATCATATGTCAACACATTGTACAGATAATGAAAATGGGGCGTCTGAACTTGTACGGGAGATAAAGGTTTCCCTGGAGAAGCAAAATTACAGTGAACCTGTCAGGCAAAGATTAAGGATTTTGCAAAATAATCAAAGACACAAAAGTTAGCACTTTTGATACGGCTGTTAGCTGTGGTATGACTTACCGCACAGAATAATTCTATCAAATTAGTTCATTAATATGTAACTTGTAATGATCTCTGTAAAAGGGACTGTCGGCATTAAATATGGGTAGCTCTTTCAGGATTTCCAGGTGGGTGGGCTGAAAGCCATTGCGACAATAATTGCGGCACCAAAGATCTCACAAAAGAAATTTTCACCTGGCTTTGTGCAGCAGATTGATATTTCAGAGGGGAGGTTTGAATAATGAGTGTTATCAAATCCTCAGATAGGGATATTGTTTTCATCAGCTCTCCCCTATCCTAGAAAGGGGGTTGTTAAGCAGTGGAAGGTTTCCAAACAGAACAATGGAAGGGTGTGTGTGTGTGCTATTTTACTTTCACCCATTGACTTTTTGCCAGAACAAGCAAAATGCTTAGATCTCAGTAATTCAGCAGTGTTTGTTAATAAGAGCCACAGTTGTCATCTATTGCTGTGCTGAGAGCACAGTATCTTGTCCTCACACCCAGCTTCTCCCTCAGCCCTGCTTGCTGGGAAGCTGCTCCGGTCCTCTCTCTGTCAGGGCCACTGATAGCCACATGCACGACACCACTATTTCTGCTGCAGTGGCCCTGCAGCGGCCTGCAGACAAACAAATAGCATCACTGCTTCTCCTTGGTAACTGCTTCCTGCACCAGGTTGACTCTGACCATCAGGAAGCTGATTAATCCGAAAATTGAAGCCCACCAACACTCTTACTGACTGTCTATCTCATGCAGAAAAAAAGCTTCTGTCTGGAAAGATGTGTTAGGGCTGTTACCCTTTTTTCAAGATATTTCCCATGATTTTTGTTTGTTTGCCTTTATTTTTTTTCTTCTATATAGTAGCAATTCATTTTCAATCACATGAATTTATAAAAGGAGTCCCTGCTCAATAAGACCTGTAGTAATGAATTATTAAGTGTCAACTGTCTTCCAGAGGAAAATGGCACAAGAATTCTGAACAAAATGAATTAAAACTTGATGCAAACATTTTCTGTTAAAACTTCATTTTTGAAAAAAGTACTATTTATCGCTAAATAAAGTTCCAGCTATGATATTTTGCTAAATCAAAAGATGCTTATGAAACATTTTGATCCACACTGCAATATTTCTGAAAGTACCTTGAAGTTTGCCTAAAGCACAAACTGAACTGTGAACTGTGCCAGCAACAGTGATGTTTCTGCTGTATCTGTACTTAGTATGGGAACAACAAGAACACAAAATGTTAAAATGTGATGATTTCAGTTTTCACTCCTCTGTATAACCCCATATGAGATGTCACAAAGTTTACTGTGGGAAAATCATGATATCTCCTCAGTTTATTGCTCATTTCTCTTTTACTTTCTTTTTAATAATGCTGTTATAGTTGTTTTAAAGCAATATTTGCATGTCTAAGGTTGCATTTAATGTTCTCTATTTACACAGGACAGGGATCAAGACTGATTTCTAGAAACACTGAGAAGCCTTAACTGGCTGAAATCAGTATCTGATAGAGAAAAGATGAAGGCTGGCTTAAAGATGTTGCTCTTTATCAATCTGTGTGAACTAATTACGGGGATAAGAGGAGGGCTTTGAGGGGGCAGAAGCCTGCTACAATGTGGCACCAAGAAGCTACCTCTGTCACAGCAGCCCGGCCTGTGAGCAGCCAGCAGCCTTGTAGACAGAAAGGGAGATAGAAAATGACAGAGCTTACATGTGAAGACAGCTCTACAGAACACTGCAGGGAACAATGCAAGACACTTAATCTGTCTTAAGTTCCCTCTGCATTTGTAAATGCTATTTTATATTCTAGGAGTGAGATAATGCATGAGTTTGGGTGGAAACTGGGAATATTAGATATTTGAGGGAGAAAATATTTTTGTTTCGATGCTGTCTGCTGTCAGAAATGTACAGCATATTGACAGATACAGTTTTGCCTTAAATCATTTTGGTGGATTGCGATATGTTAGGAATCAATAGCATTAGCTTGATATGTTCTAGACATGAAGATGAGCTCTATATACTCTATCATATTAGCATAACATAGGAACAGAAAAGAACAAAGCTAGAGAAAAGTGAAAGGCTCCCTGGCACCTATGTGAGGTTTTGCTGAAAATGAACATGATATAGCAACTGCAGTCCAGCAGACAATGAAGCTCCATTTCATAGAAACACTAACACTGCTACACAGCAACGTCAAGCACAGTGACATATTCGCTTTGAAGGCAAGCGTGGCTTTTTTTTTGTACATCATACAGGGTTTTTTTCTGTAGATCACACAGGAGTAACAGTCAATGCTAAGGTCTCAAACATAATAATGATTGTAAAATATTATTTTAGCCCTCTTTATTATTCAGTGTAGTATTCAGTGGGAAAATTTGTCTGCAAATTGCCAGATTTGCTCTGAAGGAATACTTCTTTAGGATTTGAAGCAATTCATCAAATTGTTGTTGAGTTAGAAATCACTAAATGTGAAACAGCGAATAAAATCCAAAAGAGCTTTTCCATTAACACTGGTACAGCATTTGAACTTTTAAATAAATATTTTCCTATTTAAAATATGATTGGTATTAGCAATTTAGAATGTTTTGTATAGAGTAAGCTTTTTGGAAAACTCATTTGAAATCTCTACTTGAAAACAATACACTTTAGGCTAATAGTTACGATTTTTGAAGCCAAATTGGCTTTGAGTAAAAAGAATTTTTCTTCTCTTTACTTTCTATTTTTGTTTTTCTTTCTTATGCGAAAGCAGAAAAGAAGCATTGGGATGAGTCAGGTCGACTGAGGTCTCCTTAAAGCCTCTAATTTTCTTCAGATGTACTGATTTTTCCCACTGTTGCTCTGTGTTACTTCAGGGTGGTATTTTGGAAATCTGAGAGAGGGCAGCTCTAACAGCTGCCTCACATGGCTAAGGACTATGCTTCAGGAGGCACTAAGGCATTAAAATGCTACTTAAACTGCGTGGTTGTTTTTTACAGCAAAACTGAAGCTAACGAATAGCTAAAACATTGCTAATCAGATTGCTAACACTCTTCAGCATTCATAATATTAATTGACTTGAGGAATGTAAAATACAGGCTCCTTAAGTGGTAATTTTCTTGTTTGATCTAGAATTCAGAATTCATTACTCTATTGTTTTTCCTTGGAGGAGTTAGCAATTTATTAATTTGACAAGAAACTGTAAATTGTTCACCTGTTCTGAGTCAATTTTGAACTATTCTGATTTTACTTGACAGCTTTCAGTGCCTTACAGAGATGTGAATGTTCCAGCTTAAAAAAATAAAACTTTTGTCCTGTCATAAGAATATTTCTTTGCATTTGTCTTTGTATGATAAATCTAATCCTAATCTGCAGACTGGGAATTCCTATTGCTTCATGCTGAAATACGAGTTATACAGACATGATAACAATCACAGTGAAATATCATTTTATTCAAGATGTTCATATTTAGAAGACAGTGATATATAATGCCAGACTTTTCTCTATCTCTAGGGAACAAATGTTGGGAATCAGTGCAAGATTTTAAACAATAATTTTGCATATTTTGAAACTTTACATCATTGCTGGTGGGAAGCACATTCATACAGTTCTATAACAATGTGTGCAAGAAAACCCGATATAAATATCTCATGAGATAAATATTGGCTGTAGCTGTCTGAATTAAATCATATAATATCCTGCATTGCATATTAAAAAAAACCCAAAACACCTAAAAGCATCCACTTTATAAGATTTCTTTCCTAATATTTTTAGCAGAAAGTTCCAAAATGTTTTCATGTTATTGACAAAAACTTTTGTTTTAAGGAACTTTTCATCCAGACATTAAATCTAAAATAAAATAAAATAGAAGGTTGAGATTTTGGATGAGAACTTATGAAATTTGAGTGAAATCCCTTCTCTGCTACAGATATTCTTCCTGAACTTTCAGAGCTGATTTCATCTGGATTTGCCTTAAATCCCTTTTTGTGAATATAAGGTGATGATACTCAATTTGTCTTCCTTGGGGAACACCCTAAGAAATGCATAACTTACTTAGAGCTTGTCTCTGTCATTTCCCATTATGCTAAAAAAAACAGAAAGGAGTTTTTAAAGTGGTTGTCTGACTGTCTGAATGCTTGCCAAGTTGATAATTTTAATGCTATTTTACACAGATGGTATTGTATGTTAATGGCATGCCAGCAAATTTTGAACGGGTTATCTTCTCTAAGTGATAGGTTGTCTCTTAAATATAGTTGTTAGATATGGCATACTTAAAAAAAGGTCTTCATGTCTCTGACTCAGCAGTTCTTGAAAAACATTTCTGCTAACATCCTTGTAGCCCAAGTTCAATGGGACAAAAGCCATCTCTACATTATTGAGACATTAGGATCAGTATTGACTGGAGCAGATGCATGCTGCTACAGAGTGATTAGCAATACAGTGGCAAGTACATCTAGCATTGTAATAGATGTTGTATGAAATTCCTGGTTTCTGGAGAGCTAATTCAGCCACTGGAGGAAGGTTGCACAGCAAACATTCAAATTACGCCATAAACCACATGGCATGGAACCACATAGCATGGCATGGAGTCAGATGGAACTAAGAGATCTCCACAGCCTAATCATTTATTCTTTCACCTCACTTTTCTCTTTGAACTGAAACCATTGCTTCCAAATGAATTAAATACATGTATTGAAATTGACTGGAGATGCTAGCAATCATTTTTTATAATATCCTTGAATAAGTAATTTACTCGTGCTTTACATCCTTCAGAAAAAGCATTGCTTTTCTTAGAGATAAGCCTAAAGCTAGAAGCTCAGACCAAGACCAGATCTCATTGCTGTGGAGAATACCGCTGCGTACCAAGGTTCATTATTGCATGTTTCAACAGTCTTTATAGTAGTTGAATTTGTGGAGCAACTTGTTCTCTACAAAGGGTTTTGAATAGTTTTAATTAAATGTTGATAAAACAGAAAAGGAATCTTGGGATGTGAAAACAAATTAATTCTGGTCATTAGTCACCTGACAAGCATATTACAGTACAGATTTTTTATAGCTCCATGGATGCCTGTGAAACTGGAAAGACGGTATGCTAAATGGATTCCTTGTTAGCTGCTTTGAGTCACTGTGAATATCACTTTAGTTACCTACAGTCATTACTGAAACAGTTATGTAAAGTGCTTTCTGGGCAATATATTTCCATGCAGTGTCTGATTTTGAAAATGAATTCTGAAAGCTAAGCTGTAAAAAATGTGGCATAAGTTTAGTGTGATTCAGAAACTGCTGTAAAATCTTGAAGTGAACCAAGTAGAATACTGTGGTGATATGCAGCTGCAAGCTGCTCTCAGGGACAAAGCAGAAACCTGTCACATTATGCATACTTCCCTCCCTCCCTTGTCTCCTCTTTGTTCTTCTCTGTTAAACGTCAGATGAAGATTTGGCCTTTTCTCTTTGTATCCAATACAGTCCTTATGTCAGCTTAGGAAGTCATAGCTCAGGTAATCAAAACAGGCTAAAACCCCTTAGCAAAACCGTGAGGAATATGAGACAGACTCCACAGACTCCTTTATTTCACACATTGACCAAACTATTTTATTTATTTATTTATTATTAAGGAGTCCAGTCTCTGTAAATGGAAAAGTTTGTGAAGTATATGGGACAAAATCCTCCAGGTGTATATTACTGGAATTACGAGGGACAGATAATGCAACTTGTGTTGGCAATTTCTGCAGTAAGTTGCGCCAGATCTGATATTATCTTTACCAATGTGCGGTTACTTAAAGATGCCTTACATTAGCTGGTATGCAGAAAATTCTTTCTTGAGTTATGTCTCAATTTATCCTCATAGAATGTTACAGAGATTTAAAGATGTTTGTACATTCAAATTATATGTATTATCTTACAGAAAAGTAACAGAGTGGAGGAAAGTGCAAAATGAATGAACTAAACTAGGCCAGCAAGGCAAATTTTTAATCATAATAGAGCATGTTGTGATCATTAGATTTCCAGCAGAATGCTTTTTGTCTGTGATAAAACTGGCAAAGGAAAAAAAGAGAAGGGAAAGTAATGAAAGATTTCATTTTCCTCGCTGATTGACACAGATGTAGAAGCACTAGAAGAATGAGTCCGTGTAGTGACTGGGTAGGAAACTGGTATAATTGACACCAATACAATTTTCACAGAATCACAGAATTGCAGTGGCTGGAAGGGACCTCAAAAGATCATTGTGTCCAACTCCCCTACTAAAGTAGGTTTCCTACGGTACATCACACAGGCAAGTGTCCATATGGATCTTGAATATCTCTATAGAAGGAGAATCCACAACCTCTCTGGGCAGCCTGTTCCAGCGCTCCATCACCCTTACCATAAAGAAGATTTTCCACATGTTTGTGTGGAATTTCCTATGTTCAAGTCTAGGCCATTACTCCTTGTCCTACTGCTACACACCACCAAGAAGAGCCTGGCCTCATCCATTTATCTCCCACCTCCCTTTAGACATTTATAAACATTAATCAGATCTCCCCTCAGTTTTCTTTTCTGAGGCTGAACAGACCCAGATTACTCAGCCTTTCTTAATACAGGAGATGCTCCAGGCCTTTATCATCTTCGTGACCCTCCGCTGGACTTCTTCTAGGAGATCTCAGTCTTTTTTGAATAGGGGAGCCCAGAACTGAGTACAGTATGTACTCTGAGTACAGAATAGAGGAGTAGGTTCATATATATACCACTGGCCAGAGTACCACCAAGGCACAATTCTGGCCCATGACCAACCTGTTGTCCACCAGGATGCTCAGGTCCTTCTCTGCAGAGCTTCCCTCCAGCAGCTCATCTTATTCTTCTCCAGCTGCAAGACTCTATACTTGCTCTTGTTAAACCTCATCAGGTCCTTTCTGTCTCCTCCTCCTGACAGTTTTACTGTCTGACTTTCAAGATGCTGGAGCTCAGAGGAGAAGCAGGCCTGAGAATCTCTGGGAAGCCTTGAACAGTGTATGGTAAGGTAGCCTGTGTGGGTGCTTGCCCTTGTTTACTGCATCAGCAGAGCTTTGGGTTACTAGTTAATAGAAGAAGTCTCTGCAGAGGATGCAAATAGTCTTTCAGTGAAGCTCGCTGTTTCCATGAAATGTTGAAAGACTCAAAGAAAGAAAATACATTTGATCAGGATTTTTTTTTTTTTATCAGCTGAACCTTATTAGGTAGAGTGGAAGTTACCTTTCAGCTAAGTGGGAACTCACTGCCTTGTGGCAAGTGTGTCCCAGTTATCCTCCAAACAACACAACTGTCTGTTTCGTGGCAATACCATGTGCCTGCTGCCTGGCTGTCAGAATGGCTGCTGCATCTGTAACTGTGGGGATACTCACTTATACAGAAACAGAAAAAAACAATACTTCCATGTTATATACCGAGAATGATAAAATTGCCAATGCAATGGTGTGCTTCATAGGAAATCTTCATGCCAAAACTTTCTGACTAAAGGACGAAGAGGAATAATATCAGCAGCTCACAATTGGAAGGCTCGTTTTGTTTCATATCCCTGTGCCTCTATATTTAATAGCTGCCACCTCCAGAATAGTATTATCTCTGGCAGAGGAGCATTAAGCAGAGCTAAACAAAAGGATGAATTAGGTTCATTACCTTAAACTGGATTATCATAAAACTATCTTGAAAGATAATGTAATTTTTTAATAGTGCAATAAGGAAATAAAATCCAAATGAACAATTCTTTTAATATGATTGACCAAGAAACGATCAGATTCCATTTCTTTCTCTTTGTTAAAATGAGGCAGTCAGCTTTCTCTCACAAAATGGCACAAAATTTGTTTTTAATGTTTGTTGCTCATAAGGACTGAAAGCTCTGAAATACCCATAGATACATCCTCAAGTGTGAAATGCATGCTATGCAAGTATAAACTAACACCCCTAAGACAGAATCAGGAAAATTACCACAATGGAAAAAGAACATCTGTGTTTCAAAGCACATGCTATGGAAGGTCGATGTTCATTTCTTTTTGTCCACATCTAAACCTCCCCCCCCCCATTCTTCAGGCTAATACTTCAGATTCAGGAGCAAGCAGAGGTTTGGAAGGACAATGAAAAAAATGTTTCTTTTATAGTGTGAGATTATGCTGGTATTTCATGAAGATTCAGTCAGCAAGCACTGAACTTGGATCTGACTTACTCTTTAAAATCGAAAAAAACACCTTATAAAACAGTTTCAATTTTCTAAAATCATGGTTAATAAATTCCCCAGCTGCCTTCTTGTTCTGTAATACATTCAAATCCACTTTTCAAAGACCTGATGTGTTATGATGCGTTGTGTTTTCCGCTACCTCAGAACTGCTGCCAGTGACAAGGAGACCTCTGCATCCCAGAAAGTCAGCCAGCGTGAATTTCATCTTGCACCTCTTGCCTCAGTGAACCTGCCACCCGTGACAAGACAGCTCACAGCAAACCCAGTGCTAGCTGAAGCAGTGAGACTGAGGGCAAGAGAGGTGGCAGTGAGGATGAGGAAACTGCAGATCTTTTCCCCATAACTGAGCTGAAACAGCATGCAAGTCCCATTGCTTTTATGTACATATTTTTGGCAGTAAATGAAACAGAATATGTTGTTTTCTGCTACCGCAGAGAGTCATCCAGCACTTCAGTTAGTGAACACATTATTTCATTCTGAGGTTTTACTATCACCAGATTCTGGTCTGCTTGTACTGTCTATAAGGAGGCAAACATCTAGTAGTAAACATGGTCTATTTAATTCCACTCTGTGAGAAAGAAAATAAGTATTTTTTTTATCACACAGAGAAGACTTAAAATTTTAATTGTGAATTCTCAGGAAAACTAACTTTAGCTTAGAGACTTCCCATGTTCTTTTCCAGGAGATCAGAGGGAGGAAATCCTTTTTTTCCTAATCATTTTGCAATATTTTCCTGTACTTAGAGTAGTTCTGGAGCAATTTACATTTAAGGCACTTATGTAGCACTTTGATTAGGCAGCAGGCACAACAAGCAGTGCTATTTGGATGTTTAATATTTGCAATGGTCCTGGAGCTCTGAGGCATGGAGCCAGAGGCCAAGTGACATTAGCTTCTCAAAAAATGCACTAATCACCTTAGAAATGCGATGCCTGGAGAGTCTTTTTACATATTATGTAATGGAAAACGTAAGGGGAAGGATAAAAGTCAGACTTTGTGTGTTTACTGAAGATTACTGACGTAGCTGTGACATCATTGACAGGCAGTCACAAGACACCTTTTGTGTATGCCAGTTGGTAATTAGAGCAATGCCACCCAGGCAGCTGGAAATTTGGTACTGTACCTACAAACACAAGCCAGGAGGCACTTCAGTTAGAGACAGCTGCCTTCTAAACTCCAAATACAGAAAGTGCTAACAGACTGTCCATTTGTTTTGTCATAACCATGCTAGTGTCATCTGAAGGGCTGAATAGTTCTTGTATCGTCTTTGGGACTGTTTATCTTGATCTGCAAAAGAAGACCTGAGCCTACAGATTACTTTTGCTATCATGTATCCATGCAGTTTGAAGAACCCAGCACTTATGTGGGGAATCTGGTCATCTCTAGGCAAGTAATGAGCATGTCAGTGACATAATTAGAGATCTGGTGGATCACGATTTCTCCAGACCATCAGAAATCCCAGAGGGAAAGGAAGCGCCCCTTTGCTGCATGGGGACACTTAATGTACTGAGTGTAACAGCTGAGAGGCATGATGTTCTGACAGACCCAGAAGCCCGAATAAGGTTGCCAGAAGCTCAATCAGAGGAGGATGGATTTCTAAACACATTATGCATTTCCCTGATAGTTGACTTGTTCACCATTAATCAACTGGATTTTCTTGACTGGATTCTCATGATGGCCCTTCTTTGGTCAAGCAAACTGCTCTAGAGTTCGAATGTCCCAACAGAAATTTTACAACAGGAGAGGGGCTAAGGAATTTAACCCATGGGCTTCAAGGACATTATTCTTACCTGCTTATATCAAGAGCTGAGAAAGACAAGAAATTAAAAAAGAAATGTTGTAATTTTCTTACTAGCTAACACTTCAGGTCAGGTATTAGGGCTAAGTGCAAATCTGTTAATTTAATTGAAAATCTACAGCTACCCCTGCCAGAATTCACAAGCCTGGTAAACAAGTCCCGCAAGCTTGAAGGCTTAAGCTAGCACATTCACTGCTGTTCAGCTGATGGCCTCATTCTGATATAATTAAAGCCGTGTAAATATAAAGAAAGAAAATGGTAAGAAATGCTACAAAAACTTCATCTCAGAAACAGTGATACTGTTATGGAGTCTTAGATGCTTCTTCTAAGTTATGTGCTTTCATCAGAAAAAAAATGATAATGCAATGGTAAAAGGTAAAAGGATGGATAATTCACTAGATAACTAGGTAGAGCGAATAGTTCGGAATGGCTGATCAGACCAGTAGCCTATGTGCTATGACATCTGTTGTGGTGAGCACTGCAGAAGTGAGCAATTCTTGAGCAGCCTGTCTGAGAGACCAATGGAAAGGGGACTGCAACCTTCTCTTTGTCACACTACACAAGTATTTCTGGGGGACCCAGGCTTAGAAAGGAGCGACCTGGCCTTAGAAGGTCCTCCTCTGCCTTATTTTGTCACCAGCTGCCATGCAGAATAAGAATTCATTCATTTTGTACAGTAAGATGGAGTTAATTCCTTTCTCCATGTCATGTTTTCCCTTACTCTGCTTTGTTAATTGGTTTTATTTTCTGAAGCCAGTTCTGACATCGCCTTGCAACAACAGAATGTGAACAAAGGATGCTAATTATTTCTAGTCTCCTGACTACTGTACTTGGCTAGAACATGCTTTAGAGACAGGGAAGGAGGAGCTCAGGAGCAGACATCCACATGCCTTTCACATCCCAAAGGATAAAAAGATTTTGATCTCCTGAGTAGCAAACAAATTCACCTGAGTTTTCATGTTCTAGATAGGGACTGTGCCCTTTCTCAGAGAGTTTTCATGTTCTAGATAGGGACTGTGCCCTTTCTCAGA